>CP053457.1:75402938-75733862 GCA_022644695.1 Cenchrus purpureus | reverse complement strand
AGCCCAGCTTGGCACACATATTGGTACAGTTTCAGTTCACTGTAAAGCAGCATTCTTTTGGGATCAGCTCGGCACTGTCAGTGTGCGCCGTGCTCTTCCTTCCAATTCCAGCCATTCTTTCAGTGTAAACTGTAAGATGTGTAGTGTAGTTTGCTTTCCTAATAAAATTATCTGGAATATGGGTTCATAAGTTCAGAATAACAAAGATCATTTACATCCTTGTTCTTAGGGAAAAAAAGGTGAATAGTTTCAGAGAATAATCATTTACAGGATTGCTAAACTGGAAATTCTGAACATAATACATCAAACTGAACAACAGTTACAGGTAATAATTCCAACGATCTAGTAACATTATTTTGTCATATGTTTTCGCCACTATAAGCCTTTTGATCGGACGCCTTCTTGTCAATTGTCATAGAACCTTCTATACATGGTATCCACTTTTGAAAGGTAGAATGTACCAGGTAGCAACAGGTTTATGTCTTTGCTTGTCTCAAAATCCTTTGCTCGATAACGGTCTTCCATCAGCTTCAGTGTCTCGATAAACTCACAAACTTCTCAGGTGGTGTCTAGTTACAAACAAGTGATCAAGTTAGACAGCTTAGCCAAAAAAAACAACAACAACAAAAAAGAAGTGAAAAGGGAACCTTAAAAATATTTAAGCACGCAATGTTGCCCTCCTGTGTTTTCGTACCTGGTGTTATGGTCACAGAACACTTAAAATATTTAATCAGGACCTGAGCAATTATCTAGAAGATATAGTGCTGCTAACATGCCAAAGTGATTCACTCTGAAATGAGTTTTGAAGCGCTATATGCCTCCATGCCCTTGCCCTCCAAGATACCATATGCGTTAATAGTCTGGTGCATGATAATGAAATACAGGATGAATTCCTATCCTTTCAACAAGATTATCTAGTATCAGACTCAGTGAAGAATTAAGGGGTGGAAGACCATACCACAAGTCTTGACTTTTTTTTTGTTGTTGTTGTGAACACCACAAGTCTTGACTCGAGCTTTGCTGTAACACCAAGCATAGCAATGTTCGCTAGGATGAAGGGCTGCTGGCCCTCATGTAATCTCAATGAGAACAATGCAGATCTCAAGCCACTAGACTGCTGTGCTTGTTGTAGATCACAGACGCCAATGCTGCATACAGAGATGCAGTATACATGTTACCGATTTGTTTTGGAAGCAGAGTTGATGGTTGAACTTTGGTGTCATACAAATGCTTTGATACTTGTTGAGGCCTCAAAGTTTGGTAGAATTGGCTTAGTTCTTACTGCTTACATGAATTAAGCTTTAAGAATTATTTCACTCCAAGTAAGAAAGAACCTTTTCTAAGTCACAGCTTTGGTAAATTTCTTGACTATGTCAAAGTTGCAAAAGGTGGAAGCTTCTTCTCTTCAGCATCATTATCAACTGAGTTATTGTCCAAGAAAGAAAAGGAAACAGACAAGAAACTTTATGTGTTAAATAAATAAAAGGGTAACTTGTAGCCCCAAAATGGGAGGTCTTAGAGAACTCCAGAACATGATTTGGTTGACAAATCAAAAGGAAACATTTTAAGTAGGAAAATAATTGCAATATAAGCTCCAGAAGAAAATGGACCTGCAGTTGCGCACGAAATCGTTAACGAAAAGTCGACCAAAACCCTTCTGCACGAGCTGTGGTAATAAAAGGAAAGTGTGAAGAATAAGTCAGCTACAAAAATTTGGTAGTCTGTGAACAACTGCTAAGTCAACTAATTATATGGAGAACGAAACACACAATATATATATAATCTGCATCAGATATTGAGAATTGCTCTCCCACTAGCTTTTCATACCTAATTTCACGGCCACAATGCTTGACTAGGATGTTACTGATGATCAAAATATTAATGATGACAGCAATCTTACTTGGTGCAAAATTGTCTATAACATGAATCCAGAGCCATCAGGTAGCATGCATGTTTGAGATAGCTTTCCATCAACAACCTACTCACAATTTAAAAATATGCAATTCACTAGCAAAAGTCTACAGTACCAAAACTAATATTTTTGATTTACAGAAACCCAAAATTAGCATGCCAAAGTAAGCATTTATATGAGAAGGACCAACAAGCATTGCAATGGCAGCACCAGCCCCAGTAGGACGAGCTGGTCCTTCTGCTGTTCTGCATAAACCTGACCATAAATAATTGCATAAGACAGTTGAGTGCTAAAGGCTGCACCGGACAAAGAGGGATGATATAACGAAAGCATTAACAACTAGGTGATTTAGGGTGACAAACCGCGCTATCTGTGCCAATGACAAGGCCATAACAACCATCCCATGATTTACTTTCGACCCAATTCAGACAGTTTAACAGGACAGCTGTTCCATCCACCATAGCATGCATTGCTCAAGTGAACTCCTTGCTTCAATGTCAGTATTATCACTTTCCTGTGTTTGTATATATTCCCAAACATATATTGACAGCGACAAATTATTAGGTGAAACTGAAATAGAGCTAGTACATGATGAAATGTCACATTGCCACATTGCAACTTTGGGTTAGGCGGAGTCTGTTTTCTTTTCGTTTTGGGGCAATTTGAGTTGCAGGGGTGACAAACCTAAAAATTTGGCATCGGCCACTGTCTCCCCTACCAATGCAACCTCCAGGCGCCCGAATTATCTCAGCATCAACATTGTACTTTTGCAGCAACTGTCAAGCTGAGAGAATTTTGCATACATACCAACCAGAGCGTTACATGAGGAACATGAACCTTTGCGATAATCGCTTGCTCGTTTCTAGTACTCTTAATTGAAGGACTAATTCCAAGTTTCCAACAAAGAGGAGGAACAGCTAGGACTAGGAGTTATTATGGGCATTACCTCATACAGATTACATGCATCTTCCACATCGCTGAAGAAAGCCATGCAATCTTGCTCAAGCCCAATTGTGTACTTCCCTAGTTTTTTAGTTAATACTTTCCTAGTTTTGAAGGAAGTCCATGGCGAGGATGCCGACGTCCTTGCGCTCCTCCATCCCGCCGATACTGGTGGTGGTGTTGCGCTCTGAGAAACGGGAAGCCAGATCTGGTCTCGAGGATTTGCTTAATACTAGCGGTTAAGTTATGATGAAATCGGGCAGGCCACTTGCTCTTCAAATGGGCTCACGACCTCGGCAGCCCGCTACAAACCAAAACTTTGGCATTATGACATTAGGCCCAAATATACAGATACAACTTGCACATTTTTTTCATAGATTTCTGTACCTTGTGCTTGTAGTGCATTGTGGTGTGTTGCCACCCGCGTAGTGCACGACACGTCGCTCGCATAGAGTGCACGGCGTGAAAACACCGGGGGCACAAATGATGTAGACACTGGGCAATGTACATGTACTGATACGATCGTCAAGTTCAGTCTTCAGCCATCACCCGTTCCCGCTTTGAGATTTCAGATTAATATGTTTCTTTAGCCATCATCCGAGATTCGCTTTGAGATCATAAGATACTTTGAAACAAACAAATGATAATATTGATTAACACTAATCTCGTACTAGTTTTCCCACTATAGGAAGAAGACAGATGGTTGGTTCTTTTATAAAATGCAGTTTGTACCTTTTGCTTATTACTTTTGTAAAAAACAATTTGTTGGTACTTTCACAAAATAACGCCTCCATCCAATAGTGAGCAATTTGGAATAAGATAAAAAGCTAGATTGATTTCTAATTATTTGTGTATGTTCCATCTTAAAAAAACATAGTTGGCTTCTTTACCCTTTTTCTTGTCTAGGAACAAATTTATGTGAGAATCCCCGATCAAAATCCATCCAAAAGGCACACCAACAACAAGCAAAGCTTTTTTTAAAAAAAAAACTATTCTGACTTGCCTCCTCTGAAATTGGGAGTTCTTGGCGACGTGAAGCCAGTTGCTAGCGCAAGTTTTGTCTTTCACAAGCACGTGACATGGCAATGTAGCATACTCTTTGACATGACTCAGTTAGCCAGAAAACCAAATAAAATCCCAGCGTAAGCTTCCAACTAGGTGGGCGCATGCCCCCATGCTACAAGGAATTCTCTCTTTTCACCTTTAATATTATGTTTTCTATTTTTCTTCTTACCGGATCTCTAATGCTTCATACATATTACTACTGACTAACTATCAATGAAATAGGCACGAACTTGTGTCCGTTCGTTTAAAAAAATTACTAGTGACTAACACTAACTCAAGCTTATACGGTTGCAATAATACAACCTGTGCACATGGCCTAGTATAAAAATCACAATAAGTTATGTACTATAGTCTTATAGAACTACCCTAAATTAAATAAAAAGGTGCACATATGTTATAGAGTAAACCTAGATAACTTGACCATTATACTCCTACGATAGAGACTTGCCAGTTGCCACATACACTCAAGAACCAAGAACAAACCTCCCACCCAAACCTAAAGAAAAAAACATGGTATTAGAGGAAGAACCCATAATTAGAGGAAGAAGACAGATGATTCATGTACTTTTATAAAATACAATTTGTACCTTTTGCTCATTATTTTTATAAAAAGAGATGTTTTGGCATTTTCACAAAATAATGCCTTCATCCAATAGTGAGCAATTTGGAATGAGATGAAAACTAGATTGATTCCTCAGTATTTGTATATGTTCCATTTTAATCCAAAAGACTTGGCTTACTTTTTTTCTTATATAGGAACTTTTTTTTTGTGAGAACCCCAATCAAAATCCATCGAAAAGCCACACCGACAGGCGACAACAAGCAATGGCGAAACAAAACTATTCGACTTGCATCCTCTAAAATTGGGTGTTCTCACGAGCATGAGCTGAGCGGCGGGTAGTCTTTCCCAAGCACATGACATGGCAATGTAGATGGACCAAATGGCGGACAATGTACCTTTTGGCTTGACTCAGTTAGCCAGAGAACCAAATAAGTCCCAGCGTAAGCTTTGAACTAGGTGGGCGCATGCCCCCATGCTACAAGGAATTTTCTATTTTCACCATTAATATTTTGTTTTCTATTTTTGTTTTTGACGGATCTCTAAGGTTCATACATATTATCATTAGTGATTAACACTAAGCTTATACCATTGCAATAATACCTCTTGTGCACATGACCAAGAGAAAATATCACAATAAGTTATGCACTATAATCTTTTAGAATTACCCTTTTTAAAAACAAGAAAAAAGAGAGAGCACACATGTGCTGTAGAGTAAACCTAGATAGCTTTTACTCTTACGACGGAGGCTCGCCACCTCCACTCAAGATCGAAGAACAAAACCTCCCACTCAAACCTAAGGAAAAACCATGGTATTTTGAAAAAGGACAATTTACTTCAAGGTCAAACACATGCATCACTCAATGTAAATTTGAGGTGTGGACGAACTATCTATCGCAAAGGTTGCATAATTTTTGCTCAACAAAAAAGGTTGCATAATAATCACACTATGGCTTGTTTGAGTATGAGTCCCAACCAAGGCGGCATCAAACGCACGCGGTCTCCACTCATCCACTGCGCAATGGACCCCTCTCACCATATCTCTGGACGGACGGGCCCAGACCCCGGTTACCGGCAGGTGGTCCCCACTTTTCGCGTTGGATCCAGCTGGAACTATACGGGGCCCACCGCAACCCCGGGGTCCCGCTCCGGATCCCCTGCTCCCGATGCAGCAAAGTCCCACACACGCTACACGGACAGCAACCACCACTCATCCCCCGACGCGTGTCCCTAAATAGCCCGGTCCCGCCGCCGATGGGGGCCCCTGCACCACAACCACAGCCCCACTAACCCCGTGCCGGGGCCACCTGTCATTAAAAGCCCCCACGCTATTTTTTTTAATCTCCACCACTGGTCCAACATGTCAGAAAGGCTTTGGAGTAGCTGGGAGGTCACGACTCACGAGTCAGGCACGGATGCGAATCTTGAGGCCATGCCCATGCTAATTGCTTGCCCTAATCCGGATGGCCTCTCGGCCTAGTTAAAATAAACGACTCATTAAATTTTGAAATAAAATCTAAAACACTCTTCCAACAGATCTGCCCATTACTAGCTATCTTGACTAGCTAAATTCGTTCTAGCTATTATCTTTGGTATTCTTGGTATTAGCTATCACGATTTTCATGAATATGAGGGACCCATTGATGGGCGTATAGAGTTCGGTTTAGATACATTTGGATTTAACATTTTTCTGCTTTTCTTTTCATTTTACATACTAACTAAATCAGGATTTTAACTAGTGACTTTTAGATAGACTCTTGGAGTTCCTCTAATACACCTTAATTATTCATGAATGCGTTGCAAATTTGACCAGCATGCGCGCGGGGCCCGCGCGTCAGGAAGCCGGGGCAAGCGACAACGCGCCCTGGGCCGTCGGATGCGCGCCGTGCGCGCGGATTAATGCGGCGGGCCCGTGTACAGGTCAGCTGGGCCCCGCACCGCGACCCGGTGGGGCGGTGGCCCCGGGCGTCATGGTCCCACCGCCAAGTGACACCGCCCGATAAATCTAGCTCTCGCCCGTCGCGAAGGCAGCGAGCCAAGTAAACCGTCCGAGGCGAGCCCCACCACCTCCGCGTTCACACGCGGCGAGGAGGAGAGCGCGGGCGGGCGGTCTCGAGCGAGCGATTACTCAAGAGCGCAATCCATTCCAATCCCTCCCACACTCCCCCTCGTTTCGATTCGCGCCATGGAGGCGCAGGCGCAGGACAGGGCGGAGGAGGGGGAGGCCGCGCGGCAGCAGCGGCAGCACGTGGTGGGGGCGGCGACGGGCGCGATCCCCATGCACGGGTTCATGGTGCCCAAGCCGGAGCCGGTGGAGTACTTCGGCGGGATGGCGGTGGTGCGTGGCAAGCCCCCGCCGCGGAACCGCGACCGGCACACCAAGGTGGAGGGCCGCGGGCGCCGGATCCGCATGCCGGCGGCGTGCGCGGCCAGGATCTTCCAGCTAACGCGGGAGCTAGGGCACAAGTCGGACGGCGAGACCATCCGGTGGCTGCTGCAGCAGTCGGAGCCCGCCATCATCGCGGCCACCGGCACCGGCACGGTCCCGGCGATCGCCACCACCGTCGACGGCGTCCTCCGCATCCCCACGCAGTCGTCCTCCTCCTCCAGCCCCTCGTCCCTCGCCATGGTCGACGGCGACGAGTCCTCCGCCAACAAGCGCCGCCGGAAGCTGCAGCCCACGCGCGCCGCGGCGGGCGCGTCCCCGCTCGCCACCGCCGCGCCCGCGGCCTACTACCCCGTCATCGCCGACCCGCTCCTGCAGGGCAGCGCCGGCGCGGCGGCCATCTCCGTCCCGAGTGGCCTCGCCCCCGTCACCGCCTCCGGCGCGCCCCAGGGCCTCGTCCCGGTGTTCGCGGTCCCGGCCGCCGGCAGCCCAGGCGGCGGGGGCGGCGGCAGCCGCATGATCCCGCAGGCCACCGCCGTGTGGATGGTCCCCCAGCCCGGCGGCGCCGCGGCGGGGGGCGCGGCCGCCCAGCCGACCCAGTTCTGGGCCATCCAGTCCGCGCCGCAGCTCATCAACCTCGGCGGCGCGCAGACCGCCGCCGTGTTCCCGACGGCGGTGAACGTGGCGGACTTCCATCACCAGCAGCAGCAAGCCTCCACCATGTCCCACAACAGCAACTCGCACCCGGGGTCCCTCGACCAGCAGCGCGGCGTCGGCGGGCGGAACGACGTCGACCACCCGGAGGAGGACGAGGACGACGACGACGAGCCGGTGTCCGACTCGAGCCCGGAGGAGTAGACACGGCGGCGGGCGGCGCCGGCGGCGGCCGGAAAGTCCAACCCCAAAGCTTTAGGTTCCTTTTCCCTCTTCTAATTAAAAAAAATCCCCGTTTCCTTTTCTTCCCCCTTTCGCAATCCTCCTTATGATGAACTAGTAATTACGCGACCGTGTGAGTGTGCTTTTCCGTGGTAGCTCAGTGACCCAGTGTTAGTGGTAGAGAAGAGAAGAAGATGATGAAAGAGGTAGGAGAAGACGCAGGCAGCATTTAATGTAATATGCAAAACGAAATGAGCAGCTGATTTCATTCAGTTAATTAACGACCTTTCCTTCCCTGATTTATAACCCGAGATGAGAATTTCATGTGTGTGTGTGTTTTCGCCGTGTCGCCATTTCTGCTCTGCTCTGCACGGAGACGAAGGGGGGAGGGAGGAAGGAAGCGAGGCGGAGCGGCGAGCACGTGCGTACGTGGGGGCAAAATTTAACGCACACGGCCGGAGGAGGGGTGGGGCCGGTTGCTTTCCTTTGGTGGGGCCGGGACGGGAGCGGGTGGTGGTTCGGCGGGGTGCGGCACCGGTGTGGTGTGGTGTGGGGGCCCGGGCGCGCGCAAGCAAAGTGGTGTGGTGGTGGGTCAAAGCGCGCGCCCTCGCGGACCGTGCGGCTGCCTCGCCGCCTCGCGCCTCTTCCGCTCTCTCGCGCGCAGAGTCGCAGGGATAGAACAGAGGGGGTGGATGGCGCGCCGGCCGGCTTGGGGTTGGTGGGGACAGCCAGGCAGCCAGCCGGACACGCGCTGCCCGTCACGTGACCGGTGGCGCGGGACCCGCCTCGGGGGTGGGGTGGGGCACCGCGTGGTGGGGGCCCGCGCGGCGTGGGGCCTCCCGCCCGCCCGGGGGACCTGGGGCGCGGCGCGGCTGGTGGGGCACCGGGGGGGCCCTCGGACACGTGTCGTGGGGCTGGTGGTGGGGTCTGTTGGCCCCGCCGAGCGTGCCGTGCCATGCCCGGCGTCCCCGCTCTCCCCGCGCGGTGGGGACCGGGTCTCCGGTGGGGGCCGTGGACGCGCCGCGGGTCCCGCGAATATCCGCAGGCAGGATTCCGAATCAATCCAAATCCAATTACTCTACGGTACGGTGTCGCTCGCGCCCGTTCTTCAGTACCGTTGGTTACTTGCAGATGAGGGAGGCGTTGAAGAAGGAAGGAAGGACGAAAGGCGTCGGCATTTGGCAGCCGACATGCTTGGGGAAGGAAAAAGGTGTGGGGGGTTTACTGTAAACGCACCTGCGTGCTTTGTCGGAATGATTGGGTGAATGAGCACAACTGCACAAGTACTAGTACTAGTAAACTGGAGAAGGGAGAAGAAAGCGGGTGGCTTTTGCTGCTGGCGAAGTGGCGCTCGAGGTCTTTTCGCTTTTTGCGACAAGAGGGGGGCGATGCGAGCAGGAGGCTCGCTTCATGGCTGCTGTTGGATTGTGCTCGCCCGCCGCCCCGGATGGGGATGATGCTTCCTCCCCGCTTTCCTCCTCCCCTTGCTGCGTGCGGAGCGGAGCGGAACGGTGAGGCGCTTTTGAGGAACCAATCCACTTATCTGCATCTCAACTTTTCCTTCTCGTTCCGCATATATTGTTGGGGGCGGCGTGTGTTGGGGGAATGGCCCAACCCATGTAGGAGTTAATGGGCCTTTGTATGAGCTTGAGGGGTTCTTGTAAATACCGCTACCACCAGGGGACTCAAGAAAATAACCACCAGTGAGCTTAGGGGAAAATTGCCAACTCACCCCCATCCTTATATATGGAGGTGTCAGAATTGATGGGACAAGCATTAAATGGTAGAGAACTCCGAAGTAGTAAGTTACTGTTGTCTTCTTTACTTACTGCCTTGTAGTAGTAGAAGTAGAAGAGCTAGCTGCAATAGTAGTAGAGGTAGCAATAGTGGTGGAAGAAGGAGTAGTCCTCCGAATGGGCCTATTCTTCACCCCTTCGGAGGAGAAAAGTACTGTGGTGTGGGTACCCCCTTCGGTCCCAACTTACACCAACATTTTGACGCCCACCGTGGGGGAATCCGGCACCACGTTTTTACCTTCGGAGCCGAACCATGACACGATCACAAGATTTGCCATCTCGGTCCAGCAGATCATCAACGAACTGTGAAGATTAGCCAAGCTAAGTTCCGCATTATTTATTTTATTTTGCATACTGCACACTCCGGAGGGGAACCGTTTCAAACTCCTCTAATGAAATCAGTTGTCAGTAGAGCTTTGTTTGGCTTCGGAGCATGAGAATACTTAAAGATTTTTTCTTTTTTCTTCAATCAAGGGAAGCATTAAAAAGGAGCGGATGTCATACGCGTTCTGTTCAGTGAGCCTGTTCATCTGCCGAAGACCCCTTCGGCGACGAAGCCCATTCCCGCAGATACGAACACCTACCACGCACTTCGTCGTCCGTCCATTGCGAGCTGGCTGGCACTTCGGAATCTCCGGCACTTGGCCCAGGATTACTCGCCACAACCTATTGCACACAACAAATAAATAGTCGATGTGTTGGACCGACCCATCATGGTCATTTTTCTACTCGGTCCGAAGCTACAGCATCACGATGGATGGGCCATGGCCGGCCGAAAATGCTGCCCAACGCTAACGAAGCCCATCACTACTTCGCGTCGGGTACACCGACCGCGTCAGCTACTTCTTCATATGAGAATTTCATCGATTGCTTCATCGCCCGAGTGCGTCACTTCGTCGTCAATGACACTATGAACGGCATCAAATACTTCGCCGAGCACTTGTCTCGTGTATTGGCATTCAATACCTCGTCGTCAGAGAGTCGACAGCGAGCCTCATCTACTCAGATTTTTAACCTTCGGAATTAATTGGGACTAGAACTTCACCTTTCGGAATTGACTCTGATGTCAGGCTGTACCCTTCGGAATTATCTCAATAAATTTTCGGTACTTCAGATTCATCTCGGCGGGTTTTCACGAGATGAAATTTTTGCACTTCGGAATCATCTTGCTCTCTCATCGGATAAACAAGACCAGGCTGGCCAAAATTTCGGTCCCGAAGGTCATGGCACTCATTCAGGCAACGCCTTTTCGTTTCACAGAGAACAAAGCTAACTTCGGAGGGTTAGTCTGATGTGTATCTTGCCCAAGACGAAGACCAAGTCGTCGTCGCTGCATTGACGAAGCCCCCTTCGTCGTCTGCTGCCAGGACCAGTATGCTCCGTGCGGTACGTGTTACGATTGTTTATCGTAATGCAGAGCGTTGATGAAGGCGAGCGTGCTCATGTGAGTACGCAGCGACATAGTATCAGATCAGGCAACGACACCACCAGAGTATTAGCTTCGGCTCTAATGCTAGCTGGCAGCTCATGCTTGATATTCATTTTTTAAATGCGCTTAGATCTTTCGTCCGTGCCCTCGTAAATTGTTCTGTTATTCTGCAATGGAGCTAATTTATCGCATCTGGCATACTGTTGGGGCTTCGGCCAGCCAACGAGGCACTAGCACACACCCGCGAGCACCTTGGTTTTTATATGTCCATTTATTGTTTAGCTCAGTTGTCATTTTAGGGTACCGAAGCGTCCCGCAAATCTGCAAATATCTGCCTCTAAATTATCTTTCTTAATTAAGCCAAGCTAATCCTTGTTTTGCAGAAAGTATCCTTAAAATATTTTGTCAACTCAGCGTATTTTACCTTATTTTTATGCTTTTGCATGCTATTTTTTACTATCATCTTGTTATGCGGTTACTCCGAAGGGCATATATTTTCACACCGCGTGCACCTTCATGTGTTTTTCCATTTATATTACTTATTTATAATATCATTTCTGTATGGAAACATGTGTTCCGGATCACTAACAAACTTTATCAGAAAAGTGCATACTTAATCATTCGATCAGTGGGTCACCGAAGTACCTTTTTCGTTCGATATATGTGAGCTAATATGACTTTGGGTTTCGGTCATTCATGAGCACTGCGGTTGAATGCTTATCTATCGGGACTTTTCGTCATCACAGTGATTTTGGGGTCCGGCCTCAATGCCAAGCAACTGCTTCGGTTTTTCACAGCGGCCTTTAATGGTTATCTACAACTTCGTTCGGCGCAGGCACTATTGGTGTGCATTTTGCGCAGGCCCAATTTTAATTCTTTACACCACAGCTACGAAACCCATTTTCAAGGCGCCAAAAAAAAATTCAACTTCGGTCAACTACTCCGAAGCCCAGTTCAGGCCTTGGGCTGTAACGCCCCATGTGCCCTTTTTATTCATCCCTAGGCCAAGGAAATGAAGCCCGACTTTCTTTCGGTCACTTCGGAATAATCTCGGCAGATTTTCATGAGACGAAATTTTTGCACTTCGGAATTATTTTATTGAATTTTTGTACTTCAGAACCATCTTGACGGGATTTCCTGAGATCGAATTTCACCTTCGGAGTCTGTGTCAGTGCAAGTATTGCTCTTCGGAACGATCTTCCAAACTCTTCGGAATCATCTTGCGGATGAGCCCAGATTGAAACTGCACCACGAGTTAACCGGTCATTTGACGGCCCAGTCTGGCTCACCTTTGCGAAGTTCAGATTTCTTTTTTCGGACAGCGGCCGAACCAACTGGCAGCAGCAAATTAACGACGCTGCCGGCTTGCAGCTTCCGGGTAAATTACGAAGCCCTCTTCGGTTCCGAAGCAGCAAACTCCAGTCCGAAGGTGAGTAAACCCGCTAACGAGCTAAGCTCCAGGAAGTCACTTGTAACTGCACCTGCGCCCTTCGTCATTCTACCACTATCATGGCGATTGCTTGAATATTTAAAACATACGTACATAGCTTAAGTAAAACTTTTACTTCCTCATTAATTTGTGTTTTGGGTTGATTTTTCATCCGAAGCACCCTTCGTCTGAATGGTAACAAGGTGCCTTTAATGCTTAGAGCTTCGGAGGCATATCTCCTTTTTGGGATGCTCCGTTGATATTGCTTTTAGCTCCCATGTGCCTTTATATTTATTTAAGGCTCTGGTTTATATATCACGATCTTTTTCGATGCAATTTACCTTCGGTCATGTGGTCTGCATCGTTGGTACCTTCTCCTTTTAGCAATTTGTAAGCAAGCCTCTTAGGTAACTGAGCCAGTAGCATGTTTCTCCATGTTTCTAAGTAAGGTTATTCGTTAATCTTTTGTTAAAGCACGGTGTGCTGTATAACATCCAAAGGGACCGTTTTCAACCTCTACAGGTGCTCTTGGGTCATATATATTATGAGAATTTTTATTTTCTAACATTTCAAGTAGAACTTGCAGCAAAGCTTTTTCTCTATGGAAATTTCTACTTAACAGTACCGTCTGCAGACTACTTGCTCACCCTTCATCTAGCAACCGAAGGGGCATTATGCTGGTATTTTATCATACAACTTCATCACCGTTACAGGGTAGTGCTTGGTGTGGTCTACATTTTTATCTTGGCTACCAATAAATCTTTTTCGATTTATTGACGAAGTACCCTTCGTCTCTGGTTTAACAGACCAGTCCCTAGCTTGCGAGTACTTAGTGTTAGTCACATGTTGATGCTCATCGGAAGACGTTTTTTCCCGAAAGTTTTGTGTATTTATTCGTTTGCATGTTCCCGAATCAACATCCTCCCTCCATGGTGCGGGGGGTGTAGTCTTCGGAGTTTATTTTGGTGGGTAAGTAACGGCGCCCCTCGGAGGCCGTTGGACGCATCCAAGGGCCGCCTGTCACTTATTTCGTATAACGGAATTGTGTCGGTCCCGATGAGTCAAGCCAAAAAAGTGATTGTGTCAAATTGACCGAAGGTTGCTTCGCCATAATCTAACCCTTCATATGAAGTATTTATATCTCTTGAATGCAGGGTCAACTACCATATGTAAGTATCGTGCCCCCCTCTCTCATAACCTACATTCCATTTTTAGCGGACAACTCTAACCCTTCGTATATCATGTGCTGTCGCACCTTCATCTCAAATGTGCTAAGCGCCTGTTCTTACTTGTACTTCGTATCCTGTTCATAATGACTGGTTGTATGCAGCTATTATGTTTTGTGTGGGCACTTCGTCACGTCTATTGCGGGTTATGGCCTTTGAGTTCTCGGTTTTCATCCCGAAGATAGTGATTCTATTATTGACTTGGGAATGGCTAGGCCATACCAATTGGTTTCAATATTTATTGAACTTCATCGAGTGATTGCTGGGGTTTCCATATGGACTTCGATATTATTGGATTTCAGTCATCTCATGGTTTCACCACTCAAGTTGAGAATCTGATCAATGGATGTCCTTTGCATTACTTTGGCTAACCCCTTCATCCTAGCCTTCATGCAAAAGCATACTTTTATGCACACTTTCATACATATATACATGCATGACACCGAAGCGTGGAACCGAGTGCGCTCACGCCGAAGGCCCAAGTTTGGTCGAAGGCTCGTTTGCTGAGGCAAACGACCATCGTCCGTGATGGGGAGTTGAACTTGCAAAGGCAAGTAGTTGGCTCCGTTGTAGCCGAGGTTCCGTTTGCATGAGGCAAACGACCGGTCCCATGATGACCGGAGTTGAACTTGCAAAGGCAAGTAGCTGGCTCCGTTATAGCCGAGGTTTCGTTTGCAGAAAGCAAACGGTTGGTCCCGTGATGACCGAAGTTGAACTTGCAAAGGCAAGTAGCCGGCTCCGTTATAGCCGAAGTATCGTTTGCATGAGGCAAACGACCGGTCCCGTGATGACCGGAGTTGAACTTGCAAAGGCAAGTAGCTGGCTCCGTTATAGCTATCGTTTGCATGAGGCAAACGACCGGTCCCGTGATGACCGGAGTTGAACTTGCAAAGGCAAGTAGCTGGCTCCGTTATAGCCGAAGTATCGTTTGCATGAGGCAAACGACCGGTCCCGTGATGACCGAAGTTGAACTTGCAAAGGCAAGTATCTGGCTCCGTTATAGCCGAGGTTCCGTTTGCAGGAAGCAAACGACCGGTCGTGTGATGACCGGAGTTGAGCTGAGACACACCGAAGGTCCGAGAGTGGCTTCGGATCTGAGACACCCCGAAGGCCCGAGAGTGGCTTCGGATTTGTTTGCGCGATGCAAATTGAGATAGATCGTTTCTTGTCTAACAAGTTTTTGAGTTTCGTGAATAAAAATGATTCACCTCGAATGGAGTGTTGAACAGGAAAGCATGGACTTCGTCTATATTGTCTACTTCATCACCGACATGTTTAGCTCGACGAATATCTAGCACGAGGGGCTTCCTCAAGTACTTCATCAACGTTATTCGACTACCTCACCAACTTCACCACCACTTCGTCGTCGACATGGTTTGTACGAGGGGCTTCCCAACTACCTCTTCAGTCGACTTTCCGTCTTGATTGTCTACTTCACGTCGGGACTCGACTCGAGGGCTTCGCCGCTCACTTCGCCGACGCCAACTTTCGACTTCGTCTTGGCGTCTACTTCACCGACGTCGACAGGACTCCGGCTCGAGGGGCTTCGTCGTCTACCTCGTCAACATCGACTTTCGACTTCGTCTTCATCGTCTACTTCACCGACATCGACCGCTTCACTTTATCAACACGACTTCGCTGCACGCATGCAATGTACGGCATTCGCGCCGTCACAATCATCAGACAAGAGGGGCTATGGTGGCATCGGGATGAGCAACGTCACCGAAGCATGAAGTCTTGCGGTGATCGTAATCAAAGCAAGACCGAAGCGTATGAAGGAGAAGCATCGAGGATAAAGGCCATCTTAGTAACAATGACGAAGCTGACGTCATCACCGAAGGCACCCTTCACCGTTGAAACAAGACCGAAGACGAGCAATAGTCAGGTTGGCTGATAACTTCGTGTACATGTAAATCCGCTTGGCGTACGTGCTCTTTTCTCCATTCCGGTTTTTCCCACTGGGTTTTTCGGAATGGAGTTTTTAGTGAGGCGTACGGGCGGAGGGTCTTGAGGGTGTTCCTTAGGGCCGAAGGTGCAGGGAGGTCTGGGCCAGTCCATATGTATTCAGCTACTCCGCTTTGTTGTGCCAACCAAACCGAAGTAGCTGAGGGGCTACTGTTGGGGGAATGGCCCAGCCCATGTAGGAGTTAATGGGCCTTTGTATGAGCTTGAGGGGCTTCTTGTAAATACCGTGCCCACCAGGGGCTCGGAAGAAAATAACCACCAGGGACTTGGGGGAAAATTGCCAACTACCCCCATCCCTATATATAGGAGGGTCATTGTAATTGATGGGACAAGCATTAAATGGAGAACTCAGTAGTAAGTTCTTGTCTGTCTTTACTACTTGCCTTGTAGTAGTAGAAGTAGAAGAGCTAGCTGCAATAGTAGTAGAGGTAGCAATAGTGGTGGAAGAAGGAGTAGTCCTCCGAAGGGGCCCTTCGGTTCTTTGCCCCTTCGGAGGAGAAGTGTACTGTTGCATGGTGTACCCTTCGGTTCTAATCACACCATGCTCTTCCTCTGCTTCGTTGGGCGTGCGGCGGCGCATGGCGAAGATGGCACTTCGTCCGGTCCATGATAAGCACCGCCCGGTGGGTTCTATGTACTGCGTGACACTACTTCTCGCCCGTGCCTAACGGATCATGCAATCCAAGGAAGCTACGAACACCATCTCCGATTCTCCGCACGAGGATGCACGGATCATGGATGCGGATGCGGAGAATATGGATATCTTGTTGATGTGATGCCATGCAGAGAGATGCAGAGTCTTGTTTTTAAAAGAATGCGGATGAGTTATAGACGGTTTCGTGGGAGGCCCATAAATAAGCAGCGTTTCTCTTCCTTTATCTCGATTTATGGGCGAGGCCCATAAATCCAGCCACAAAACATAATCGATTCAAAACACGACACGCGACGAGTGTGATGCAATGCTACTTAGCAATGCTTGACACGACACGCAGTCGACACACCAAATTTGGCCACCGGTTTTTCATGCATGCGATGCGATGCGTGATGCCTTCGCTTTACATGGAAGGAAAGATTGGCCACCGTGTCGGGCCACGCAAACCCGGCACCAAGCGGCGGCATGCCGGCGGCCCGGCCACGACAAAGCCACCGTGGAGCGCCAATGCCCCCTCGGCCATCATCCAGCCCTATGAGTGTGTCTGCGTCGTCATCGTCATCATCGTCATCTCCCGTGTGGCGGCGGCACGGTGCCATAAGGCACTGCGGTAGACGGCGTGGCCGGCCAGGGAGGTCCGGCCTGGAGCCTCGCGATGGCGTCCCGACGTCTGTATGCGGTTCTCTACCATCCAACCGAGGCTTCCGCCTCCTCGACGGAGAGGCCCGCGAGGCGGCGGCGGCGATGGTGTCGTGCAGAGCGGCGCCATCTCGCGCTCCCGGTTCATGTTGCGCCTGCGCAGTTGCTCCCGCACACTTGTGGACTTGCTGGGTAAACCCCCATGTCCAACATCTTCTTACACCGGATCAGCTCGGCACGTCCCTGAAGTCGGCGACCACGTCCTCCACCGCCGGGGCCTCGCCACACCTCCCGCGACCGCCGTGGTCGTAGACGACGCAGCCTTGACGTCGCACGGTGTCCAGCTCGCTCCCCTTCTTCATCGTGACCTGCGGGCGCTTCTTGAAGGTCGTGCGGCGGGTCGCGTCATTGGCGATCGATTGCAAGGTTATTTTCTTGCGAGCCATGGATGGAGCTCGAGCGAGGTGGAAGAAGTGAAAATGGTTGGTGAGTGTGGCGAACCACGGATAACTAGAGGGTTGCCGCGTGACACGCACGGTGGGGAGTACGCCTCGGCGGGTGAAGGGAAGAGGGTTAGGTTTAGCGTTTAGCTATTGAGTTCATCATCGATACCCCTTCCATTGTCCCAGAGCCTTGTGCTGACTTGGGTCGATTACACGGGCTCATAGGCCCAGCAAGGCGCAATACACGGGCTCACAAGCCCATCACGGCACGCAGGCCGAAAGTAGTAGATAAAGGCCTCAGGCCCATAAGAGGTCTTGACATCTCCCCCTCCTTAAGATGGAACTTGCCCTCAAGTTGCCAGTGTAGGAAAGACTTGATGCAACATGTTGACATTCTCCCAGGTATGGTAAGACGCAGGTACATCGCCCCACTGCACTAATGCAAAAGGAATGACAGAGTTACCAACTAACTGTAAGCGGTTAGATAGTACCTTGGGTGTAGTAGGGGAAAAGGCGACATCCAGCAGGTTCAATGCTTCATCGGTATTTGCTTGCACACCACCGCGAGCTTTCTTGAGTTGCGAGACATGTACCACTGGATGGATGTGTGTAGTGTCAGATAGCTGCAACTTGTATGCCACTGGCCCAACCTTCTGTGTGATCAAATAAGGTCCATAGTACTTGTAGGAGAGCTTGTAGTTCGACCTCTTCATGACTGATTCACACGGGCCGCAAGCGGAGATAGACCGATCCCCACCGAAATGTCTTTCTGCTGTGCTTATCTCGCTCGAGCTTCATCCTTTGTCGTGCCCTGAGCAAATTGTGCTTGATGACCCGCAACATGTGTGTTCTTTCTTGGAGCCAACCAGTTAGTAGAGGAACAAGTGTCCTTCGAGAGATCAAGTGGCGGAGCATGACCATAGAGCACCTCAAATGGTGCCTTGCCCAATGCAGAATGATAAGTCGTACTATACCAGTATTCAGCCAAAGGAAGCCATTGGGACCATTTGTTTGGGCAAGCATTTATCATACAACGCAGGTAGGTTTCAGACCTTGGTTGAGGCCTCGGTTTGGCCGTCTGTTTGTGGATGGTAGGAAGAGCTCATGTTCAGGGTGGTTTCAGTTAAGCGGAACAATTCTTGCCACACCGCACTTGTGAAAATGCGGTCTCTGTCAGAAATGATTATTTGTGGAAGGCCATGCAGTTTATAGATGTGGTTAAGGAATGTTTGGGCTACTGACATGGCTGTATATGGGTGAGAAAGTTGTATGAAGTGGGCATACTTGGTGAGTTTATCAATGACCACTAAGATGGTGTTAAAGGATTTGGATTTAGGAAGACCTTCTATGAAATCCATACTAATAGTGTGCCAAGCATGGTCAGGTATAGGTAAAGGTTGCAGGAGGCCTGACAATCTACAATGTTCAGACTTAGCTTGAGCACATACCTGGCAGGTTGACACATACTTCTTAATGTCTTCCTTCATTCCAGGCCAAGCAAACAAGGCCTTAATCTTGTTATATGTGGCTGTGATGCCACTGTGCCCTCCCAATCCACTGCTATGCAGTGCTAATAAGATTGCTTGATGAGCTTTAGTGTGAGAGCCCAGCCACACCCTGCCTTTGTATTTAATAATACCATCCACCGGCTATAACCTTTATCATTGGACCCAGTGACAGCTAACTCTATTATCAGAGCCTTGGCATCTTCATCTTGCTGATAGCTCTCAATGAAAATTTCCATCCATTTTGGAATACTCATGGATACTGCAGCTAGTTCTTCTTGGTGATCTTGCCTGGACAGAGCATCTACTGCTTTGTTGTCCAACCCCTTCTTATAGATAATTCGATATTGTAACCCCATGAGCTTGAGGAAGGCTTTTGCTGCATGCCTTCATGCAGTTTCTGTTCATTTAGATGCACTAGGTTTTTGTGATCAGTCAGAATGGTGAACTCTCTGTGTTGCAAATAGGACTTCCACTTAGACACTGCCATAATTAGTGCTAAGCACTCCTTCTCATATGTGGACAGAGCTTGAGCTTTGGCTCCCAAGGCCTTGCTTAAGTAAGTAATAGGGTGCCCTTTTTGCATCAGGACAACACCAATGCCCATGCCTGAAGCATCAGTCTCCACTGTAAATGCTTGTGTGAAGTCAGGCAAGGCCAGCACAGGTGCAGTAATCAAGGCCTGTTTGAGATTCTCAAAACTCTGTTGCAGAAAAGGGGTCCATAGGAACTGAGTATTTTTCTTAAACAGGTCACTCAATGGTCTACTTAGCAAACCATAATGCTTAACGAACTTCCTATAGTAGCCAACTAACCCCAAAAATCCCCTTAACTGCTTAACATCTTTAGGTGGTGGCCAGTTCTGCACAGCTTGAATCTTGGCAGGATCAGTTGCAACTCCTTGCCCACTGATGATGTGTCCCAGATATTCTAAGGACCTCTGTGCAAAGAAACACTTGGACTTCTTGAGGACCAGTTGCTGCTGAGTAAATATGGTGAAAACCTCTGAGATGTGCTGCAGGTGCTCTTCCAGGGTCTTGCTGTAGATGAGGATGTCATCTACAAACACCAGGACACATTTCCTTAGCATATGCTGGAATATTGTGTTCATCACAGACTGGAATGTTGCTGGGGCATTGGTAAGCCCAAATGGCATAACTCTGAACTCCCAGTGACCGTGATGTGTTCTGAAGGTTGTCTTATGTTCATCCTCTGGTTGCAACCTTATCTGGTGATAGCCTGATTTCATATCCAACTTCGTAAACCAGCTGGCTCCCTGTAGTTCATCTATCAGTTCCTCCACTATTGGCAAGGGATATTTGTTTTTGACCGTAATAGCATTCAACTGCCTATAGTCAATGCAAAATCTCCAGGTGCCATCTTTATTTTTGACAAGGAGTACTGGGGATGCAAAGGGGCTACAGCTTGGTCTGATGATGCCATTCTCCAACATTTCTTTCACTTGTCTCTCTATCTCATCTTTTTGTGTAGGGGAATATCTGTATGGCTTAACATTGACAGGTTTAACTCCTGGCAGCAATGGAATCTTGTGATCATATGGTCTATGTGGTGGTAGAGCTGCAGGGCCTTGAAAGAGATGCTCATTGTTGGCAATGACTTGTTGCATTTCTTGGGGAATAGTGTCTTTGGTTGATTGTTCTGTAACAGTTGACAATTGCACCACATGTGCTATAGCACCTTTCCTGATTAGCCCTTTCAGTTTGTGTGCCTTGAGCTTGGGGCACTGACTGGTGCAGTCCCTAACTCCATGAAGAGCTATCCTTTTGCCATTATGAGTGAATCTCATCATTTTGCGTTTCCAGTGGATCCACATTGGACTATGGCGTTCCAGCCAATCCATTCCCAGTATCATATCATAGTGTGGAAGTTCCAGTACTCCTGCTGCAGAAGTGAATGTGTGTCCCTGGGACCACCAAATGACCTCGGGCACTAGGGCATTGCTAGTCATCTTGCCTCCGCTGGCTACCGTCACTTGTACCTCTGGAGTAGGTGTTACAAAGATAACCTAATCGGCCAACCATCGCACGGCGAATGTGGCTGAGCTTCCCGAATCCACCAATAACAAGATATCCTGTTTGTTAAGCAGGCCTTTGAGCTTCATGGTTTTCTTCCAACTAACTCCTGTGTTAGCACACTGAGATAGAGTCAAGAGCTCTTCCTCGCTGTCAGATGAGCCCTCATTGTCTTCTTGCTCATCAGGATGCATGATTTCCCACACTTCCTCCATAATGTGAAGCGGAATTTGTGGAGGGCATTTGTGGCCGCGCCCCCACTTATCTCCGCACTTCATACAGAGCCCCAACTTCTTTCTCTGGGTCATGAGAGCTGCCATTTTCTCATCCTTCTGAGCTTTGCTTGGAATCTTAGCTTCAGATGGAGTAGTTGCCAAAACTCCAGGGCCTTGTGCTTGAGTTGCAGTTGGAGTGGCAGGGAATGAAGGAGCCTTTATCAAAGTTTCTTCCAGAATGCCTTGTCTATTGTGACAACCCGCCCAGGAAAATACCGTACAATCGCCTAAACCAATCTACTTTGGTCATTAAGCAATAATAAGGTATCATCCTGTCATTAGTTGCCGGGTTAACGCTCGGTGAAATCACTTACATAGCAACAAGGACCGACACATATGCATTAAAACTCACGCGAAGGCGAGTCCAGAGTACAACACGTGATTAACATCCCAATCTACCCCGAAGGGTTTATTATTACAAACCAAGGTACTTGACATGGTAACAAAAACAGTGAAAAATAAACTAAACGGTGCGATGGGCATCACAGGAGGCCGGCCATGATGCCTTCATTCATCGTCTTCCACCCACTCTAGCTCCCAAAGTGGATCTCTCCAGGCCACACATCACTAAAGACATTACCTGAAAACAATAAATTACAGCAAGGCTGAGTATACTAATACTCAGCAAGTCTTACCCGTCGGTGACAACTACATCACCAACTCTAGACATGAAAGGCTTTTTGGCCAGAGGGGTTCTTTTGCTGAAAAGCAACAAAGAGTATGTCCTTACTTTCAAGATTTTAGCACAGATTCTAGTTGATTACTCTTTTCTAAATGAGCAAGCTATTGCAAGCATAAGTTGTGCAAACAATTAATCAAGCATACATATTCACAAAGTTCCATCATTAGGGATACCATGGCCAGTTGGATAAGTAGTCTCGGATAACGGTGAGAGGCCGACAACCGATTGATTTAAACCTTGCAAGGTAAACCTAAACACACGGTAGGGTGTACTCACCAAGAGTCCACCAACCAGGCAGTTCCCAAAAGTCCTCGGTTCGAGATAAAAGGCCACAATCCTCGATGCTTATCCGGCATAGAGGCAGGCACCCAGAATCACACATGCACCACCGGTAGCTAGCCGTGGGACGCATCCCAAGATTAGTGACGGTAAAATCCCTTACCGCCTCATTAAGGTACTAGGCTTACCGGTCCCATTCCCGACAAGTGCTTAGTACGTTCAAACACTTAACCCACGAAAGCCATTGGACCGGAGCCCACATCCCATGCTCTTACCACATGAGCAATCCGTTTATAAAGATCTTATGATTCCAACATAAGAACCTATTCTCGCGAGTGATAAGTATCACTCGACTTATAACGGTCCTATAGCATGGCAGCTACCGACCTAGCATACTAGTAAAGACATAGGTACCTGGGGATCATGCATCTAGGGTTTCATTTCAACTCCTGAACGTAAATGCACAAACATCCATAGATAGTGGCATAAATTTCCGAAAACAAATAGGTTAATGCACCGGGGCTTGCCTTCGTCAGCACAGTTAGCCTGGGAGTCCTCGGTGTCCTCGTTCACTTCCACGTACTGCAGCTCCGCGCCTCCTCCTTCGGCAAGACGAGCGAGTAGTTACCCGAGTTCTACGGCATGCAATGCGTGGTTATGGTGTGGAGTGAGAGATTAATTATTATATCCAACTCTTGTTGGCCATATTCACCTTGACAAACATTTAATTAACAATTCTTTTCATTAAGGTCATTATGTGAAGGTTTATTATTTCAATCTTTTAATAGTGATTGTGCACACATCTAAGTAATTAAAACTATTTAAACACACACAAAAGCAAGGGTGGATCCATAGCCCTTAATTAAGCTAAACAACATTTTAAAAGGTCAAAAAGGAAGCAAGGATAAATTTTCCTAATTAAACTTAATAGGAAGCTTATATGGATTCCAAACTTTTAACTATGAAATAAATTATAAAAACAGCCAAAGGTATATTGGTCCTAAGGACCCAAACATACCACCTGGGTCCAAGGTTTGAATTTAAAAGAGCTATAAAACCTATATATCCAAAAAGCATTTTGAGAGCGTGTGGTTCGAGGACCAGGATGGATGGTCGCCTCGGTGTGATGAGTGATTGACAGACACGTGGTGTGGTGATTCTTGGCTAAGTATTGCAGTGCAAAGGCGGCTGGAGGTGCAGTGTAGGTGAAGAATAAGAGTGAAAGGTGGTCGCTGGGTGAGGCCTGTGTGGAGAAGACAAGTAGGCTTGGTTCGAGGGACCCGGTGGCGTGGGTCTGGGCCGCATGGTGGCAAGAACGGCAAGATGAAGTCATGGACGGTTTCTTGGTTGAGCCTCAAAACCAAGGTCGAGCCGGGATTACGTGGGAGCCGAGTCATGAGTGGTTATTGGCGGAGGCTACCGAGTTCAGCGGGGTTTCCGTGGTTCACCGAAAACCACCGGGTTCCTTGGTTGATCCACAAAGCCAAGACCAAGAAGAATCAAGGCCGGTGCAGCTGCTCGCCGATCGGCCGGTGGTCGGCGACCGGCCGGTGGGTCTGAGTCGGCCGGTGAGGAGCACCGTCGGCCGACGCAGCGATCCGGAATCTTCAAGCGGAGGACACGCGCGTCGGGATCGCAAGGCTTGCGTCGAGGCTAAGCAAGTTTGCGGTCTGGGCATCCGTCCGATGGTGCGAAGACAAAGACTTCCAATTTCCCTCGAGGCATGTATCCCTAGTTAGCTAGTAAGGGTATTTTAGTCTTTCGGTTGCCTCCATATAACCCAAGTGGTGAGAGGATGGCAGCCATCTCTTGGAACCCTAGCTCATTTGGTTTTCCTATTTTCCTTCCTATTTTCTTAGGATTTTCGTAGGACTAGCTTGAGAGCTTCATGGTGAGATCTTGTGAGAGGGAAGGATGATTAAGCGGTAAGCTAGACCTTGTATGAACCTCTTTGGTATGTATAGATGATTCGTGGTTCCTCAAGGCTTGGATGTGTCTTTCCGGTTTCTCCTTTTGGTGATTTTCGAGCCCTTTCTTGGCGATTTTCTTGGAGCGATTTCGAGGCCTTTCTCTTTGGGATTTGGTGGGGGATGTATGCATGAACCCTTTGTGGTTCTTTATCTTTTGATTCCCCTTCCAAATCCGTGAGCAAAGGGGCTCGATTTTGGGGTTTTCGTGGCTCTAGGGTTAGAGGTGTTCTTGGTGGGATTTCTTCGATTCCTCTTGATTTGACAAGTTTTGGTAGACCAAATCTTGGCTATGGAGTACCCATGAGGTGTTCCTACTATCCCCAAAGTCTTGTGCAAAACCGTGGAGCGGATCGGGAGATCGGGAGTTGGATTTGGAAGAATTGAGATGCTGTTCATCCCGAGCTACTCAGCACGACCGGTCGGCCCGGTGCTTTTGACCAATCGACCGGTGCTAGCCCTTGGTGGGTTTTGTCTCGGGAACAGCCTTGTGTGTGGTTTTGTCCCGTGGTCCTGCTGTTCGGTTCTTGGCGTGTTTGGAGTTGTTTTGCTAGGATTTGTGAGGGGTTCTTCTTCCTCACAGGTGTTGTGTTTCGTGGTTTTTGTTCCGTGGCCTAGAGGATTCACCGAGGCTTCCTCGAACGTTTCTTTGTCGCCACCGGCCTGACCGGCTCATCCGGTCGACCGGTGTCACCCGACCGCCTAGCAGCCATCGTGACGGCCGTAGCCGCAGCAGCCGTGTAAGTTTCTGTGTTTTGGTGAGTTTTGGTTAGAAGGTTGAGTGTTGGTTCCTAGGGACCAAGAGCACTCCGATGGCTGCGTGGTCTTGACCAACTTGGGTAGTTGGGTCGGAGATGTGAGTTGAAAGCCGTGTTCGTCTTGTTGGAGTTCTCATCTCCTTCGAGAAGAATTTTTATCGGCTCCCATTCACTCCCCCCCCCCTCTCTGGTTCGCCTAATCGGTCTTTCACATTTCCTAGCTATATATATTATGAGAAATGCATAAATAAATAAATAAAGCACTTCTGCAGCCCAACTCATTCCTACAACATCTCTGACCAAAAACAAGCTTAGGAAACCAGCATGCACATCAAGATCACATTTGAAATTTGAACTATGCATTTAAATGTAAATCTAAGCATAAAACAAGATTAATTATTTCTGGCAGAGATAAAATCATGGTGAACGCAGGAAAGTTGAATCTAGGCATAACATGAGCATAGCCACAAGTTGAGCACAAAAATCTATTTACATTTTGCTACAAAAATCATTAAGGCAGAAATATCATAAAGGCAAAATAAATCATATAAAAAGATCTGTTTAGCAACTTTGTGCAAATTTTTTTGCCCAGAGCCTACAAATGATATAACTAGCAATATATCCAAAAGTTAGCTCCATAATCTTTCTAGATTTTGAACTACAGCAAAAAGGTGTCAAACTGAATTTGAATTTTCATTCAAAATCTATAAGTCAAAACTATGGTCATGCTTTGTAGAAGTTGTAGGTCTAGTCTCACTGAACCTAACAAAATTGGTTTTGCATTTTTCTGATTTTTCTACGAATTTCTAGGACTTTTCCAAGGTGCTGGACTAAGTTGCTAGGAAACTAAGTTAAACAGTCTTACAAGTAGGTCCCTAGTTCACAACTAGGTCCCTGGACCTTCACAACCGTACCCTCCGGCGGCGGGGTGAGCTCGCCGGCGGCGAACTGCGGCCGGAGGAGATGAACAAGCGGCACAGGGCTTCGATTGAACTCACCACGGACCGATTGGTGGTGGTGGCGCGACTGCGGTGGCTCGGCGGCGGCGGCGGGCGCGGCGCGGCCGCCTCGGCCGAATCCGGCGCGCGCGCAATGCGGGCAACAAGCGGCCGTCGAGCTTCGCTAGGTCCTAGGGAGGTGTTGAGGAGCTGGCCGGGGATAGGCGGAGGTGCTCGTTCACCACGGGCGGCAATGGCGGGCATGAGGCGGCGCGCGCACAAGACGGAGGAGAAGGGCTGCCTTTATAGGCGGCGGCGCGGGAGGTGTGTGAGCTCCGCCTCGATGCGGGGAGGCGAATCAAGTGGGCGCGGCGGCGAGGCGCGATCGTCGCCGGCGGCAATAGCAGCGGAGAGGTGCGGAGGAGAGGCGCTGCTTTATAGGCGGCTAGCGCGCGGGAGGTGTGTGAACCCGCCTCGATGCGGGGAGGCGAATCAAGTGGAGGCCCGCGGCGTGCGGGCGACGATCGTCGCCGGCGGTAATGGCGGCGGGCGGCGGCGGGCGGGCCGGCCACGCGAGGAGCGCGCCGAGGGATTTCGCCGGCGGCGCGGGCATGATGATGGTGCCGCCCGGCGGCCGACCGGAAGGGCGAGGGACCCGACGCCGAGGGCTGCCGGGCGCGTGACGCGCCGATCCGAGCTAAGCGCCCGGTGCTCCCTCTTTATTTCAACAGCCCATGTTCACAAGTGATTTTCTCTAAATTTTGAATTGAAACTTCAAAAAGTGTAGATACCAAAGTTGTAGAGGGGCTAACCATCTACAATTCTTGCAAAGGGTGGTAGGGGTTTTAAGGCTCGGTTTGCCTGGGAACGCCATGCCAATATGAAGATTTTCCTGTGGTCAATGAACATTTCTCTGCGTTGACCGAGTTTTTGGAGGTTTTCCCCTCAGAATTTGAAATGCCAACCTGAAGATGAAATGTGTCCCACTGAATTCTGCACAACTTTTACATTGGCAGAATTTTGAGTGTTTAGACAAAAATTGGAGAACGTGGCCAAAGTTCTAAGACAAGGTGTTGACATCAAGGGGGTTTGACCACTTTGACTAGGGTTTTGACCAAGGTAGCTAGTGTTGACTTGTCTAAGGTGTTCATGGGGAAGTGTTAGTGAGATTTTCGAGGTGATGACCTAGGTTGACCATGAGTTGACCATAGTCAACAGGTTTGACCAGCACTTAGGGTTAATTAAAAACCTGGGACGTCACATCTATCTTGGAAACTGCCTCTTTTGTGAGGCTTCCAAGATCTCCTCCTGCATGAGAGCCAAAGATAGCAACATCAACGCAGTTCTAGGTTTGTGTAAAGCTATAGTGTTGCTAATGCTATACTTTAAGCCATCTAGGAATTTTTGTACGAAGAAAACCTCTCCCATATCCTTGTTATGCACTAACACTCTATGCTTGGCTTGCTCAAATCGACTAGCATATTCTAAGACGTCACTGGTTTGCCTAATGGTTAGCAACTCTCTCATATAATTGTGGTGTAAGCCTCTCCCAAACTTCTAATTTATAGTTACACATAGCTCAGGCCAACTTCCCACTTAGTGCTGTGCTTCATAACTCTGAAACCAGAGCTCCGCATTGCCTCGAAAATTTATAGTTGCAAAAGGAACCCACACATGAACTGGCACATTATACATACTAAAGTATTTCTCACACTTCTCCCTCCACACATGTGGGTGCTCTCCCTCAAACTTGGGAAAATCAATCTTGGGTAGTTTGAACTCTAGGCTCATGTCAGTGGTGATAGGAAGAGTAGCCTCTAGTGTTTGATGATTCTGGTATTTCAGTACTGAAAGCAGTTTTGAGAGTTTTGTACTCACCCTTGCCCAGGGTGAGAGGGGGAAGAAAAGGCCTTCCATCACCCTGGATGTCTTTGTCCATGCCGTGGCCGTTGGTCCGTCCCTCTTCTCGCGTGACCTTGGGTGTGTGAGAGCTTCTCCAAAGCCACCATGCGCGACTTGAGATCTTGGATATCATCCTTGAGCGCCGTTGCCATCTTGTCGGCGCCCTTGCTCCAAGTGGTGAGTTCGTCGACGGCCGTCGAAGACCGCAACTGGTTGACTTGAATCGCCTTGACCTCCTTGAGGATGGTCGCGAGCTGCTCCTCCATGGTCGCCATCCGATAGGTTAGGGTTGGTTTCCTGGGGGGATTGTTGCGCAGCTTTCTTGTGACGCACTTGAGCAAGCGGTGGTGTGCGCGGATGGGCTGCGGGGGTGGCGTGGGTGGCTGTGGTGGTGGGTGAGTTGGGCGGCGGCGGTGGTGATGGTGGTGGCGGCGTGGTGTGTGGAGGCTGTGCACCGGGATGATTCTCAAGGGGAGACGCCAGATCGGCTACACCGGTGACTTACGCACGGCGGCGAGCGATGGCTTTGATACCGAGTGTGGCGAACCATGGATGGCCGGGAGCACGGCGGCGCCTCGGCAGGAAGGGAAGAGGTTAGGTTTAGCGTTAGCTATTGAGTTCGTCATCGATACCCCTTCCATCGTTCCCTAGAGCCTTATGCTGACTTGGGTCGATTACACTGGCTCATAGGCCCATCAAGGCGCAATACACGGGCTCACAGGCCCATCACGGCACGCAGGCCGAAAGTAGTAGATAAAGGCCTCATGCCCATAAGTGGTCTACAGGGCTCTGCGGCTACGTGGATGGAAAGTATGAGAAGCGGCGGGAGGTTTATAGCATGGGATCGGATCACAGTTTTTCAAAAAAAGAGGGATCGGATCACAGTATGGAAGGAAAAGATACACAGGTTGGAGATACGTCCATGATTATGGAAATAAATTATTTGCGGAGATTTGCAAGATAGCTGGAATTAGTACGTCCATGATGATGCAAGGTGTAACATGAATGACGGACGATGGAGCACATCCATTCTGAGCTGGTGACTACTCTTAGATGCGATAACTTTTTAGCGTGCATTTGAATTTGAATGGAGGTGGGTGAGCAACGGGGCAAGTGTAGGGTGCCTTTGGCATAGCTTCACAGCTATTTCTGCTGTGCCAAACGGCCTCGAAATAGCTTCCGACGACCGAGATAGCCGCCTCCTCTGTGATTCCATGCCCCGCCCTTTCCCAAGCCTACCCCGGTAGGGCCCGCGGGGAGGTGGTGGTCGGCATTGGTCGGGGACGAGGCGGCATACCTGGGAGCGTGAAGGCGGTGGTGGTGGAGCAGTGAGGAGGAGATGTGGGAGGAGAGCTCCATGCGGCGTGATGGATGGATCTCAGACGCGTATGCAGACCTCGGCAGAGATGATGGCGGGCGGGCGGGGCGAGGCGGCGCCGGGTGAAGCGGCGGGCGAGGAGGATCGGAGGCCGGTGCATCCCGCGGCTTGCAAGCGTGATGCGTGCGAGGCAGGGACGGCGGCGGGTGAGGATAAGGATAAGGTGAGAGAGAGGAAAGAAAAAGGAGAAAAAAAAGGGGAGGGGAAAAGGAAAAAAATAATAGGAAAGAAAAAAGAAAATAGAAAAAAATGAGGAAGGGTATATGGGTATTTCGCTCTCTTATCCATGTGACACAACCAGGAGAAGTTGTTTTGCCAAACGTTTCTCTAAAACGGATTCAGCTCCACCGGAGAATCCGCTCCAGCCGGAGCTACCACAGCCACAACCGCAGCTGTGCTAAACGCACCCGTAATCGTATTCCTACTCATTGTTGAACTGGTGAATAGGTCGACAAATGCGGTGTGGATTTTATAACTACAACAATAACATTTTTGGTCCACCTCTTCCCCATCACCGACGGGATGCCCGACGTCATCCTAAGTCGCTGCTGCTCGGGGACGACCAGTGAGATTGATTGTGTTGTGATTGTGATCGGCCGGGTCGGGTTCATACCTTGTTCGATTTATCTCAGCTCGATATATTTTGATTTATTTTCTCTTGCAAAACCTATTCAATCTAATAGCTGAACATTATTCTTCGTACCAGCCGAACAGAGGTTCTCGGTTTTTCATTCGGTGATCCTCGTGTGTAGTGCAGTGAGAATGGATGGCTAGCGACATGTCATGGGATTGTTGCTTATACCTCCGTCTCATAAAAAGTGCAATGCTAGCTTTTATAAAAAAAATCTCGCAAAGAGTGCAATTCTAGAAAATATATCTAACTATCTGCCTAATTAAGTTGTCAGATCTGATTTGCATGTCAAAACTTACTGTATATGACCACCAAATGAGGTATTAAAGTCTTTTCATGCCACCACTAATCTGATGTAGAAAAAACTCTTCTTGAGACGGGGGAGTATATAAAGAGAAATAATAATTAAATTTGGTCTGTTGTCGTCATCCAGTTTTGCCGAGATACTCGACATTAAATTCGTAAGCAATGTGAGAGTCATGCGACATACGGAGTTTTATTAACACGTGAGAGTCATGATTTAAAATCTTGAAAGGCTTGTGGTCAGTTTTTGAAATTTCTCAAAATTTCCCCTTGTCTAACAAAGAAGGTAGACATAGTACATTTGATTTTTTTTTTAAAGTAGACATATTCAGTGCTCATCATTTTTGATACGAAGAATAGTATTTAGCTGGTAGAATGAATAGTATTGTGTGAGAGTAGATAAGTTGAGATAAGCCAAGCTGAGATAAGCCGAACGACTTCTTCGTTTGAATAAGAGCCAGCGTTTCTTCCCTTCATTTCTTGGGAAACGGCAATGAGAAACGGTGGGGATCAAAAAGAAAATCCAGCAACATCAGACGCAATGCAGCAGTGAAAATCCAAAGGTCTTTCCTGGAGTATCTGCCGTTCAAACAGAGAGGAGCAGGAGGTGCTGATGATAAATTCACAAGATGCTGAGCACGTTGGTACAATTGCATTTGCATTATCCTTTTCCACTTCAATTTTGAATCTAACAACAGCTAATTACTGCACCCCCTACCAATCCCATTCCTCTGTACTTGTACTAGTAGTGGTAATTAATCATTTAAATATATGCACACTTTGCAACGGGGAACAGCAGGTTCGTCTTCGTCCCCATTTTAATTTCTTCTTCATTCACAGCTTTTCCTCTACATACACTTCTTGTCAGCAAGCAAGCGGTCACCAGCCAGCAGCCAGAGCCAGGTCTCCTCGCCTCCAGCCTCCTCCCCCTTCAGCCCTTCCCTACCTGCGCTGGAAGTTGAGGTGCTTGATGGCGAGGAAGAAGAGGAAGGCGAAGAGGCCGATGATGGCGAGGTGGAGGCAGGTCACCAGCTCGAAGTAGCGGTCCTGCAGGCCCAGGTACCCCTCCAGGAAGTCGCGCACCGTCTGCGTCCCGTACCCCAGCACCGAAATCTGCTCCGTCCGGTCCCCAGCTGCGAGAACATCAGCCCGTACACCGTCCACGCCGCCGGGTCCGCCCAGTACACCCACCGCCACCACAACGGCATCAGCTGCAGGCACCAACCCATTCCCGTTCGTTAGGTATTTTGATTTTGATTTTTTTTTTGTTTTGCTCGGGGGAGTGAGGGATTCTCCCATCCGCATCCCGCATCCGCAGTGGGTAATGGATCCGTCAATTTCTCAATCGATTTAGGGACGGGGGAGAAGAAAAGGTAAAAGTCGCACCTCTCTGGAGATGATGAAGCCGGAGAAGACGTTCCAGAAGATGAAGATGAGGAACGACAGCCCCATGGCGATCTCGATGTTGGGGGTCAGCGCCACCGTCATCATCCCGTACAGCGTGTAGTACATGAAGCTCATCACCAGGTACAGGAAGAACCACAGGAACTTGCCCGCCGCCACCTCGAACCCCACCATCGGGTACACGATCGACGAGAAGATCAGCACCTGCACCAGCATGTAAGGTAACTCCACCGACACCTGCAAACACGTCAAACCAGACCTTAGGTTCATAATTCATCACTGAAGTGAAGGATACAAGCCTGATTAGATCCGTCAGTAGTGAAAGTGTGTTGTTGTTACCTGAGCAATGGCGTAGGCCATGGTGGAGTACATGCCTGCCGCCTTTTCACGGTAGAGCACGACTCTCTCCGTCGCCACCACCGGCTGTAGGATGCTGCAATTCATGAAACCCAGGAACAGTGCTGACCCGTATACGATTCCTAGTATGTTGAATACATCTTGCTGGTCCTTGCTGTTCCACACATTAGACCTTAATAACTGAAGTGTTCATGAAAGATAGCCGTTATTATGTATCAGAAGAAGTCCACTTACATGGTTGAGCCGATTTTCCAGAAGACGATTCCAAACATGATTGAAACAGCAAAAGTGTTTATGAACCGAACAACATTGTGTTCCGAGTTTTTCCAGTACGCGCAACTTTGCTTCCACAGGCAACCCACACATTGTGTCGTGAAGTTTTGCCAGTAACCCTGAGGAAAATGTAGGTCCTCTGTGTTTGGTTCTGGTTGATTCAACTCATCAATTAGAAGCCTATTCTCCCTGTAGAAATCACCAGGAATTCCATTAGATTCACTTTCACCTTGTAGATTAAAAAAAAGATAACATAATAAAGTGGCTGGCAGCTGTATGGCTGTAGTACTGTGTGTACCTGTATAGGGAGGAGTTGCGATAAATTTCTGCATAATCCACTCCAATCTCATATTCTGTTATATGTGAACTGATGTCTAGCACCCATGCTGCTGGGTTTTGGCCCTTGTTTATCCTAGGAACGCCAGGTATAGCCTGGAAAAAAAGTAATTTAATATTTTCTTTCTGCTGCATCTCAAAGTAAAAATAGTTCTCAGGCAATCTTACCTCGAAATACTTTATCATGTTGCAAGATAGTGGTCCTAGCGATCCACTGTATATGAGCTCACCTCCTCTTTTCATAAGTAGAAGCTGCAATTGGCCAAATTGAGCGCAAAGTCAGGAGGTGATTTTGTAGTGCCTACTCGTGTGAAAGGACAATATCATGCATTTCCTCGATCTTTTCCTACTTTTTAGGTCAAACACTATAGAACATTAGCATATTACTATTGACTTGGCCAACTTGTTTTTCTGTTTTTGGCTGTAAGAACTGTATTAATTGGTGCCTTCTCACCCTGACATGACTTGAGCACTGGACTATCATGTTTTGTAGTTGTTGTGCTAACTGCATACCTTTTCTACACACTTATAATTATATACCATTTCAGCTTCTTCATACCTCATCAAAAGATTCAAATATCTCAATGCTTGGCTGATGAATTGTGCAGACAACAGTTCGTCCAGTGTCTACTGTCTTTCGTACTGTTCTCATGACAATTGCTGCAGCACGAGCATCCAAGCCAGTGGTTGGCTCATCCATAAATATAATGGAGGGACTAGCTACCAGCTCCACAGCTATTGTTAATCTTTTCCGCTGCTCAGCCGACAGGCCTGTTGCCCCTGGAATTCCCACCATGGCATTCTTCAAGTCTGTGAGCTCAACTAGACTCATGACTTCATCAATAAACATCTGAAATGAATTTGAAGAGAAATATTGTTTCAGGTGCTAGATTTTAGCAATGATAAAGAGGGGGCAAGGTTGATACACATACGTCTCTTTGATGAGGTTTAACATTTGAAGGCAGGCGAAGCCATGCAGAAAACTTCAGTGACTCATAAACAGTGAGATTAGGGGAGTGAATATCACTCTGTTCACAGTAACCTGAGATCCTTGAGAACGTCTCCTGCTTCTTATGGTAACCTGCTATTTTTATAGTTCCTTCAATATATCCCCCAGTTTTTCTTCCAGCCAATACATCGAGCAATGTTGTCTTGCCGGCACCAGTTATGCCCATCAGAGCTGTTAGCACTCCTGGCCTAAAAGCGCCACTGACATCTTGTAGCAGCTGAAGCTTTTTCTCCGTTACTCCATTTTTTGTCATCTCCTGGTGGGACATTTGCATTATTTTCTTCAATAGGAATTGATGCAGCTACTGGTTAAAGTTTGAAGTGGTCAAGAGATTACCTTAGGCATGTCAACGAAATAGTTGATGTGATCAAATACAAGGGAGAGGGGTCGAAATGGTAGGATAACTTTATCATTTGACGAAATGCCATTTCCAACCATCTGGCTGTGGTACTCGAAGTTTGCCTTTGTGGTCTTGATGTTAACTTGATGCTTGTGTGGAGCTGCACACAGTAAAGAAGACATATAGTTATCTTTTTCATTTATATTCAATTTTTACAAGGTTAGTGATAGATTAGTATACATACAATTCATGAACTCCAACGCAAATATGGTGAGGATGTTGAAGACCAGAGAGTATCCAAATAAAATACTGACACAAACCCAGTACCAATGCCACTCCGTGAACTGCCCCCTGATCTTGAGAATAGTTTCTCCGACAGTGGTTGCATCAGCATAATGAAATTCCTATCAATACCGAAGATAAAAAAATTTTTATTGTAATTTGAAAAAGAACATTTTGGCATATAGTTAGCAACCAAGTATTGAAATTAGTTCTTACTGTAGCCCATCTTTTGTCAAGAAATTCATTGAGGGCGATTGCATTCTGTGCATAGGTAAATGGGGACGTCCAATATCCCCAGCGCAACCATGGTTGGAGAGCATCTGTTTCAATGTACAGAACATTTGAGCAACTTTTTGCACAAAACTCTTATCCTGTAATACAGAGTATGTTATATTCTCATGCTTCATGGTGCATGCTAACCTAAATCATCTAACCTTTTGATATGACGAAGCCTCCAAGTATGTAGATTGCTATCAGAGCTGCAGTGCTTAGCATGTTGGCCATCACTTGTGTCCTTCCTATGGCCGCTAAGAAGCGATACAGGCCCATTGACATTTGATGCATGGCAAAAAGTACCAGAAAGTGCTGGATGAACCTGCCATAGGCAAGGGACTTTTCTTACTTTGTCCTATTGAAGTACCAGAGATCATTAGGTATCTAAGTGTCAAGAGATGAGTACCTGATAGGAGAAGGTGCATATCCAATCACGTAGTAGGTTAAGCCCGTCCAAAGGCCTGTCTCAACAAGTGATATTGGGATACTAATAAGGAAAACAGAAGAAAGGAGTGCCCATCCTGGCAATGCTAGTAGTTCTCTTTGCTTGTAGAAGGTGGGAAGTCGCTTATTGTCATCGCACTTCAGTCATGCCGTTGAAGTTTACTATCACAACAGCCATAAAAAGTGCTCCCATGTACTTATTAGCATCAAGTACAGTTTTGTGGCTCATTTTTGTTCTCAGGAAAAGCGTGGAGATCACCAAAGCCATAACAGTTATCTGTATGATCTTGAATATATGTACTGGAGAGTTCCGTTTTAGGAGCAATACTTCTCTTGAAAAGCATGCCTTGAAAATATTCCATCTCGAGATCTGGCGACTTGCATTCATTTTTACTTCCTTGTTCTCTCCAGTATTGTTTGAACTGCACAGTTTTTCTTCTTCTAGTCGAGGGAGATATGACATTCGGAAGGCTTCTGCAAATCTTTCAATTGATTGGTACTGATACTTATTTTGATCACCAGCCCAGTATTGTTTTTGGTCCATCTTTGATGTTACCTGGTTAGTGGTCAATTGGAGAAAAATATTACATTATTTTGCACATGTAAATATATTACAGAATACTGATATTTTGCACTACTGTGTGGAATTGTAAGCCATCTGCCCATATTGTGGATTTAGTGTATTGGGTTTATCAAAAGTCTATACTACACTTTGATTCCCTAGTTAGTCATTTTTTATCAGTTAGCACTAGACTGCTGCTATATTTAGCTATTCCTTGTAGTTACATTTACTAATTGAGTACCTCTTGAAGGAAATCCGCTACATTCTTCCTGCTGGGGCATTTGAATCCCGTAGTTTCAAAGAAGTTTGTAGCATTTTCTCGAGGACCATGATACACAATTTGCCCCTCACATAAAAGTATAATGTCGTCAAATAGTTCCAATGTCTCGGGAGGTGGTTGCAGCAAGGAAATAACCATTGTGAGATCCATCAAATGTGCCATCTGTTGGAGAAATTTCATGATCTCAAATGTGGTGGAGCTATCTAGACCTGTTGATATATCATCCATAAAAAAACATCTTGCAAGACCAACTAGCATCTCCCCTGCATTAAAAAAACAATGTTAATAAATTTACAAATAAACCTGTCAACTACGATGTCAGTATTCAAACTTCTCCGTAGTTGGCACTATCGCTATAGAAATTTTCTTCAATGTTATTGGCATATTGATTTGCATGGGATGCTCTCTCATAGTCTCATGTGAATGTCACTACTGGGAAGTATATAGTGCAGTGAGAATGCACACGAATCCAAGTTTATCTAGTTATAGCACATTGATGGATGCTTGGTCTGATACATTGGAATTAATTGTTGAGTTTTAATATATTAAGGGGAGAATATACTACACTATTGCCCCGTAATATAACGTTTCCACAGTTCAATTGATTTTTTTTTCTTCATGCTATTTGCCCTTGGATCTGGACATATTGGTTCTTTTTTTTTCCTGGTTTGGAAATTGAGCATATCATCTAACTAAAGTTCCCACTTGATACTTTTGGACAGGAAGACAATGATATGATCATATCATTCTGATATATTACCACTTGATTCCAAGTTCAAATGTTCCTTCAGTTAGCCAGTTAAGTCTCTCCTTACTCTGTTCCCATTCTAACTTTTTGGCTAGCTGCTTTCCATCTGGCTTGATAGTTATAAGCACTCTGTTTTTAGGGTTTTATGCATTATTTCAGATCAAATCACGTGCTGCTTATGCAAAACCTATAGCTATATATGTACTTTACTTGACTGATTTGGAAGTGTTATGCTTACCAATTGTGGCTCTTTTCTTTTGCCCTCCTGATATTCCTCTTCTCAGGTCGTCTCCTACTAGGGTATCAGCACACTCAGACAAGCCAAGTATCTGCATATAATCAACTGTTACTATTATGTTGTCAAGTTATATAGCAAACTGAACAAGTAACCAGGTTACCTTGATAATGTAGTTTGTTGTAAGGTTGCTTCCTTCTCCAAAGGTGGTAGCCTGCAGAGGAAAGTTTTCTGAGTAACCGAACAAAATATAATCCAATATTACAAGAAGCGAAGTAGTGCAATATGAAAATACCTTAATGAATGAATCAAGATCTTGATCGACTTTGTTGATGACACCTTTTCTTCTTCTTATTGCTTCTCCTAGCATCTCTGAGATCAAGCAAACATGTATCAGTATTTGTGCCATGGAAAAATTGATAAATCTTGAAACATTCTATCCATACTTCCTTCTTGAGTTATAGTGTCTGCATTACTGTTAACTGCAGCACATTGCATTACGATGTTCAAAATGATTAGATCAATATGTACAAGAGGATGTCTTACCAAATTCATTATTGGTTCCCAGCATCTTGGAAGAGAAGTCGATCGTCTCTCTTACTGTCATCTCCGCATGGTGAAGATCATACTGGCTAACGTAAGCACGCAGGTACTGTGGTGTTGAGGAGCTCATTTCTTGCCCATTGTACAGTACCTTTCCTTTGAACTGAATCATTGCGTCATTAAGAAAAATGCATTTTTTGTCAGGTTATCTCTTTTTCCCCCTTTTGTTTTTAACAAACACTTCTGATAGCATGCATGTAGCTAACTTAGTCTACCTTCAAAGAAGAGTCCAATTTTCCTGCCAGCGCTTTTAAAAAAGTTGTTTTCCCTGAACCTGGCGCTCCTAGAAGAAGTGTCATCCTGACAGAAAGGGTAAATTTTTGTTTCAATATCTTAATAAAGACAATAGATGCTCAAGTGCTAGACTAGACAGAAGGGGCCATTTTTTATTGGAGACGAAGAGGAGGGAAAACACAAAATTGCTAACAAACTCGTACAGCTGTATTTAGTATTTCTCTGCTAAATTTGATCAAGTACTTAGTTTTCAGGCAGAACGGTTGGCAGTTCCTTACCTTGACGGTCGAATGACCCCGCTTACTTCATTTATGATTCTCATAGGCCTTTTCCTTGTAACACACACATGAACAGATGTTGCTAATTCCTGTGTAACAAAAAAATAAAATCTCATTTAGAAACATGTTGGCCTAGCAGCTCTGAACTGGAAAACAAACACATGTATTTTAGTTCTTGCTAAAGTACACAGTAGTATAACAAAGATGCAGTATCCATTTGATTCCGGATTAGACTCCATGTGCTCGATTCAAACTGGACTAAATACGCTGCATATATATTTACCTCTATCCTCAAAATTTTATCAGTTGTACTAAAACATTTGACTTCATAAGTACTGTTGCGATTTCACTGTGCTCATGCCACAGGCTCTGCATAGCACTGTGGCTAGTAGTGCTGTTGTGCACAGGAGTAGTCCATATTTTTGTCTTTGTGCACTGCAAATACTGTGCTCATGCGGCAGTCAAGCCGAGGGAACATTTATAGGTACGGTTGGGTGTCCGGCCGTAGCCCACGTCGCGCATTGAATAGTTTTGAGAATCTTTTCAGAGAATGCATGAAACCTCATCAATCACGACTAATCACTTGGAAGGAGGAATCGTTACGAGAAATCTAATAACAGAGACGTGATGTTTCTTCCTTTGATTTCCTTCGACAGTCGCAGGGGAGAAAGCAACAAGCAGCAGGCCGGGGGTATCGGACAAGGCCGCATTAAAGGCGGCATCGTCATTGTTGTTGCCGCCATTGACACCGTTTCATGACCGAGGTCGGACTGGCCGGATCACACACAGGACACCAGCGGCGTTCACTCTTGATGTCTGCATGCGTTGCTTCATACGACCAGGAGGGGGAATTTATGGAGTAGGTTGTTGAAGGTTGGCTGAGGTAACCAGACGTGGGGTTTGCTTTGCTTAAAGGCTGACCTAACCAAACCATGCAGACATGCAGGTCCCAGCCAGGGTTTACAAAACCGTTGCTACCGGACTGGAATTCCACGAAAACCGGTCTTACAGGTCCGGTCCGGTAGCAAAAATGGCTGGTTTTTCGACTCCTGACCGATCCGGTTTTACAGTTAACCGGTCCGGTTTTTCGGACGCGGCAAACCGGACTGGTAGCGGTTCTGTGAATCCTGGTCCCAGCTGGGCTGGCTACAAGCCTACGTGGCTCTGTGTGTGCCTCTGTCTCCGTCGGAAATCTCGATCAGGACATGGGCCTGTCGCCAGAGCTGGATATGCATCAGAGAGCCTCTCCACCTGCCCCGCCCATGAAAGTACTAGTGCTCCATCAGTTGAGCTACGTTATGGTACCGTATTAATATTGCATGGAGATGTTGTGGTCCTGCTGCTGCATGTGTACAGTATGTGTATCCTTTTCCTTCCTCTAGCAAGATATATATACTCCTATTGAAGAATTTATGGCAGGATCGATCCATCATCAGCTCCAGCTTAGCTGCTGATGCTCGACGACAAGACTCTACTTTTCTTACGAGGACAAATTCCTCGGATTTTCAGCTACCGGATGCCATTATATTCCAAAAAACGCTACTCCGTCCCTTTGTATTTTGGTGGTTTAGGGAACTTTTACGGAAGCAGATGTCAATCTTTGGTTTCTCATCCAGCGTGTTAATTATGCTATAAAATTAACACTGCCTTAAAGAAAACCTCTTGCAAAGTCTGGCCTTGTACAAATCACAAAATGATGCACGGTTCCGGCGAATTAGTAAACACACGCAGGAGAGGGAGAGGGTAATCTAGCGGTACGGAAGCGCCTGCTAACTGACCAAATAGATTCTTCAATCGCGAGCTTCTTCCTCATGCATTTGTTGCTCAAAAAACTAGCTTTGGTCTGTGCGTGGCACACCTCAACGACGACAATTCATTCGACGTGTCTCACCAAATCCCAACACCACCCCTATCTCTCTCTCTCCCTCTCTAACAAATTACTTACAAATTAAAGGAAGAAGTCTTTGAAAAAGAAGAAAAAAGAAAGTGGCTTGCAGTTGCAGCTTGACGCAATGCATGCACCCACCGAGGAAGTAGTAGGAAGAAGGACAAAGCCACAGATCGAAAATAAACCCAAGCGGCGAAGCAACAAGCAGATCGAGAAGGCAGCAGCATGCATGGGATTATTTGGGCGAGGGATCGTCGATATATACCTGGGCGGCGTTGACGGCGCAGTTGAGCAGCGTCGGCACGGCGCGGTGGCCGACGCGGACGTCCGCCTCCACCGTCAGCCTCTCGAACCGCACCTCCACCTTCGCCGCCTCCACGCCCAGCCTGCGTATATCATCCATCCATCCATGGTGGATCATATCACCGATTCTCAGTTCATCATCGCACATGCATGGGCAATTCATAGTGACGCATGGATGAGTAGTACCTCTCCTTCTTGTCGCGGAGCATGCGGAGGAACCCGCGGTTGTCGTCGTGGGTGAGCGGCGGCGGTTCCCTCCTCCCCGCCGCCGCCGCCGCCGCCACCTCGCACCACCCTTCGGCGGTCAGCTCCACGACCGCCGCCGCCGCCTCCCTGTGCTCCATCGCCGGCGCCACAAACTAGCTAGCTAACTACAGCGACGGACGGACCACACGGCCGCTGGTGAACGATGTCGCTACTACACCCTGTCCTAATACCCGCGCATGAAGATGAACGGTGGTCGGCACTCGGCACAAACGTTTGTGTGTGTGTGCTCGTGTATATCGGCGATCGATATGACGTCTGTACATACGTTTTTTTGTGTTTGTGCTCGTGTATATCTGCAGAAGGATGATATTGGATATATATAAGCAGAGAGAGCGAGGAAAGGCAGTATGTGTTTTGAACCCGGAGGTAGGGGGTGTTTGGAGATGATGGGGGGAGTTTTAAGGCGAATGGAATCGTTTCCCAACAGCTAACGACCACACCACACGGATAGATGTGCACGCACTCCGTCCCCCCGGCCGGCCGACGCCAATGCAGCAATATCCCGGTTTTGTTTGGTCTCCTTTTCCCTCTTTACAATTGTTGTTTCCTCCCCTGTTTTGGGCATGATGTAATAAACCCGGTCTAAAATCTTTTTTCCCGACAGTCACTCTTCCCCGGCGGTAATGGCAAAGATGTGTTCCTAGTGAGTAGGACATCCCATTTGGTTTTATCTAAGCTAACTTCGTAGTTGATAAGAGATAATCCGTATAACAAAATTTCGCATCCATGCCGGCGCCACCGACCAGTTAAGATGTACCACGCACCTCCTTATTATATGTTGGTTAGTTCAAAATCTTACTATTGCTAATTGGAGGCTCCTTTTGAGACCTTCACGCGAAGCCACCTAGGATCCTAGGTGGACAGTCTAGGAAAAAAGAAAAATTAAAGAAGCTCCACATGAAGCCACCTAGGATCCTAGGTGGACACTTAAAAAGAGAATAAAATTACCCACCTTTGTCATTATGCATACTTAACTAAAATAACCCCTTATATCTATGTTAAAATTACCTAAAATCTGTGTTTTATAAACTTAATTTAAATCAGCTCTCTAAACTATCCATCTGTTCAATTATTAAAACATATAAATTTGATGTCCGCCACCTATAATCTTCATATGCAATCTCCGACTCGAGATGTCCCACACAAATTCGACCTTCTTAAACCTCAGTGGTCTTTGGATGAGCATGAAAGCAGCCGCAGCCCATAGTATGTAGTAATCCACAAGGCTGCCTGGCCAAATAGACCACAAGGCGGTCAAGCAAGGGCAGACGAGGCGACAAGCGAGGGTGCTATCCATGGCACAAGTAGCAGGAAGGAGTCAGACGATGCTCTAGGACGCATAAAACTGATTTTACTAACCAAAATATCAAGTTTTTATGTCCTACGATGATAGGGCTTGACGGACATAGGTGGTGGAAAAGTAGTTGACACAGTTAAGATCTAAAAAAAGAATACACTATAGATTGATGATATCTTGATTTTAGGATTGTGCTGAGTTGATGACATGTGAGTAGCAGTATATATTCGCTAGCCGCTAGAAATTAAGATCTTATTGCCTCTGTATAGATACAACTCATTCTGACCCCTCTTTTTACATTTTTTTACATAATTTCCATGAAGCAGGCAAGGTTAGTACAAACAACTTTGCATGGTCGATTGATTCTTACTTAATTAAATATATTAATGGGGCATCAGCAGTTACATACTTACATAACAATTTCTTGCATTTGGGAAAAGTGATGAAACAATACGCATTTACATCAAGGTGATTATTGAAACTATAACAACATCTATGATACCATATTTGTATCATCAAATTCACCATGGAGTATGATTTGATAATGCATATATTTGGTAGAATAATATTTATATCTATAAACTTGGTCAAAGTTAGACATATTTGATTTGTGATAAAGCAATAGTGATATGTAAAAAAGGAGGATGTACTAGATCTTCAATATTATTTCATTTTATTTAAATATTCTACTACTCGCTCTACAACAAAATGATCACATTTTATGATAGCTTAAATCAGATTGATTGGTGCAAGCTGTTGGATAAAATGCTGGATATATGGAAAAATAATGACATTTTTAGGTAATAAACTAAATGTCATTTATATTTATGTAATGTTACCTCTGTTCGACTGGCTGGTGGTTGATAATAAACCAAACGAATAATTATGTTAAAGTCGCTAGCCCGTGCGGTGGCACGGGTTGATAGACTAGTGCCACTCTAATTAATATCCTTCTCAAAATTAATTACGTGAAATACCATCCTAATTCATTTTATTAATTTTTTAGGTCGATCCAAATGAACCCATACATTTGGAATTGCATCCCTAATCGGACCATAGGCGTCCCTATACTGCGTGCCGATCGGACAATTGAGCTTCTTTTAAGCCCCTCCACGTTTTTTTAGGATGAAGAAATTGAAGAAGAAGAACGAAGAAGAGAGAGGATGGAAGGAACGTAGATGTGCTCTAATACGTGTATGTGTTCTTTAAAAAAAATCTACTGCTCCAGATCAGTGATCGGTGCATCACAGAGAAAGATCACCGGCTTTACCCGATCGCTACCGCATGATGTTCAAACGAACACGACGGGGTCCTAGATCACGCTACCGTTAATGATTGATGGATCGGTCTGCGTGTTCAATTTGATGGGGTCACCGCGCGCGAGCTAGCTCGTTTCCGACATGGCGGCGACCGGCCACCAGATCAGCGGATTAATAGTTGCTTTATTATTAGCATCTCCGATCCCCAGTTTATTTTTTCATATAATTGATCGATCAGCTGCTGGATCGACAGATCGATCGAGCGCATCCACCAGCATAGCTCCGAAATTGACGGCCGGGATCCGAGCATCCAAATGCGATAAAAATCCCAGCAGGTAGTGTCGATGTCGTCCTCGATCGTTTAATTTACTCGGGGCGCGATCCTCGTGCTGGAGTAGATAGAGGCAGGGCAGGGGAGAAAACAAGGTCAAATCGCTCTGCAGACGCATGACCGCACGCACTGTGTGATGTGTGGTCGCCGTCCGTCTTCCTCCTTAGCTCCTCTCCCCCACCAATGTACTAATCGCCTTTCCGTCTTCAGACGACGACAGCTAGCAGAGCAGAGACGGCAGAACAGAGACGCGATGGGTGTCGACGGGGGGTACGGTCGGCGGCGACGAACCAATGCAATTACTTGGCGGAGGACAGAGGTCAGGGTCCCCGGGGGGCCATCGATCGGCGCTACGAGATAGATGCAGCAGCTTCCCACGCGCCCGGGGTGGCGACAGCCGGCAGCATCACTCTATGTATGCAGTGTGACCACTGATCTCCCGCCGGCGAGCCCACCGCCGCCGTCGGTGCTATTAGAGAGAAAACTGTTGAGCTTTGCACTTAGGAGTAGTTTTGCATTTTTGCCGATCATAGATCGATGTACTGATGATCAATCCTAAGTGCAAAGCTCGTCGTCACCAAACCGGCCGGCCGGGATCGGTTGTCCTCAGCGCTCGCGACAACCGTGCAGCACACCTGCACACGCACACAGTGACCTAACACCCCGCGCCAAGCAACGCTGCATCGATGGGAAAAGGTGATGATGACGCTATGGAGTAGTGTGTCGGTCATATCGTTGGTGCTGTAATAATCTTATGTTATGTACATATATATGATATATCCACTGTATATTAAAAAAAGAAAGTCATGATTAATCTCTTTGTTTGTCGTTTTGATTTTCTAAGTTAATGGATATTATTACGCATATAGACATAAATTATATTTAAGTGCATATATCTAAGCACATAGTAAAAGTTATATTTCTAAGAAAATTGAAACGGCCTATAATTTGTAGTTGGGGGAGTATTTGCATGACATCTGAAGGTTGTTCATAGCATTTGAAGGCAAAATAGACATCTTGGTTCGTGAACTTTGCATAGAAATGTTAACTTTGCCCCTCAACTTTCAGATTGGTCAATTTAGTTACTCAACTTTCTTTTTTTGGGTCAACCTCATCCTCGTGCTAATATGTGGCTCCATATTGGTACGAAACTAATACCAAAGGCCCACTTTACCCTTTGCTCTCTTCTCTCTTCAATGTTCACCTTTAGAATTTCAATAGTGTATAATCCAAAATGAATATGATGATATATACATATGTTTGCCTAGGGAGTATGAATACATGCATGGAGCATGTATATGAGCGTGTGTTGATTTTAGGGCATACACACATTGAGTTGTATATATACCACAAAAATATGAGTAAATACTTGTTAAACTAATGACCAACGCCAATACTACTATGGAATAATGGAGGCATATGTAGTACTAGTAAGGACGTACATACTCATCACCTATATGCGCCACCATGCTAGTCAATTTTTTTTTGGGGGGGAACGAACCAAGCAAAAGAGCTGCCGATTATATTAAAAGAAAGTTAGAAGTCAAGAGATTGGGATACATGATAACAATAAACCAGTGCTCGCTTGGCTGGTAATGGATGAATTTGTGGCAGCATGCCTAGGTCCCAGGCAGTTAATGGATGAATGCGGCCTAGGTCCCATTGACAAATAAGGCTGATCGACGGTGCACATAAAAGCGGTGTGGCTGGAAACGTACAGAAAAAGGATACTACATTATTCAATTTCTTGGAAAATTCAACTTCCATTCTCCACCCCCCTCGTCGTCAGCAAATTAAAACAGCGTTTATGCCTTTAATTTCAAATCGTATCCTTTAATAATGACACTGTAAAAAGAATACTCTATCAGCATCCTCGATCGAGATCATATCCTGCAGCATGCATAGGCATGTGTGGTGTACTGGTGTCACGTGTACACACATGCATGTGCACCACTGTAACGACGACGACGACGTGAGATGTTGGGCCATGCATCATCACGGTGCATCGATCAATTGATGATGATGTAGCTAGTCTGATGATCGATCGATGATATATCTGCGCAGTGCCGTGCGTGCATGCACCGCCGCTAGCATTGGTCAACTCCTCCCCGGCCGTCGACGCCAACGCCATCCTCTCGTCTCTATCAGCGGGATATATCGATCGTCGATGGAGTATTTCATGCATGCCGCTTCTTATTGATCGTTATGGTTACACATAAGTGATAATATTTTTTGAAAAGAAACTTATTAACTCTTCTCTTTTGCAGGTTATTTTCGATTATACATTTGTAGTTTTTTTACCTAGACTTATGGTTGGCGGTCTACTATCTACTGATTGAGGGCTATCATCGTGTTTGCTGGTTCATCTCACTTTCTTTTATAGGCTGAGTATTTTTCAAGACGTCATATCATTTGGATGAAATGATCTTGAAAAAATTAGTAAAGCTTAATTTCTTTATAGGAAAAAGCTTTAATTTGTACGTCTTTAGATGCCTCCAACCCCAATTTTGTTGCCACTTTTTGTTTTTTGTGTTACGTACATTGTGCATAGTAATCGTATATAGTTGTGGCAACAGTGTTCATGTATTATTTAGCTTGTTGCGACCACGGAGGACGATGACGGTCAGTAGTAGTGCGACTCATATCATTCGATCTCTACACTGTTCACTACGTGCGCATGAATGCGCGCAGTTATCACTACAGCCAGCGCACTACATGCAATTGAGAAAATGAAGGGAAAAAAATTGTGTCAAGCTATACTATAGCATAGTAGTATATGAGATCCACTGAGATCGAGTGAGAGGCCAAAATTAGAATAATACGGTGCTCCTTGCAGACTAACGCCATGAGCAAGGACACATCCGCTCGGGGCCATGCTCCCCGAACGTGTTCATTCGTTCGCGCCCGCCGTCCATGGCCATCCCCCATTAAAAGGGCTTGCCGCCTGCAGGTATGTAGCTGCTCTCGTCGCCGGCCATCTACTCTCCTTCATGCATGCATCCGGCAATGACATGAGCAACAGTAGCATCAGACGACTATCGCAAGGCATGCATATGCATTGCTTCCTAGCTACTCCTAGCTATATACTATTGACGCGGTAGCTAGCTAATAATCAGTGAAGAAATATATATAAAAGATTGAATAATAATAATAATAATGCTATAGATGATGAAGGTTCTCTTCGTTCGTTCGTCCGTCGTTCCCGGATGATCTCGGACGATATACATACACTCAAATGTAGCTAGTAGTTCATCTTTTCTCAGGATCGGCTGCCCGACCGACTGAAACTACTCCTTCGACCTTCCGTCCCAAATTACTAGTCATTTTGAGTTTTCTACGACATAACTTTTGCTACCCACTTAGATTTTGTCCAGATATGAAGCAAAAGTTATATACCTACAAAGCCGGAACAAATAGCTAGTAATTTGACATGGAGGGAGTGCGTGTATATATACGAGCCAAACAAGGTGAGGCGATATATGAATATATCCATGTCAGCTGCTCGCGGGATACCGCTTTGTATTGCACGTTCAATTCAAACTAGGCGGCGGCGGCGTCGACGCCAGAGTTATGCTTTGTCCTCCTCTGCCACTAGTCGTCTAGTCCTTTGGATACATATGCTTGCTGTCAGCCAGTATATACGTTCTGCTGGCTGGTGCATGCTCTGGTTACTCTTTTCTTGAGGAATTATATTGTTCTGATGGTTAATTATATTATTCTGCCACTCTGATTAATATAATTATTCTGTCTAATCGGCGATCTTCGGTTAGACCGTACTAGATAGTTTGGTGTGTATATATAGATAAGCACTAAGGAATGAGCACTACTTAATTATGTAATGAATTCTTCCCTCCAACTAGCTTGGAAGAAGGGCATCTATCCGTGTATATGTCGTCCTTGCTGACTGCTATAATCGCCGGCCGGGAAATTATACAATGGATCGGATTATTGTCGATCTGTTTGTTTTAATTCCGGCCTGTAGTTAGTCCATCCCACCTATAAGCACTCTTACATTACACAGCTGAGTCGTAGGAGTGGCGTACCTGGCAGTACATGCATAATGCACAGTGCGTGTGACATGGACAGAGACTGTTTACGACAACTAAGCTACTCCTCCATTTCGTACACTTGTCGTTTTGACTTGTTTTAGATATATTTTTTTTATTATGTATCTAGATAAAAATATATATAAGTGCATAGCAAAAGAAATGTATCTAGAAAAGTCAAAACGATGAGTATTATGTATAAAACGGAGGGAGTAGTAGCTAACGACGAGACGGTTATTTTCGTCGTCTGCTACTGCTACGCATATCATACATGTACGTCATCGCTGCCGTCAGTGTAGTGTACGTGTCCCTCAGCTCCCCAAGTTTAAACACCACGTAAGTGGTGTTTCTTTTTTAATTAACGATGTTAAACCAGAATTATTACATCATCGCATATGTTATTGCACATAGAAATTAGCAATATATACTTGAAGAAAGTTTTCCTTTTTTTCAGATAGAATGGATTATTGGAGGGGATCTATAAATAGATATAGATCGAGCAAAGCAGCTGGCATATATATGGGGCCGGCCGGCCGGCGTCCTAGCAGTAAAGAGGCGTTCGTCACGCAGGGTGGTTGGTCAGTACGTAGCTAGCTAGCTAGGACGACGAGACGATGGCCGGCGGCAAGAGCCAAGAAGGTGGCACCACCGCAAGCACGCCGCTGCAGCAGCTCACCGTACGCGTACGTGTAAATAGATGCACAAGCAGCTTAATTACTACAGTACTAGCTAGCCACGCGCGCCTTCCGTCGTCATCGTCGTCTTCGATTCCGGCCGGGCGGCCGGCGACGGCTCTGCGCACGCGTGCGTTTGGCCACGCATACCACGGAAGCTAGCTAAGAAATTGGTGGAGACAATCTATATGGATCATATATATATAAGCACTAATTTCAAAAAAAAATATATATATAAGCACCTGTATGCATATACTCCCTCTGTCCCAAATAAAATGCACTTGTAGGACTGCGCGCACAAACCAATGTAGCTATGAAATTACCAAAATGCCCCTGCGAGTACTCTGAGTCCTGCTGCATCGCTGCGCCCTCGCACAACTTCCGTGCCATTGGTTTGCAGCGTGGCTCCTTGCCATTGGCTACTGCTGGCCTTGTGGAACAACCGAGAAGGTGGTAGATGGCTGCTGGGAGTTTTTTTTTTACGAATGGGTGCACATGCACAGATGTCCGGACAACCAAAGAATGGCTGAGCACCTAGGAGTATGTGCTATTGTAGTGTTTAATTTGGGATTTTTTTGAATGCTAGAAGTGTATTTAAAGTGGGACGGAGGGAGTACGTTGATACATATATATATACCTGCTGACCTGCAGCGAAGGGAAACGCATCGATCTCATCGATCGGTGGGATCGAGAGCATGCATGTTCCAAAAAGGCTACACTTGTCTCCATCTCTAGTGGAACCTGGACTGACTGACTGATGCAACACACTGCACATCTGCAGCTGGGTTGATGAATGACTGAATGACTGGCTGATGCAACACATCTGCATCTGTGCAGGGCTGCTACACTACACTGCAGTACTACTGTAGCTAGCTAACGTTGACTTGGATTGAGATGTGTGTGTACTAGGCATACATACGACGACTCAGTAGTTGTCAGCACTCAGTACACAGTAACACTTACTCATCAGCAAACAATTAACGGCACCATTAATTAATTATTCATGCATATGCAAGTGATGAAATGATGACCTCAGCTCGTCTTCGATCTGTCACATACACGCGCCCATACTCATGCATACATACGCTGCATATACACACAGAACAAGTTTTTAGCTAGTGGAAGCATGCATGAGAGCAGTGTATATATATACACACACACAAACAAATATATATAGTTGACTTTCCTAATCCTAGTAGTAAGCACGATGAATAATGAATGTATATAGTACGTAGTATGTGCTTGAAAAATAACTACGGTCAGCTAATAATAACAACCCCTTCATCATTTCAAATATATATAGGTCGTTTAAGTTTTGCAGTAATATAAGCCAATGCTTTTCTAATTTTGGTGTTTAAATTAGGATAAACTCAAAATGACTTGTCAATTAAGAGCAACTCGAAGAGTTTGACAAACCAACTTGTCATCCATCTAATTTTGGCAAAATAAGAAAAATTGACCTCTAACAGTTTGACAAACCAACTTGGCAAAAAATAGAAACTTGGCAAAACTCACATCGGTCACTCGGTGTTTCCCTGTAGGTGGGAGGGTGAAAAAAAATAAAGAAAAGAGAATGGTTCCTGATGTAAGTTTTTAAGAGGTGGAAGGCCATAAACATAATTTTGTTTCTCTCAGGAAACCTGATTTAAGTTAGATTTGATTTGGCAAGTGAATTATACCAAATTGTTGGAGATGAACTCTTTTTTTACTTGGCATATTTTTTTAGAAGTTGGCAAAATACAAGATTTGCCAAGTAAAATTTGGCAAACTCTTGAAGATACTCTAATAATTTGAAACAAAGGGAAATTAATTAAACTGATCCCGACGAAGTTTACATACAAAAGTCGTCCATCGTGCACCATGCTACAATTAATTTGGTCAAGCAGCTAGCTAGCTATATAGGGCCACAAAGGCGTGTAGTCGTCCATCTATATCTCGATTATGGGTAGTATTCAATTATTCATCATAGTATATACTACCTCCATTCTTTTTTATATGACGTTGTGACCAACCAGTTTAGTGTATTTTTAGTACAAATGGCTGTCGGAAACGTCAACAATTGCCGAACGGAGGTAGTATGTTCGATGAATATAATGCGCGAGAACACATATATACATATATACGATGAGCCCCTTCATGCATTTGACGACTAGCTCGATCTGCGAGCCGATCGATCGACGATGTCAACTTCCGATGGATAAATGCAAGCAGCCAGCATGGGCAAGTTAGGCCTGTCGTCCACCTGCCACCTGCATGCAGCTTCTATCTATCTTCTGCAAAGCCTGCCTGCACTGTACGTGTTCTCGATCAGTCCAAGTTCTCAGTACTTTACATAGCAAATAGCATAGCACGCATGTATTCTGCTGCTGCTTGCATTTGCATCTTGTACATATGCACAGTGGCGAAGCTAGGAATGAGGTTCAGGAGATGTATGCTCCTTCTTCGATTCTTTCTTTAGCTCTAGCCCCTCCTTTCCATCTTCTTCTTTCGGTTCTTCCCTCAAATCCGTAGGAGATGCTTAGAGGGGCCGTATGTCTACAGTAGTGTAGACCAAGAGTGCCGTATGTAATGCAGATCGAGCTACATACGTACGTACTGTACTATATATGGTGATACGCAGATAGTCAGATAGAGTAGTGATGGAGTACACGTCACCGGGTGCCATTACGGGAAGGGAATCGATGATGGATTAATTAGCAAGTCAGATCACCGGTTTGAAAATTGCAGCTCCCATCCAAAATGAACCGTGTAGCGTCGCGTGTGCACGATCTGCATGCACGCGGTCAGCTGGTAGGAAATTCTTCCGCAGAGCTCGCCTTGACTTTCTCCCGCCCTCCGTTTTCAATGACAGGAATGATCGATCGATCGGATGATGCCCCCGCGCGCTACTTATTAGTTGTCCCTCGATCATTCCCTGAAATAGTGAAATGCACACAAGCTAGATGGATCTTATTTAGCATTATATTACAGATTTGTTCGTCACAAAAATAGTAAATTCGAGGTTAAGAACTATTATTTGGATGGGATGAACTAGTGGAGAAGGTATACAATTGGGTGAGTGAAACTATGACTCGATTCCTTTGCCAGCTGCCCTTTGAACAGTACATATATGTAGCAGCAATTACAATGCAACAAGAAGCAAGTGAAATATTACTAGGAGTATGTAGCTAGGGTTTCGTGCTTGCCTAGGCCTCTCTGAAAAACGGACACTGCCGGCTGCATCCTGCATGGCACCTGCTGCAGGTGCAGGGAGTGAGAATGTGAGATGGATCGGGTTCAAATTAAAGAGCTAGTTTGAACTTTGGGCCTGCATCGTCATCGATGATCTGCATGCATGCCCTCGGATGCAGGGCATCCGGAAACGGTGTTTGCATCCATCAGCTTACTTGGCTCTCTCGATCGCTGTACCTACTCAATTTCCGGCCCTTGGTTGTTCTTTGGTTGCCTTGCGTGGCAGCAGTATGCCGCAGGTCATCGTCATCGATCGATCTCGGTAGCTTGTGTATCTATACCCTCGCCTTGTCGCGTAGCACACGTGTACTACGTGTAACGCGCGCCTGGAACTCGTGTTTTTTTTCCTTCCTTCTCATCACAGGATAACAACGAGGACACAAATCACGGTCGTCGGTCGGCGCCGGCTCCTGCATTTGTTTGCCACGTAGGCACGCGACGTACGGCAGGCTGGATGTACGCTGGTCCAACTTGGCCGGCGGCCAAGGGTGCAAGTGCATGCACACAACACCCACGCGCGGCGAGCGAGCACGGGCACGTGCCGTCGTCTCGTCTCTCGTGTGGATGAGCAGCTCGCGGGTCGTCCAGGTCAGATGGCTCAGTGGCTGGGCTGGGTGACCAGCACGAGCAGGCACCGTACGGTGCTTGCCGAACACGCACGTGGCCGCAGACCGTGTGGCACTGCATGCACGGCACGGCGGCCAGGCACCGCCTTGCGACTTCTGACCGCGGGTACGGTCGCCGCCGATCCCGCCGGCAATGCGCGCGCACGTATTTGCTTCGTTCTTGTCATGACCGGCGTCAAGACCTGATGAAGACGTATTCTCGTGTCTTATTTGATTTTACGCTTTCGCTGTGTAATGGGCCCGAGGCCGTAATACTGTCGGTGGGCCCAAGGCCGTCAGCTAGGAGAGGCTTATATGCCTGTAGCGTGTAAGTGAAAACTATGAACTCATTTCCCTTTGAATTACAATCGAACCTCAGAGGCGGGGCACATCGCCTCTCGATTTTTCCCAGATCTTATCCCCGATTTCTAATGTGATGTGCTCACGTCGACGGGATTGATCTCTCCGGCGGCCAAGGGTAGTTACAGTGGTATCAGATTCGGCGTTCCTCGGCGGGTTTGGGCGGCGGCGCAAAGCTGTTCGTGTGCGGCGATTTGGCGGTGCGGGTGTTGGATTTCCGGTGGAGTTGGTGGCGGTGTTCTTCAAGACGGCGGTGTAGGCGACGGTGGAGGCTGAGACGAGTTGGCGCTCAATTTCGCTGATTCTCGCCAACACCGTGGTGAGTCCAATTACCCGTCGATCTGAGTCTGCAAACGGGTGTGGTAGGGTTCTTCGATTCGAGTAGTACATCGCTATTCGAAAGTTGACCCGTGATTCCCATCCACGCCGGATTCGATTTGCGAGCGATTCACCACGGCCTCCGCCCGGCTTACGATTCCATTCGTGCTCGACGCGATTCAGTCCATGGAGAACCGTGAGAAGGCGCGTTGGGACAATTGGGGTGAGCGCGACAAGACCCGTTGATGATCGAGACCAACGAGAAGACGCTACCGATGATTGGGGTGAGCGCGCGAGCACGCTGGGACAATTGGGATCAACAGGAGCGTGCGCATTAGGATGATCTGGAGCAACGGGAGAAGAATCGCTGGGAAACAATGGAAGAGAGTATCGATCTTCTGTTTTCCAAGGTTGGGGAAATCGACAAAACCCAGCAGCAGATGTCGAATCAGATGGATATCAGTGCTCAAATTATGGAAAGGGTGGTGAAGGATCGTGCACCTGGCTGTGCAAATTGATGCAACAGGTCAAGCAGTGGCTCGCCTGACATTGAGTCGACCACCAGTGGAGGAAGTTCCTCGTCCAAGTCGTCCTAACGTGCACAGGCCTCAGGCGGGGGATTTTGGTTCAGATGATGAAACTTATGTGCCTCCAAGATAGTTCAATCAGAGTGGTCGCCCTGGAAACAATCAAAGTCATCAGTACTTACCCAAGATGTCCTTTCCAAGGTTCAATGGAGAGAATCCACGAATCTGGAAGGACAAATGTCTGGATTATTTTCATATCTTCAACTTACCAGAAGCTTTGTGGTTACCTACTGCTACCATGTGTATGGATGATAATGCAACTCGCTGGCTTCAAGTATACAAGTTGAAGAAGGGGCTGACCAACTGGACTGATTTCATTGCTGCTGTGGAGGATCAATTTGACTCTTATGACTATAGAGATGCTATTGGAGAAATAGTGGCTTTAACTCAGGAAGGCAGTTTGGAGGATTATATCTCTACTTTCACAGATTTACAGTACCAAGTTCAAATGCATAATCAAGGCTTGGATGAGATTTATTTTGTTACACAGTTTGCTAAGGGGCTTAAGGCTGAGTTGGCTGTTAGGATTTAATCACAAGTTCCCAAAACTATGAAGAAAGCTATTATGCTAGCCAAAGTGCAGCAGCAACTGCTGGATAGCAAACATTTCAAATCCAGTAAACATGGCAGCAAGAATACTGTGTCTCATCCTCGGTTTGAGAGCAGAAACACTCAACAGAGTACTGGAATGTGGAAGGAGAAACAACTAAGGGATTTCAGAAGAGCTAGTGGATTGTGCATCTATTGTGGGGACAAATACAATGTTGCTCATGCTGCTACCTGTACTAAGAGGCCTCAAGCTCAAGTCAATGCTTTAGTGACCAATAATCTGGATACAGAACTCTCTGAAGAGGCGCTTAATGACATAGCTATTGAAGATGCAATTACAGAGGAATTGCAGGCACATCATGAATGCAATCTCAAGAACAGTGAGTGCTCAAATTAAAGGCTAGGATCAAGAACAAAACTATGCTAATTCTGGTGGATAGTGGCAGTTCTCATAGCTTTATCAATGCCTCTTTCTTACAACAAGTTGGTGTTTCACCAGTGGAAGTGTCTCCCAAACAAGTGAAGGTAGCAAATAGCCAAATCTTGGTGTCTAACAAAAGAGTTCCTCAGATGGAATGGTGGTGCCAAGGTCACACACTAAAGTCTGATATGCAAGTGCTAGACTTAAGTGCTTATGATGCTATTGTGGGTTATGACTGGCTAAAATTACATAGCCCTATGAATTGTCACTGGGCTAATCACACCCTGGAATTTCAGCACTCTGGGAGTTTAGTCAAATTACAAGGACTACATCCACAACCCCTGTCACTGTCTGAGATCTCAGCTACTAGTTTGCTCAAGGCTTACAAAGGCAATGAGGTCTGGCTCGTAGTGTTGAATTTTGTGCAACCACAGGATCTCTCTGTTCCTGCTGAAGTGGATACCATCCTCACTAAATTTGCTGATGTGTTTGCTAAACCTGACACCTTACCCCCACATCGTGTCTATGATCATGCGCCCATTGCTACCGATGCGTGCACATCAACTCCAGGCCCTACAAGTACTCTCCAAAACACAAAGATGAAATTGAGAAACAAGTGTTGGAGTTCCTGGATGCAGGGTTGATTACTCACAGCACTAGTCCATTTGCTTCCCCAGTTCTCCTAGTGCAGAAAAAAGATGGGAGTTGGCGTTTTTGTGTGGACTACAGGAAGCTTAATGATCTGACTATCAAAAACAGATTCCCAATGCCAATTATTGAAGAAATTTTGGATGAGTTAGCTGACACTCAATATTTCACCAAGTTGGATATGACAACTGGCTACCGTCATATCAGGAACCACAAGATGATTATAAAACAACATTCAAGACTCATCATGGACATTTTCAATTCAGAGTTATGCCTTTTGGTTTAACCAATGCCCCAACAACTTTCCAGTGTATGATGAATCAGGTGTTGCAGCCTTTTCTAAGAAAATTTGTTTTGGTGTTTCTAGATGACATATTAATTTACAGCCCAGATTGGGAATCTCATGTTGAGCATATTCGGTTGGTATTGATGGAGCTGTGAAATGTAAATTTTGGTCATATCATTTCTGTCAAGAGAAGCTATGACTATGGCCTCCCTCGGACTATCAAGGTTTCTAGGTCTTCTTGGGTATTATAGAAGATTTGTTCAAGGCTATGGTATTATCTCTAAATCCTTGACTAATTTGTTGAAGAAGAACCAGTTCTTATGGTCTACTGCTGCTGATCAAGCCTTTCATACTCTAAAGAAAGCTATGACAAAGACTCCTGTCCTAGCCCTACCTGACTTCAATACTACTTTTGTGGTGGAAACTGATGCATGTGCCACTAACATTTTGAGTAAGGCTTTGGGACCTAAGCACAAGGACTTATCCATCTATGAGAAGGAATTTCTAGCCCTGATAATGGCTGTTGAGAAATGGAGACCATACCTCCAGAGGCAAGAGTTTATCATCAGAACATATCATAAGAGTATGTCTTATTTGGTTGAGCAGAACCTTCAGTCTGACTTACAAAGGAAAGTAATGACAAGGTTAATGGGCCTTCAGTTTAAAGTGATTTATAAACAAGGCAAAGACAATGTGGTCAGATGCACTTTCCGGAGTTGCTCATTTGATGGTGACACAAGCAGTGTCAGAGGCTACTCCAGTATGGGCTCATGAGGTCTTAAACTCTTATCACACTGATTTAGAAGCTCAACTGTTGTTACAATCTCTGGTAATCAAATCACCTGATGAACAAGGGTATTATCTGGAAAAGGGCCTAATTAAGCATGACAATCATGTGTGGATTGGAAATAACTCAGCTGAGAACAAAGATTATTGCGCCTTACATTCCAGTCCTATTGAGGTCACTCTGATTCATCCTACCTATTACAAGGTTAAGCATCTGTTTCGCTGGAAAGGCCTCAGACAAGATGTGGAAGAATTCATTAAGCAATGTATAATTTGTCAGCAGGCTAAACATGAGCACAGCTATCCAGCTGGCCTTCTTCAACCTTCTGATCGACGGCAAGCGCGCGCCGCCACGCCGCCAGTGCCAGTGGGTTCCGGCCCATCTCTAGTTGCTGGACGATGCCGGGAATCCAACATCTTCCAGATTATTAAATTTGGTTTGTTGTCTTCTAACATTTGAGTTCTGTACGTGGGAAGGAGTTGAACGGTTGACGTTGTCGTGGAAGTAGCAGTTTCATTAGAACAGTATACATGGAGAATTAGAGATCAAGCTTGACTGCAAATTTTTGGGAGTCCATCCAAGTAACTTACTGTTAAACACACTATACAGTCTCGAATTTACTATTTATTTTTAATTTTAGTGGTATAAAAATACGTTGGGTTTCCGTCCGCAGCTTCTTGGGCTATGCTTCCGTAGTTTTCTTGTGTTTCCTTTCTTCTTGGAATTCCCCGTCATATTTAGGAGGTTGGGCTGCTACTAGGTTGGGCCGGAGGCCTGAGCAACTCCGTGCGTGCAGAGAGAGGATTTTTTATTTTATTTTTACGATTTTTACAAAATTAGTTACGTCAGTTTCATCTGACGGACGGTTGAGTCTTGTTTCTGCAAAACTTAGTTAAACGCAATTATTTTGTAATAAAATACGTAAAAATAAAATTTAAAAAATCAAGAGAGAGAACCACACACACAGGAAGGAGACTCCGGCCCGCTACATTTTAGCACGGACCACAAGAGTCATCATCATCCGTGCAGAGAACAGCTAGATGGTACACCGAACAGGTACAGCACTCCATATTGCCCTGCCGTGGCCACCTTCAGATACTGCACTTTGCAGCAGCTCCACGCCAAGACTCCACAAACACACTCTCCACTTCTCCAGCAACAAGCATACCACGAGAAGCCCACAAGACACGGTTGCAGCACAATCAGGGCCTGTGAGCTTGACTTGCGTTTCAAATCCTCATGTGCCAAGACCGACAGGAACCAGCACCCCCAAAGTACACGGGAACCATTTGACGACGGACACTAAGGTAGGCTATAGATAATTACACTATTACACAGGTACATCTGTGACTGACACCCTTCTCTAACCCTCTTCTTGGACAACAGAGTACTGAAAAAACGTTCAGGGAGCGAGCGACGCACAGGGGACTCGTCTCATCTCATGTATGGTACGACGACACCACTGGCATATACTCCAACCAACTAAGGTATTCAACAAAAGCAACCCATGGGACCTATTCCTACAACCTGTCTGATATACGCAAAGGTTTCTTTCTCTTTCTCTGTTTTTTTGTTTCCATCCCTCCTCCCGGCCATCCTTCAATCCGCCATGCTCAATCAGCTTCGCATCCTATGCCGATTTCTGAGGCTGCTGCTGGTGCTGCTGACCTTGCTGCTGCGTCTGTGGTGCCTGCTGCTGGTGCTGCTGTTGCTGCTGCTGTATTTGCAGCTGCTGGAACTGGAGCATCTGGGAGCTCATCTGCTGCTGTAGGCTCTTTGGCATGCGGCCATCGCTTATCTCTCCAGTGGCGAGCTTCAGACGCTGGACCTCGCGGTTAACGCTTCATTCAGGGCTGCATACATAGTGGGTACATGGATCAGATCACAACAAGAAAGAGGTACACGCGACTGTGGATAGTGCAGCAAATCAGCAATTATACAGCAGGCGTCGTTACATCATTGTGACAGTTCTCACCCGACAGAAGGCTAGAATATGGATTTCAAAAGCAAGCAAGCAAAGTGGCTACATTTGTAATTGAGAGAACGTTGCAACTTGACTGACTGAATCTAGAATCTCGAAAGAAAGAAACAGCCTTTTCAAGCGGCAAGTAGCGTGCGCGGCACCAAACATGGTGATAACACAACATCGTACAAGATCTTTTCACAAACATGCATGCAAGTTCTAAAGGTAGGCAGTCACTAAAATAGTACCATCATTAAGGAAAAAAACTGCACCTTGCTGTACAGAGCCACCAACATTTTTATCACGCCAACTACACTCAACACTATGATTGGCATAACAGGTGTTCAAGGAAAATGACTGGCAAAACAGTACTTCTTCCTAGCTTTATCAGAGTTTAATATATGTCAGTACTGGTCACACTGCAAGCAGATAAATACACTTTGAGCTGTGAACTTTAAAAATAACCAATAGCATGATATCATGCCAATTCTTTCACTAATGTTATTTACTGACAGAGAAATCCTAGCCTCAGCGCAGCATTTGCTGAAACCAATTGTGATACACCAAAAACCAATAAATAAGCACAAAAGATAGGGCATGCAGGCGCGGGGTGAGGGAGAAAAAACAGTAAGTATCCTCATGTTAGATCTCAGAAACAATAAGTTGTACAAAAAAATCGTTTGGCGTTCAGAATCCATCTATCTAGCAAACTATATTTTGATAATCACTAAACTAAATTATCTTTATCTGATTAATCAGAAAAGGAAAGCCAAGTCTTTTACCAACCACAAGTACACATTTATGCAGAACTTCTCAAGATAATCAATGGACAGAAAAAAAAATACAGTATACATGTGTGCGTGCTTAACTAAACTGAATATGGCTGTGGCCGATATATTATCTAATCATTGTGATAATCTACAAATGATACTTCCATCATTTGTCAAAGACCATGCAATATTTCCACTTCAACCAGATAAGCAGATATATAACAAAATGAATCCACTAATGGGTTCCTTGCAGATGCTCTCATCACGTGTAATTGCTGCACAACCCTAACTGGAGTGCTATTTGCGATCTCTGATCGTCCTATCAAGTATCAACTTTGAAGTGTTTGATCCATTTGGAACTAAGAAAATTATTTTCAAAGTTTTTATCGAACACTCATGAAAAAAATGCCAGGTATTTACAAAGTAACTAAAAAATTACTCCTCCCTTCTTAAAAATACGGCGTAAGCTGTTGTTTCTGTCAGGTGCTATGAATTAAAGGAAATTACGGGGTTGACTTGCACATCAGGAGGGTTGCACACTCCACTGTGCTGAGATGTGAGGTGCAGGTGTCTTTTTTTTTAATTAATTAGCTTGTCCTAAACATCATCATATATTTAAAACAGAGTGAGTATTGCAAGGCCAATTTCACATAGTAGCATTAAGGGAATCAATACACATTAGTGTCATCGCGAGTTTGCTCTGCAGTTGATCAAGAAGAAAACAATCATGTTTTTCCCTATGCATGAGGATTCATAATTTTTATAATGCAGCTAGGTTGGTTGGTAAGACTTTTTTGAGTATGCATCCAGTTCTGACGTAGAGACTACATTGTCAAGGATGAAGTAATAATAATAGGTACACTCAATCAAGACAAAGTTTAATAATCCCACATGGAAAATTTCCAAAAAAAATGTATAACGCTACCAAGCTGGCAAGCACCAAAGTAAAGTTGAGCATGAAATACATCAACAACAAAAAACAATCCCACAAGATTTACAACAGCAAGCAACCGATGCATATGTAACTTCTGCGAGCAACTTGACAAGTGGATTTTGGAAATCAAACAGAATGGACAATGTGTGAGAATGCAAGGTACATTAGTCATTATGCTAGCTTTTGAAGGGGGAAAGCATATTTTTCATTGTTACTAGTAAACTTAGAACCAATGCAGACAAGGGTCACAACTGCAAGAAGCTTACCATCTCTCAGCTGTGCTTGTTGTTCCATTGCTTGCAGCCTGATTTTCAACTCATTGTTCTGAGTGGCCAGTCCAGCTGAGTCCCTCTGCAAACAAGCAGAACAAGATAACTTAAACCATGAGAACCATAACACAAAATGTAATCCCCACCAGCTCGGTAGCTCTACAGGACAAACCTGCAGCATTGTCAACTGTGCTGAGAGTGTCGTAGCCTCCGTCTGCAATACCTGCACCTTGTGCTCAAGCTCCTGAATGTACCTCATCTTGCGCTCCTTTGACCTTGCTGCAGACTGTCGATTCGCCAGAATCCTGAAATTTTCCACAAAACAAGATGCTCAATTTCAAGAAAAGAGAAAAATTTACACACAGTGCAAAGAAATGGATGCACACCTCTTGACCCTCTTAGGATCAGTCAGAGCTATCTCAGCAAGCCGCTCATTTGCCATGATCTTCTTCTTCTCAGACTCGGTGAACTCTCCATTTGCAAACTCCATATCAAACAGTGCCACGGCACCACCTTCCAGGGAGCCACTCCCACTCCTGGTCAGGCTGCCGCCGGGAGAAGGCAGTGGCAGCTTGGGAGACTCATCCCCAGCAGCAAAGTTGAGCTTCCCCATGAAGCTGTCCATGGACAGGCTGCGACAATGCCGGGACTTGCCCCCATCCTTCCTGTCCACCGACGTGGACTGGCTCTCCTCGTTCTCGCTGCTCTCCGCGCTCCCGCGCGCGTGCCGCTGGCGCGGCTGTCGCGGTCGTCGTGGCGGTCCTCAGAGGAGTTGAGCGGGTCCAAGCCGTCCAGGTCCATGTATGCGTTGACGAGGTCGTAGAGGGCGGCGTCGTCCCCGCCGTCCGATCTGCACCCTCCGCCGCGATGGTGACCTCGCGCTTGACCGGCGCCTGGCGGGCAGCGGCGGGCTGAGCTGCGCGAAGCCGCCGAAGGGATGTCGCTGTGGGAGCGCCGGTGGCCGCCCTTCCGGGGCGGTAGCCGAGCAACGGCGGCGGGTGTGGGTCGGAGCTGGACGACGGCGGGGACGGAGGCACCGCGTGCGGTGCGGCGCCCAGATCGGCGTACGGCGGCGGCGGGAGCGAGTCGAGGAGAAGAAGAGCGGCTGGGAGAGCGAGCGCGCGTGGTGGCCCCCGCCCCCCGGCGCGGGGATCTGGCCGTAGGGCGACGGGAGGCGCGCCTGCGGGTGCGCCGGCGGCCGGAGCGACGGCGAGGCGGCGGTACCCGGCGGCGGACGCCAGGTCGAGCGGGTCGGCGAGCGCGGCACCAGCGGCTGCTGCTGCCCCGAGCTGCGGCGAGAGGTGGTGGCGCGCGGCGCCGGGGTCGGCGGCTCCCGAGTCGTCCATCGCGGTTCCGGAAGGCCCCGCGCGCGCGGCAAGAACCGCCGGAATGCCGGATTTGGGGGAGGCAAAGCCGAGGAGGCGCGTCGAACCCCGCAGCTGGAGGAGGAGAAGGCGAAGTGGATGGACGCGCACGCAGTCCAGCCGCCCACGCCCAGCCGAGGATGGAGAGCGAGGAGAGAGCAGCAAGCTATCGCTAGGAAACAAAAACCAGAAAGAAAGAAAAAAAGAAAGAAATGGAAGCAGATGGTTTTTCCGCGGAAGCAATTGGAATTATTTTTTTTCAGGGGCTCGTGGTTAATCGGTGGTGGGTTCGCGTGTGCATGTGGCCCGACGCCGGGTTACGTGACGCGTGATCCTATTGGAGCAAATGTCCAATCAGCCCCTCCTTTCCGGCGGTTATTTTCCTTTCCGCGTCGTCTCATTGATTGACCATGGCGCAATCCGAGGGGCATTTCCGATAATTTTAGTGTTGGGTTTGGTTGTTAATGATTGATGGCGCCGCAATTAGTGGGTGCGTGTGCGTGGGGTTAGGACCGTCTCTCGTGTATCATTCCACAGTGTGTAGACTACGCTTTCGATCGATCGTCCACCACCACCACATGGGGTCTTGACTCTTGACTTGCCCCGTGATTGGAGTGAAATTGGTTGCTAATTTGTTGTAGCAACTGGGCATTCTTTTTTGTGCATTCTTTTTGTGCGAAGGAGTGCGTACGTTGTTTGGGGCATGCTTGATCGTATTTGCATGGAGACATGGATTCGTTGATTGCCGGATCAATCATTTTAAATAACCTCGAATATTATTGGTGGAACTCTCAACCAAACAATGGGTGTTGGCTCGATGGGATACGGTATGTTTTGTCGTTTGGATGAGTGACAATATTTATCATGTCACTTTGTATGGCGGGTGTATCTTGATGAGTCTCCAGCCATATTTGGATGGATTACTCAAACAAAAAAAAACGGTGTCAGATCTACAGGATACGATGTGTATTTGATGAATGACAATATTTGGCAGGTCTAGAATTACATCACCCTACCTTATGTTGTCTTGTATTGCCAGCCCAACCAAAAGCGGTAGAGTCGTGCATCAATATTTTGGGCGGCAACAGATAGTTATTGAGTGCGAGGGCTACATAAGCCCTAGATAGATTGCCTCAATACAAAAACCAGTGCTTAGTCGGTAGGATGTGCACGTTTGGATAAGTGCCACACTTCCTATCTTTGGCTAGTCTACATCACTCTTCCAATGATTGTTTATATTGCGAGCCAAAACCATAAATAGTAGATTGGTGGGGGCGTCAATAGATAGTTGTGTGCAAGGGCTGCAACAGCCCTTAGCACTAAACAGATGACAACTCAATATGAAAATTGATGCTTAGTTGGCGGGGCGGGGTGCGCATTTGGAAGAGTGACTACATCGGCAAGACTAACCTTATGTCATCCTGCCAGATGTTGTCTTAGTTTCCGGAGAAAACCATCAATAATAAAGCTCCACATGGATATTTTGCAAGTGGCAGTGATTGTCGGTGAGTCTTAGGGTTGAATCAACTAATCTCGAGTTGAGTAAAAATATGTTTTAAAATTTTGTAATATCTTGCCTTGGCCTTGGTCAAGAGGGAGGAAGAGATAAATAATTGAGCAAACAATTAGGATTCACAGACGTGCCTACCTCTTTTTTTTAAGATCATCAGAATTTGTCATTTTTAACTAACTTCTCCCTCATGTGAAAATATTTAACAGAACACCTATAGTATATTCTACAAACAAAACAAATATCTTAAATGCAATCATCTCCACGAACCTAAACATTGTACTCGAAAAATTAGATTTGCTCCATCTTGTAGATAAACAAATACTTAGGTCTGGCCTGAGTTCATCCTGTTAGATGGTTTTTGTTCCAACTACATGGGAAATAGTGGGCAGAAGGAATATGTGTTGATAGTTTAACATGTCAACAAATTGTTAGGTGTGCATCGGTTGAATCCAGATGAACCGATGAACCTCCAGTCATACGCGGATGAATGACTCAAATCGAAAACCGGTGTTGGCTCCTTGGTAGGATACGGCGTATGCACTTCATCTTAGATTTTAGGGCAAACTGACAACGGGAAAGTTGTGCACGATGGGGTGTTAATCTTTACAATACGAAACCTGGCCAATATCGCGGGCGGCTAGCGGGTCCATGTCGCCCGTTAGCCCTCGAGCCGTCAGATCGACCGGGCTCACGATGTCGATCGTCCGATTAGCGCGGGTGTGTTGGTCTCGCCCATGAACCCGGACACCCGGTGCTTGTGACTTCGAAAGGTCAATCGCCCCTCCAGAGTCCAGACTCCGCCATGGACGTCGCGGCTGCCCCGAGCTCATCCTGTCGCTGCCCGCTGCCACGCCTTCCTTCTCGGCAGCCAGCCCAGCTGCCTCGTCCTCCACCGCCCCTCCACCGCCGCCTCGCCGCGCCGCCGCTCGCCTCGAATCTTCCCACCTCACCGTCACCTCGCCGCCGAGCGAAAGGCGGCAGAAGATAGCCACGACACCGGCGCATCGCTCAAGGAGACGTGTGACGCCTGATCCGCAACTGCCCAACTACGTGCATCACATCCGTTTCTCCCCCGCTGCAGTGTCTCGAGGGACTCCCCTATGCTGTTCGATGAAATGCCCATACAGAACACTATAACTCGAACTCCCAGAGTTCTACCTCTTTGCCTTTGCCTGCTCTTTGGCACGACAGCTTTCTCACAGTTCCTCACCCACATTGCTGGTGATAAGGTACAAGTGGTAGAAAATAGTCTTGATTAAGAAGGTACTTGATCTAAAATTCTGACATAATTGTGTATGTAGCTCGATTATACAAATGGCGTAGCTCGATGGATGTGGGGCCACACATCCCTGAGTTGGAGCGGAGCAAAAACATCCACCTAATTTGGAGTGACAGTGCTTTAATCCATTATAATGTGGGCAGTAGAAAAAAGGAGAGAGTATATAAGATAGTCCACTAACCTATATTTTTCTATGTATTTGCTAAAAGATCTAGATTGTTTTTTTAAGAAATAGCAATGGCTCGTTCTTAAAGTTATATTGTCTAGATTTATAATTAAACTTGCACACCACAACTTACTAGCTGATTATTGAGCTTATAACAGTTTCTTAAAGATATATTTTACTAAAAAGTAGCCCATTATTATTACTACAAAGTTTTGATGTCCAATTAGTCTTGTTCTAATGTTAATCTCTCTTCCTTTACAACTAAAACCATTCTTGAAAAAATTACTTATGTTCCACATTACATTTTTATCTTGATGCACCACTTTAAACAGGAACACTACAACTGTAAAGCAGTCAAGGAAATAAAAAAAACAGAATTGTCATGATAAATTTAGTGCCCAACATAAATACGTCCAGCCTATTTCACTGAAATTCAGCACCTGCAGCATTGAATACTTTGTTCATGTTCTAACTTATCTCAGATATCGAGTTCCAAGAGTTGGAGTCAACAACCTACATTAGAGTTCTATAATATACTTAGTTTCATCTAACCTCCCACTCTTTTTTTAGCAATACAAAGAATAGAAAAGTATAAAAATCGGTCATTTACAATTCAGGAACATAAATAATTTCATTCTGTAAAATAGATCATAACTACGCATGCACAAATCAGAGAATGAGAACACTGTATCGATACACAGTATAAAGTCAAACTGTTGTTTGGCTTAGTTTCCTATTTTTCATATTCATCCGGATCATACTCATGACTCCATCTAGGAAGGGGTACAATTTTCAATTTTCCTACCTTCATTTTCCTATGTTCCTCTCATTTACATCGTTGTTACTTTGTGTAGAGGTGTACACCCATACCTTTATCAGTATTTGAAATCAGTTGCATATTGTTAAGCTCATCAAAAGTTGACATGTGGGTTTTCACCAATACAGTGAGGTAGACCTTTTTCTTTTTTGTTAAATGGGCATTAAATCAACTGTAATGTTTCCTATTGCTTATTCTCAAACTGTAGTAGTTTTTGATCCACTCATATATGTTTCAGAGAAGACAATATCTGAATCTAGTTGGATTACATTGTAACAGGTTACACTCAAATTCAATATGACAGGACCACATGTAATCCATTCAACATTGTATATTTGGTTTGATTAGTGCTTTCCACATTTTGTATGACTAGCACCTGCACAAACATAGCACTTCCACTTGGTACCGCAAGAGACTATGTTAGCAATTCTTTAAATTCCCCGTGTCATTAAAGGATCACATCCCGGTCATATTGTTGACTAATTAATTATCACATGATGTCCGCAAGATCATGGATCGCCACAAAAATCGGTGCTGACTCTAAAAGTCTCGATAATAGTGGCAAAGTGTGCTCATGTTACGTGTATCTAAAGCACTAAGTGTGATTTGTGTGTGTGCATGCATTAAGGTTTTGCTAAGTGTTTAGAGTGAAAAACACTTATATTGATAGAAATACAAGAATGATGTCTAATTATAGATAAAAGACCTAGGCCACGAGGATATTATTTTAAACTCAGGTCTACTAGTACAACAATGCTACTCAACCCTTTTAATCAACTAGCCTAGATGTCCTTTCCCAGACAAAATTTGAAAAAAGTTTGTATTATGCACATAAAGAAAGTTGGACAATCATTGGAGTATTGTTTCACCTTCCTTTGAAAAATAAGTTAGTGATGAAAACGTTTTACTTTGGTCATGCTAGAGTAAAAGCAAGACAAAGTGTGCGATTCTGTTAATTTCGGTAATACCAGTAGTAGGGCGTCCGACGCCTCCGGATGCCCTCATCTTTATCCATCCCGCGAAGCCTTCTCCCTGTCTTTATCCATCCAGGTCGTGACGTCTTGAGATGCCGCCGCGGGGAGCGGCGCATCCATTCCCCTGCCCTCCCTCTCCTTCCTCTTCCATACTCCATTCAAACCAACCTGCTAGCTGCGGTACGGGGCCCAACCCGGCGACGGCGCGATGGAGCTCCCCCTGCACGGAGCGGGCACGAGCCCCTGCTCCTGTCCAGCGCACCGCCAACACCGGCGCTCCCCCTGCCATAGGAGCTTCGTGCGACGGCTCGCACGTCGTCGCGCTCCTCTCACAGTGCGCCGGCCAGCGGGCCTCACCGCGACGCGCCTCGCTCCACGACGGCCAGCCTCCTCCGCGGTGAAGCAATGTCACCGGACTGACCTCATCCTCGACACCTCCGTCGCGGATCGAGCGACCTCTCTCCCCCCGACCGACGACGCTTCTCTCTCCCCCTCGTCCTCGGAGCTCGCGACAGGAGGCGGGAGGCGTCCAGTGCGGAGCTCCCTTCGTCCGTGTGCGGGAGCACGGTGGCGGTGCGGGAGGAGGGCGGGCCGTCCCTGTGGCTGGAGGGCGGCCGCAGGAGCTTCAGGGCGGTGGCGCACGAGGCCGGCGACGAGCTCTAGGCTAATGTTGCGTTAAGCACCCCCACAGTGTTGCAACAAATTTTGTTTGTTGTTGCAGAACTCTATGCATGTTGCAACAATTGTTTTTGGAAGTCCCATCTGTTGATTCTCCATGTTGCAACCTTCGCACCCCAATATTTCACTGTGCTACAGTTGTTTTTCGTGCAAACGTTGCACGAAACATGGGTCACAACATGGGTCGTTTGGGTGTTGTGTCGAGGCGAGGTTCGATGTTACGTCAGACGCATACGGGTCACCGACTTCGATCTGACGGCTAACGGCTGAGGTGCTTCTAATTCGACGACCGCGGAGGCGTTCGATGCTGACGTTTGGAACGGACGTCCGGGCGCTAGCAGAAACCTTGTAGACCATCTTTTTATTTGCGGAACTTCTAGACCGTTCTGGAAACGTCGTGCAGCCAGGGGCTTTGACGTACGCCGGCGGGGGTTGACACCGCGATGTGCGCCGGGAATTGGGCGATGCTGCATTATTATTCTCTTTAACTAACCAATTCGTGATGCATGCTGCTGTTCTCTGTCTAATCTCTTGGAGTCTTGGTAATCAAACCGATTAACTCGACGCGTGCCTTGCTGAGTCAGGCAATCCCATTCACGGCAGAGAGAGGCACCGCCAGAGGAAAAGGAAAGAATCTTGCACGTTCCAGACGATCCCCCGCGGAGAGGGGAATTGGATTTGACCGAATTAAAAAATCCAGCCGGCGGCCGGCGCCGGCGCCACTCGTCGCCGTCCCGCGCTCACCGTCACCGGCCGGTTCACCTCCATGCCCCGGCGGCCGGTGTCGAGAGGCAGACGCACGCGGAAAGCGAGACCGCGAGAGGAGCAAGGAAAAGAGAATCCCGGCGGTGCTGCTGCGACTTGGGAGCAGCCGTCGGCGACGGACGGATGGATGGCCGTGGCCGGCCGGCGTCGGTGTCCATGCAAACGCAACGTGGTCTGCGGCGCCGCTGGGTGGGACGTGCGCGAGAGCGACGGCGCGGTGGCCGTGGGGCGGTCGCGCTCTTAATTTTAATTTCGGCTCCATCGGTTGGCTGTGATTAATCGCGTGGCCCCCGACCGCCGCGTGCGCTTGGGACAGGGAGGGGGTCTCGTTCTCGCCGCCAGTTCGCGGCCGGTGAGGCGGCACGTCGGTCGAGCGCCGCGACAAACCATGCTTTCCGCGGTCGCTGTCGGTGTCGCCGCCCATCCCAATCGCCGTTTAGAAAATATAGATAATTAGTTTATCTATTTTAAAAATTGTAGAAATTACTTTAGCATATTTAGAAATTTTAGAAAATTAATTCATCTTTTTTAGAAAATGTAGAAAATTAGTTTATCTATTTTAGGAATTGTATAAATTGTAGAAAATTACTTTACCTGTTCTAGAAAATGTAGAAATTACTTATCTGATTTTTTAATTGTATATTTAATTTTTATATGCAGCTGCAGCTATGGATCGTGCTCTGCTCGTAGCTCAGAGGCTGAGACTCAGCTGAGCTGCGTGCCTTTGAGGTTGAGGCGTGACGCCCGAGTTGTTGGACAGGAGCTCGACCGCAGACCGCTTCGCCTCGTCCGCCGTCCCCGAGAGGATGTTGGACACGTCGTTCCTCGCTACGCCGCGTTGTCGCCGATCCACGACCTTTGGGTTCCCAAGCACGTGAACCGATGCTATGTTATTGTTTGTACCCTTCATTTATCCTTTGTTGTAACTAATAAATTATCTTATTTGTTTTGAGCTACCGCAGACTTCACGCCTGTGCGCGGTTAGTCCAGGACATCCTCATGACGCGATTCCTCTAAGGATCGCATGACACGCTTCCAGACGACTTCTCCTCCTCGCCGCTCGACCCGGAGGCCGAGACCCACATGTTCCACTTCACCGCGGCGAGATGACGGTGACTCTTCGTGACACGTCCTCTGATGGGCCTTCCTTGTGAGGCGAGCCGGGGTCGGACATCTCCGCCGAGTGGCGTCAGAAGTTCGCTCGGTTCGCGAACGTTCTCGGGAACGATCGCGCCCGCCTGCAGGAGTTCGCGAACGCTCACGGACCCACCTTGACTTGGTTGCAGCAGTTTAGCGTACGTAACTTTACCTCATATTTCTCTTCGTTTTTGAAGATATGGAGACAATGTAACTAACGTTTGATTTTGTTTGTGCAGGCTGATTACCTAGCAGATGACGCCGAGCGAGAGATGAGAGTTCTTCGAGGCGCACTGTTGTTGTTTGACTTCGTGTTGTTCTGCAGTTCGCAGGGTGACGCGGTGGCGAGGTACTTGATCCCCCACGCTCGGAGGATCGCCGACGCGCCGTTGCACGCCGTGCCCCAGATCAGTTGGGGCAACTCTGTTCTTGCGGCGCGAGGGCCTGCTCGAGGTGTTGAAGGCTCGTTCCGCGGAGCCGATCCTTCTCGGCTGTCCTTCTTCACCGTGCCATGAGCGGTTTGCGATTGGTCGGCCAGTCGTCCCCCTCTACGCGTACGAGCCCCTGCCAGAGGGCCACGACCCGCGCGACCGTTTCACCATGGGCTCGTTGTGGTGCCTCCGGACGGTAATTTCTTACCTTTCACTTTCAATTTGTCTTTCCATTTTGTCTAGTTTGTTCAATCCATATTTAGGGTTCACATTTGGTTTGTATGCAGACCTCGTACGCTCACGACCAGACGAAGAGGGCGTACAAGGACTTCGTCGGTCAGTTCGACGCTCTCACGGACGCGGACGTCAGGTGGACGCCCTACTCAGAGGAGGTTGTCGCGACCCGCGCACCACATGGGCTCTCGTCTTTGTGCTTGAGACCGGCCATGGATGACGAGGACGCCGTTGCTGTTCGACATGTACGTGGAGGAGTACGCCGTCCACAGGGTGTTGAGGCAGTTCGACCGCTACCAGGAGTGGCCTGCACGTGGTGCACATGCCCTAACCCCCACCATAGGTGAGTTCTCGTTAATTTTTTAATTTAATTCAGCGTTCGAAGATTTTAGCCGCTGACAAATATGTTTAATTTGTCGTAGGTGGTCTCGGAGGGGAGTTGCGGGGCGTGTTTCTTGGGTTCGAATGTCAGCGTGGACGGTTGGGCTACTGCGTCCGCAGTAACGTCGTCACGGAGGACCACGGCCAGACGACACGGCGTGGAGGCGTACATCCGGTGGTACACCGAGGACTCGGTCGGCGTGATGATGTCGTCCCACCACATCCACCAGACCTTCGGACGCGCGAGGGCGCTCGTTTCTAGTGTCCCATACCCGGTGCGACGGGATCAGCACTACGACGCAGCGGTGAGTTTGAAAATTCAACTATTTTTTCTTATGATACTTTACATTCTAGCATTTACTAATAATTTATTTTGCAGTTCGACGTGATTGCGGACCTTTCACATATTGTAGAGGAGTTAAAGGCGAGGCTGAACCTCATGTCACACCAGGAGATCGAGGAGACGTTCCACAGGATGGGTGCCATCACCGAGGTTCCTTACATGGCCAACTACCGCTGCAACCCGGCTCTACCACTGTTTCCATGGTACCCCGTCCTCCGGCTCCGCCTGACCGGGTCGTTCCACACGGCACCGTCGTCCTCGTCACGGCCATCCTACCAGGCGGCTTTCTACCCGGCGCGCCCTCCGGTGCATCTCCCTTGAGGATGTCTCCTCTAAGGGGCACTTCTCTCGGAGGTCCTCACCTACACCAACACCACCGGGAGGACCAGACTAGCACCACGAGGACTGCACGGGACCGGACCAGATTCACCGAAGGCGTGAAAGCACGAGCAGACCGGTTCCTTCCTCGTCCATGGCCGTTTCTTCCGCTGGTAATGACCACAACTATGTCGAACCATATACAAATACTAGATTGTATTAATTAGGATACGTGATTTAATAATACTATTTGTTCTAGTTTACGTCGGCAGCGGCGGCACTCCTGACTCCACCCTAGAGGACCAGGCCGGAGGGTCCGGATCCGGGTTCGACGACTTGGCCTTCGACTTCTTGCGAGGTTTGCGTTTGCGGGGACGAGCTCGGGGTCGTAGCTAGGAGGCGCGCCACCTGTGTGGACTCGGGAGGAGCAGGACGCAGAGGCTCGCATGCCAGAGCGAGCGCGGACGCAGCCAGGAGGGTCGCAGCTGCCAGGCGTGAGCGGTGGGGCGCAGCCGCCTGTGAGGGCTGCTGTGGTCGCCCCACGAGGTTGATCACGGTGCTAGGCGCAGATCCACCCAATTAGGTCGCATATTGTTTGTACAGGAGCACTGTTATATGTAATCATGACTATTTTTTAGTATGTCATTTTGTTTTTCTTTATTACCACCTAGTTTTCTTTGTCATAAAGTTAACAAACAAAAAATAAATTGTTAAGTTAAAAAAACAACCAAAAGCAACTACTGCAGACGGTAGGCGAGGTTCGAGATCGAGTATTATTGAAGTCGAAAAGCAATCGCCGTGGAGGTTCCCCTTAATTTTCCTTATTTAATTTTCTACTATATTTAATAAAATTTTATCAAAAATTAAAATGATCCCAACTGTACACGGTTGGGCCAACATAGTGGCCCATGGCGGTTGAGCCACCTCGCCGTGGCTACATGGCGGTTGGGTTGTCGTAGCCTACGGCGGTTGGTGGACAAATCGATAAATTTTCAAACCGTCGTATAAATTTGCAAAATGATTAAAAATATATATATAAAAAAATCCACCAGCTGCCTTGGGAATATGGGCTAGAAGTCCGACGTAGCCTCTCTCGTCTTCGGCCACAAACGGCCTTTTTCGTGTGAACGACTTAATTATTTTTCTATGGATCCATTTGAACAGATTGCCTGGATCTTTTTTTAATGTTTCTAGTTTCTAGTGTACAATGAGCCAACAAATCTATGTGATCTCAATTAACTGTGGAATTCTATTCAGGATCTCTAGTGTTTCTGCTGTGCAACCAGAAAAACAAAGATCATATTTCTAGCTAGCTGGATTGCTTCCCTGAAAGAAAGGAAAAACATTGCATAAACCAGTGTGCACACATGAGGTAGTCGACAAACTGATAAGTACCACCAAAGCACATTTTAAGGACATATGGTCTGCAACTACCAAGACACATTTATATCATCCTATTTGATTGAGCTTCCATAAGAAGTAATTAAGGAACAGGAAGGCACGGATGGATGATCCTATTTGCACTTCAGTTTGATTAACATTATTTGCATATCTGGTCATGCGCTGCTACTACTCGTCCTGCTGCTGCGGAGGCTGCTCCAGAAGCGGAAGGTCTCCTCCGACCGGCGGCCCGCCACGCCTCTTACGCTTCGACCGGCGCGTCGGCCCTGCCAGAGGAGGACCGCACATGCCGCCGTCGCCGCCGGTGCCACCGTCACCACCTCGCTGACCCGGGCCTCCGGTGCCGCCGTCGCCGCCTCGCCCGCCTCGCTGGCCCGGGCCTCCGGTGCCGCCGTCACCGCCTCGCCCGCCTGGGGCCGCCGGGGCCGCCGGTGCCACCGTCGCCGCCTCGCCGGCCCGGGCCGCCGGTGCCGCCGTCGCCGCCGCGGGCACCGTGGGGCCGATCGCGCGCCCGCCACGACGGCCACCGCGACGGCCGCCGCGCTCGCCAGGTTGGCCGTCCTCGCCCGGCTGGCCGTCTTGGGCGTGCGGCGCCGCAGACCCGCGGCCGCCTCGAGGTCGGCCTCTGCCGCCGCGGCCTCCCGTCCGCCGCGCCCTGCCGGGTGCCCGGCTCGCCCGGTTGGCCTGGCTCGCCATGCGGCGGAGGAGACCCTTCTCCTCCAGGTCCCTGGACGAAGGCGGCGGCGTTGTGGTCTGCCATCGGTGGTTGCTCGGGGCCGGGGCGAGATGGAAATGCTTGGCGGCCACCTTGAATATATAGGGCAGGCACGACATGAGACATGGAGAGTTTCCTTCCACCGTGACAATCGTGTGGAGGAGATTTCTTGCCTACCGTAGGGTTTGCTTCATGACTACGACGCGACCGTGATCTTCCTTAATTTCTTGTCTGTCTCTTCTTTCCCCTGCATAATGTGATCTCAGATCAGAAATTCCGAATTCGAAAGCACAGACTAGCAAAGCCCATTAGCCTGGCGTGATGCACCGCGGCCCATATCCCGTCCTGCTGGATGTTACCCTGGCCCATCAATCGTTGAAATGTCCACACACAGCCCTTGGAAGCAAGAGGAGTTCGTATTCAACTCGATCGCCCATATGGACTTCTCGTTTTCTTTTTTTCGCAAGCAAAGCAGGGAGAAGGATCCCGGCAGGTCTATCGTATTGTTCCTCGCCGTCGTTCCGTCGTAACAAGGTGGGATCGGCGAAGGAGGTCGGTCAGATCCCATCCCATGGCGCCGCCGCGGGGCGGGCTGAAGGGTTTGTACCGGCAGAGGAAGAAACCCAAGCCGGCGCCCAAAAAGAAACCCAAGAGCGCCCAACCGCCGCAGCAGGGAGTTGCCGCAGGTAATGCCCGCGCGCCGCCGTCGACCGCCTGCTCGACGACCTCTCTCTCTATATACCTAATTATACGACATCCATCGCGTGACAGTGGAAGCAGAAGTAGAGGAGGAGCGCTCCAGCAGTTTGACATGGACACGTCCTACGGCCCGTGCATCGGCGTCACGCGGCTCCGGCGGTGGGATCGCGCCGCCGCGATGGGGCTCAGCCCGCCGCCGCACGTCCGCGACCTCATCCTCCTGCGGCGGCACCACCACGGCGGCGGCTCCTCGTCGTCCTTTCCACCCAAGAAGAAGATCAGCGACGACAGCTCGTCCCAGTTGCTCGACGACGACTGCCTCTGGGCAGGCAAGGTCTAGAAGCTGCTACTTAGAGATCTATCCCACGACCCAGACTGATGCCTAACCCTATGGGCAGGCAATGCAAGCTATTAGAAAGCTACTAACTAGAACTAGAGATCGATCGACCCTGCTGGCATGAGGTCGATCGATCGACCTCCATCGTCTCCACCGGCGTGGCCACTCTAGTATGCAGTTAGATAGACACGTACAGCTAGCTGTGTACAAAAACATATTAAAGAGTTGTACAAAAAGATATTAAAGAGTTGATAGTTTCGTTTTTGGAATCCTCTATCGCAATGGGATAAACGATTGGGATAAACGTGCGTGGTAGTACAGAGACTACAGAGTACAACACACCAGAGTTACAGTCAAAAGGTGGTGTGAAAGCTCTTTTTTCAAGCAGGTGTGTTTAGTTGCCAAAATTTTCTCCAACTACCCGTCACATCAATCTTGAAACATATTAGAGTATTAAATGTAGATTAATAACAAAATTTTCCCCAACTACCTTAATTTTTTGAGACGAATCTAATGAGTCTAATTATGTCATGATTAGACAACGTTGTGTTATAGTAAACAATATCTAATGAGGGATTAATTAGACTTAATGGATTCATCTCAGGATTTCCCGTCCATCTATGTAATTAGTTTTGTAATTAGTCTATATTTATTACCCCTAATAGACCTTGAAAGATACTCCAAAAATTTTCCCGAACTAGAAAGTACTAACCCTCATATATTATTCCAGCAGAATTATTTAAGCTAAAATTTGAACATTCATGTTTCATTTTATGACTTAAAAAAATAATAATCAACTTTATACATCAAGTTGACGAAACAAATATTTGTACATACCGACCTGCTGGTACCCATGGAGTACGTGCTACCGATCGAGCTCTCCATCTCCGGCCGTTGTTATTACTCCGATCGATCGATCGCCGATCTTAGCCACTGTAGTAGCTCGATCGCTATCCAGCTAGACACGTACAGCTAGGCAGCTAGCTGTCTACAAACCGTCCTGCCTCTGGATCTTAAAGATTTGATGTTTCGTTTTTTGGAATCCTCCTCAATGGGATAAGCGTGCGTGGTACAGACACACCTCATGCACTCTCTCTATCTGAATCTTCTACAGTGGTTAATACATTTTTCGGGAAAAATATATTGATGCAATTTTGCTAGGACAATATATTGATGCTCGTTTGATCTCTACTATCGGCATGATCATCACTTGTGAAATCCGTATCTGACTGCTCGATACACCACATACTGGTCACTGGATGATGCATGCAAGGTCTAGCCCTCAAAAGTAACACTATACTCCGTATCTTAGTTTTCGTTGTCTATCATACAAAATTATATAAGAGCTCCCCACTAAGGAGTTCTCTCAACTCACAGCGCGCCACGTCACCATCCACTATGTCTTCTCTCAACATGCAAGGTATTCACATCACCATCCACTAAAATCATCAATTTATTTCTTCTATGGATTCTAATAGCATCCATGTATGCAATGTGTTGTTTGCAGTAGAATGTTGCGATTCAATCACTTTATTTTCTACTTTAAAATTTTATCTTCAAAATTTATTGAAACTCCCGCAGCAACGTTAACACGCAGGGTAAAATTATCAATTTATTTCTTCTATCGATTTTCTACGGCTAATAGCATCTATGTATGTAATGTGTTGTTTGTAGTAGAATGTTGCGATTCAATCACTTTAGTTTCTACTTTAAAGTTTTATCTTCAAAATTTATTGAAATTCCCGCAGCAACGCGCGGGTATCAACTAGTTTAAAAGTATCGCGATGCTCTTAAATACTCAAATTGTGTTCACATCACACACGCACGTACGAACTATGAAGGCTACCATGATAACTTAACTAATTATAAGCACCAAAATCATAATTATTTATTTTTTTACAACTATCACATATATTAAGACTTAAACAGTCCGATTACAGAAAGGTCCTCGAAGAAGACCTGAATTACAAAAAGGTCCACTGACCAGAACAGAGCAACACACACAACGCGTTCGACGATGACACACTCGCCGGCGATGGCCGCAGGGGCGTCGGATGAGCTTGCAACCGGATGGAGGACCGCGCCTGGCGTCGGTTTGGAGAAGGGGCGACGGGGCCAAGAAGGCCGCACTGGACGACCGAAGAAAAGGTTGAAAGTCATCGCCGGAATTCGAAGAAGGGCCACCATGTCGCTTCCCAGGTGAAGGCGAGTACATCGGAACAACCGAAGAAAAGTTGCAGATGCTTCGTCGTGGATGAGTAAAGAAAAGGACTGTATTAAGTTGAGGATGGATCCGGCGGCGAAGATGGGAGTACTGCAATGGGTTCAATGACGACAACACAGGCGTCGGAACAACCATCAGAGACCCACTAGACCGGATCCATGGCGGGGAGGTGGAGCCCTGCTCAGAGCTTGCGAGGTTAAGAAGAAAAAAAAGAAGCAGGAGGGCGAGAGGGCGACGGCAAAGGTGATTACTGCATAACTGTGATGCGTTCAACAACAACAAAATTGGAACAACCATCAGCAAATTGCAGCAATCACGAACCAGCGACAGAGGATAGAAAGGGTGAAGGGATGCGTTCAACAAGGGTGCCTCAATCGAAGGAAGCAGAGACCTTGGAATAACCATCAACAAATCGCAAGCCGCCGGCGGGAGCAGAGCAAAGCAAGGCAGATGAGACGAGATGGGTGGGGGACTCAGATCCAGGATGGGTACGAGTAGATCTGAGTCAAACGGGGGCGGATTTATTGAACTAACCTCAGAAGAGGAAGCGCCGGCGGCGAGGAAGTCGAGAGAGCTCACGGCAACAATGACGATGGCGACGACGACCTCCGAGCATGGCGCCATACGGCGGATTTACTACTACTAGGAGCTTACTACTAAGAACTAAACTACAGCTAAGGACACCGGGGCCCCCCTTTCCCCACCCACTGCGGCGAGGCAAGCTCGCCGGAGCCGGGAGGGAAGGGGGCCGGGAGGAGGAGGAGGAGGGGCGGTTGCTTCTAGGCTAAGCTTCCGTCCCTGAGACGACTCCCTCCTAGCCCACTGTCCATAGTTGACCTCTATAATAATTATTTATTTAAGTTTGAATTAAAATTTCTAAATTATTTATATTTTCCAATTAAAATCTCAGATAATGAGCTATAATTACATGAAGACGAAAGGGAGAATATTGCCTGAGTTGAATTTACAACAACTATAGAGGTAGTCGTCATAGGTTCTGAATGCTTTTACCATTGCATTTATATTCTATTCTCGTGTTTCCTTAATTCCTTTGTTTTTAGTTCCAAATAGACCCAAGTAGGGACAAATAGTAATAATTTGCATATATCAAGTGAAAGGGCATATAGCTTAGTGGTTAGAGCATATAGCTTAGTGGTTGGAGCATCTGAGTAGCACCCACCAGCCCCAGGTTTTACTCCTCGTGGGAGCGAATTCAACATAGCTGGAATAAAAAATATAGATATAGAAAATAGGTGGGGGACTTCCCCTGCTGACTTCGGTCAAGAAATTTGCATATATCAAAAGGAAAAATATTGAGCAATCAATAAGTTCACCAAATTTCCTTTGCATGCTAGCAATTGAAGAAACATGCCAAAACTAGGCAAAATTGACTAAACCCATGTGTCTCGCGGTGATTTTATTTCAACAAAATCATGTAGGAGTTGTTAATCGTCGCAGCAACAAAACACCTAATGGTTAAAATCTTGTGATCAAAATTGCGTGTGGGAAGCACGGATCCTTGCTAGTACCACTTAGAGCATCTTCAGGTGTTTGCCAAATTTTACTTGACAAATCTTGTATTTTGCCAACTTCTAAAAAGATATGCCAACTAAAAAAAGAGTTCATCTCCAACAATTTGGTATAATTCACTTGCCAAACCCAGATCTAACTTACATCAGGAATCCTGAGAGAAACAAAATTATGTTTATGCCCTTCCACCTCTTGAAAAACTTACATCAGGAATCCTTCTCTATTCTTTATTTCTTTTTTCACCCTCCCACCTACAGGGAAACACCGATGGCAACCACGATCCGCGCGCGCATATATGCGCGTGGAGAGGTGAGTTTTGCCAAGTTTCTATTTTTGCTAAGTTGGTTTGCCAAACTGTTGGAGGCCAATTTTTCTTATTTTGCCAAAATTAGATGGATGCCAAGTTGGTTTGCCAAACTGTTGGAGTTAAAGCAACTCCAACAGTTCCCCATCTCGAGTTGCCATTGTTATTTTTTTGGCAAAAACAGAAAAAACCTTCTCCAACAGTTCCCTATCTCAGGTTGTCATTTATCCCAAGTTGGGAAAAACCGACTACAGCATATATGCGGCAGCGATGATCCGCAAGCATCCTTCCGTATTAGAAGAGGTGGAAGGGTATAAAAATAATTTTGTTTTTCTCGTGATTCTGATTTAAGTTTTCAAGAGGTGGAAGGGTAGAAACATAATTTTATTTCTCTCTCAGGGTTCCTGGTGTAAGTTAAATCTGGATTTGGCAAGTGATTTATGCCAAACTGTTGGAGATAGACTCTTTTTTTACTTGTTATATGTTTTTATAAGTTGGCAAAACATAAGATTTGCCAAATAAAATTTGGCAAACTGTTAGAGATGCTCTTACAATAACGGGTTTTACAATTCGAACACTAGAAAATGAACACCGTCGAGCATCTCCAAGAGTTTGCCAAATTTTACTTAGAAAATCTTGTGTTTTGCCAACTTCTAAAAAGATATGCTAAGAGCAACTCCAACAGTTTGCCAAATCAACTTGGCATCCATCTAATTTTGGCAAAACAAGAAAAAATGGTCTCCAACAGTTTGTCAAACCAACTTGGCAAAAATAGAAACTTGGCAAAACTCACCTCTCCGCGTGCATATATGCGCGCGCGGATCGTGGTTGCCATCGTCGTTTCACTGTAGGTGGGAGGGTGAAAAAAGAAATAAAGAATAGAGAAGGATTCCTGATGTAAGTTTTCAAGAGGTGGAAGGGCACAAACATAATTTTATTTCTCTCAGGATTCCTGATGTAAGTTAAATCTGAGTTTGGCAAGTGAATTATGCCAAACTGTTGGAGATGAACTCTTTTTTACTTGGCATATCTTTTTAGGAGTTGGCAAAACACAAGATTTGCCAAGTAAAATTTGGCAAACTCTTAGAGATGCTCTAAGTAAAAAATGAGCTCATCTCCAACAATTTGACATAATTCACTTGCCAAATACAGATCTAACTTACATCAGAAACACTAAAAGAGAAACAAAATTATGTTTATGCCCTTTCACCTCTTGAAAACTTGTATCAGGAATCCTTCTCTATTCTTTATTTCTTTTTCCACCCTCCCACCTGGCTTGGCCACGCCGATGCCAACCCAGATCGGCGCGCGTATATTTCTGCGTGGGGAGATGAGTTTTGCCAAGTTGGTTTACCAAACTGTTGGAGGCCAATTTTTCTGATTTTGTCAAAATTAGATGGATGTCAAGTTAGTTTGCCAAACTGTTAGAGATGTAAGAGACAACTGTTAGATATTTTGGTTGACCTCAAGTCAGCCAAACCCGGAGAAGCCTCTCAGGCCCACCCTTGCCGCTGATCGGGAGGCAAACACTAAGCCCATTGGGCTCGGCCCCTGCCTACTGCCGCCATTATATAAGAGAGGAAGCCCCCCTGGGCGACCTTAGCGAATCAATCTATAGGGTTTCCACCGAAACCCTTGTCTATCCGATTAGTGAGGGCGCTGGAAGGTTCTAAGCTCGAGTTCTACCGCAGCGCCACCGGCCGACCACCGATCACCGCCGCAGGAGACGCCTCACTACACCGACCGGCGTCATCATCTACACCAACTCAGACCGGCGAGATGGATTCCTCCATTACCCGGTATTAGATCTAATTGACCTATTCCGCATTATTTGAAGTACTAGGTGTGATCTATTTTGACTAGAGATCCTGGTTAAGATAAATTAGATATAAGTGTTTTAATTAAGTACATCAATTTGACCTAATAATTGGTATAAGTCACCTAATCTAGTCAGATTAGATCCCCTAATTGAACCCTAAGCCCTCTGTTCAGTCACGGTTCAATCTAAGGTGTAGATTAAGTTTCAAGTTCATGTTTAAGATCATGATTAGTTTTGATTCATGCTTAGATCAATGGATCTATAAAGTTTTAATGCTCAGTTAAGTTATTTATGTTTAGATCAGTAAGTTTAAGTAAGTTCAATCTTGGTTTATGCCTAAGTTTTATGAGTTAGGGTTCACGTGTACTAGATTTACACGTTTTCTTTACATCCATCTTAGATTAAAGAAGCACTTAGAAAGAGGGAACATTGCAACTCGTAAACATGCAAAATCCCGAAACCCTAACCCGATCTAAGATTCCCCAAATAAGCATAACTTGCAATAAGTAAATGCGTACAAGAAAAGAGGCCACGGCCTCGGCATAACCGCCATCACACGCCAAGATCGAGAAGTCATTCACCTCGGCGGCATGGCCGCCATCAGATTCATAAAAAAAAAAAAATGGGGGTACATGGGGACGGTGCCGACCGGGCATGAGTTGCCACTGGCCGACGCCGCACCACCACAGTGATATTTATAGCATAAATTATGTTATTTATGTAAGCCATCATTATTTCATGATTTAAGCTAAGTTATCAATTCTACAAGTCATGTTAATTAAGTGGTAGATATTCATGTCATTGAAGTGTATTTTAAATCCACCACTATGTCTTGAGATGCCTCTAACTGAATGGAACCACCGGGAAGTTCAGTTAGAGTAAACTTGTGATTACTTCTGACCACCGTTGTTTTAATCATGAGTCTTAGATGAATTTCGTTTGTTTTCACCACCGGTGATGCAAATTGAAATTTATCGCGTGATTTTAATCAGACCACCGTAGGGTTATTATCATGCTTTTATGTGCATCTCATTGCATATGATTACTAAGGCAATTAAGTTAAGACTAATTCCTTCTCTCATGAGAAATTCCCAGATTTTTGAGGAATTAAGTTAAGATTTGGGGATTATCATGATGATGAATCTTTGAGTATTTTTGAGGATTAAGTTTTGATGTGCCTGTAATTTATGAGCACATTCTATACTTTATGACATGATTACATTAAGTTTAAGTCCTATTATAAAATAGGCATAAGATCAACCTTTAATATAAGTTCATTCATGTTTCCTCTAAGTTTAAGATTATACGTTGCATTAATTTGCTTCTTTTAAGTTGAAAATTATATTTTCACCTAAGTACACATAAGATGCCTCTAATTGAATGGAACCACCGGGAAGTTCAGTTAGAGTAAACTTGTGATTAATTCTGACCACCGTTGTTTTAATCATGAGTCTTAGATGAATTTCGTTGTTTTCCCACCGGTGATGCAAATTGAAATTTATCGCATGATTTTAATCGGACCACCGTAAGGTTATTATCGTGCTCTCATGTGCATCTTCATTGTACTATTCATGAGACATGATTGGTTTTGTACTTTCAAGAGTTTATGTAGACTTACTAAGCACCTTTAAGCATTATGATGGCACATTTTCCCTAGTTGGACTAAGAGTGTGCTTCAGATTCTCAAGATTCTTGATCTTGATTATGCACTCGGAGGACTAACCTATTGCTCCCACTAAGATGAGGATCTTGCCAAGCAAATGAGGGAGTACGCTCCAATTTAGAAAATTGGCACATATCCGATTACTTTGCAACAATGGTCATTAAGCATTCGATCATTGAAGTTTTAAGGAGCATTTCTGATCAAGGGAATGACTTTATGCTAAGTGCTAAGGAGTTATTAAACTCCATTGAGGGAAGCAGTAAAGATAAGTTAGTCGCTTTCCTCATGGCAAAGTTATGAAATAATGATAAAGGTGCGTTGAGCATATACATTAAGAGCATATATGACATAGCCACTAAGTTAAAAGCACTTGGGAAGTCCATCTCTGATGGTGAACTTGTGCAATAAATTATGGCTTCTCTTTCTGAGAATTATGAGAGGCGTGCTCTTGATTAGAATTATGCTCAAGTAATCTGCAATTTTTTTGAATCACCCGGCCATATACTGAAGTTGTGTCTTGAGTTTAAGTCATGGCTTCAGAGGATGGGTAATTAACTTGTCTCATAAGCTTTATTAAGATTATTCGAGACTATTTACTCCCATGTTGGATTGACTAAGGTGCATTTGCACATTTCATTTCTTCCTCAGACTTTAATGAGCCATAAAGAGAGGGAGAAATGGGGGAGTAAAGTCCACAAGACATCCTTGAAATCAAAGATTATGGAGCTTCGCATTATGCATTAAGTTCTTAGCTTTATTTTCGATTTTATTAGCGATGATGTACCTTAGATTAAGTGTGAATTATAATCATTTTTATGTATTGTGAAATTATTAAGTTTTGTATTTCCCAATACGTAATAAAACATTATCAAGCTTATTATATTCTCCCATTTGTCTTTGATCCTTATTTAAGATATATGCATAAAGATATGATGAGACCTTGTCGAACATGTGGTACACTTTCGTTTAGACCACAAATTCGAGGGGGAGAAAGGAATGTCTCATCAGTCCTGAGATGCTCCGATTAGTAAAATAAGAGACATTCTTGACAGCTAAGAAATGATTTAAGAAAATACTCCAAATAATAAGATGCATTTTGGGTATTTACTCTCGCACTATTTTAATACCCATTAAGAATAAGTATACGTTCAAGGGTGTTGTTTTAATGCGAGATAAGATTGTCAGATAAGATTGTCTTGATATCATTAGGATTGGAGTGCTACTCCATAATTACCAATTGTCTCAAATAAGAGTGATTTTATTCTTTATTCGCCACCACGGATACGGATAATTTTCACAGGTTTTGTTGCTCTAGTCCATATTCTAGCCATCGCTGTTGTGGACTATTTCAATAGAACCAGAGACGATTGAAGTATGGTTTATGTTCACCTTTCTAGCCTACGCTGTTTGATGAGCATTTAATCATAACCTTGCTACTCGTTCATTTTTCCGCCAACGCGTTGTGAGTTAGGTTAGCAAGGGAAGTTTCTCTATGGTATCCAAGAAAGGCAAACTAAGTGTCGTGCCAAACCTAAAGAAATTAAAGAGCTACCATTATAAGTTATTCAATTAAGATTAAGGGTCGACACACCTTAATGCTTTCAGCTACTTCATTAAGGTTCTTGACATAAGATAGTTCTCTTTAGAGTGAGCAAAGATTAATGGCAGCTCACATAGGAGGAAACAAAATCTTAATGAGATATAGAGTAATATTTCTTTATATTGATGACTTAAGACAAAAAGTATATGATTTATCATATATTTAATTTGTGCCATAAGTATACCTCCATTTCATGCATAATTTCTATTGAGGGTTTTTTTCTTTAGTTGTTTAACCGCCTGAAATGTGTGAAACTTAGTGATAAGATTAATTTTGGGCACAATAGTAAGAACCTCAATTAATATTTGTAAAGAAGAGGTTATAAAGGGGTATATGAACTTTAACATAAGTTTTAATAGCAATTTTCTAATGGAGTCAAGACAAGAGGCCATAATGGGTCTACATACTCAAGAGTGATTCCAAAAGAAACGAGATGCTAAGTTCATAACTCATAATAAGTTTTGTAAGTATCATGGGCAACCATGATTATTTGTAAGGTTAAGGTGGAAAACTTATTATCTTGATACTCTAGGTGAATGCTTTCTCCATAAGCTAATGGAAAATAAGTATGCATTCCAAGAAAGGGGAAAAGTATTCATCACATGATTAGATACATCTTAATGAAGCTCTCCCAAGATCCGGGGAACATAACACCGAGATGGGACAAAAGTGAGTATTAAGATTATCACTGAAGAGCAAAGGTTTAGATAATTGCTTAAGTGATAAATAGTGAATGCATATTCAGCTATGCCTGTTTTGATTTGATAATCAAATTTCATAAAGACTATAAAATTAAGATTAAGTTAAAAGGAAGACGTTCTCACGAACTGTATGCTAAGATCTATGATAAGTGATTGACTTAGCATTACAAGAATGCTTGACAAAACCGATGAGTCTCAATCCGAGAGGTCCACCTTTGGAAAAGGTCTTTGAAAGTTTTAAAGCACCATGACAACATGCTTAGTTAAGAATTATTCAGATGAGATTTGTAAGAATGTATGGATATAAAAGTGCACAATTAGATTATATCCTTCACTCTTGCATTTATGAGCGATTCTGAGGCTCTAAAACAAAGTTAGCTCAACAATGCTAATTTTGTATGTCGATGTTTTAATGCGGCAAGCATAAGAAATAATTTCCAGTATTATTGTTATTATTAAGTTAACATTGATTGAAATCAATGTCATCAGTATTTAATTACAGACTCCATCAAAGTTAATGACATATAATCGATGGTGTCAAGCCCATTGATAATAAATTATGTTATGAATGAAGGGTCCCGGATCGTGGTCATATTTAAGGCTTTAAGTAAGATGCTAGCAACATGACTAATTGAGGATTTGACACTTATCCTATTTTTTATTAGTTTGGATTGGTGATAAATCTGAAACATGATTCGGATGAGGCCGAATAAATAAACTTCCAAATAAGCAAATAAGTGTTCTATCAAGATGTTATAGTGAACTTTAGTTAATGGTGTCGATATATACGTAATGCCGATACGCTACTTGGGATGGCGCGTCGCTTCAAGTCTTCGAGTGTGAACATAAGACTAACGTGAGTTTAAGCTAAGATTGTTCGATTAAGTGGGAGAATGTTGATTGATGTGTATCCACCTGCACATGATCAATGAAATTGACAAATTATAAAGTTTGTTTGTTGACCCTCGGGAGAATGTTAGATATTTTGGTTGACCTCAAGTCAGCCAAACCGCACGGGAGAAGCCTCTCCTGTGCGTCAGCCCGTTTGCCAGTGATCGGGAGGCAAACACTAAGCCCATTGGGCTCGGCCCCTTGCCTACAGCGCCATTATATAAGAGAGGAAGCCCCCCTGGGCGACCTTAGCGAATCAATCTATAGGGTTTCCACCGAAACCCTTGTCTATCCGATTAGTGAGGGCGCGGAAGGTTCGGAAGCTCGAGTTCCTACCGCAGGCGCCACCGGCGTCGACCAGAAGGCCACCGCCGCAGAGGAGACGCCCCTGCACTACACCGACCGGCGTCATCATCTACACCAACTCAGACCGGCGAGATGGATTCCTCCATTACCCGGTATTAGATCTAATTGACCTATTCCGCATTATTTGAAGTACTAGGTGTGATCTATTTTGACTAGAGATCCTGGTTAAGATAAATTAGATATAAGTGTTTTAATTAAGTACATCAATTTGACCTAATAACAACATGACCAATATAGGCTTTGCGTTGCGCGTGAGTATTGATCATACTCTCTTGTTAGATCAGAAAAATTCAGCTGCGTATGATCGAGGTGGTACAGCGCATGCAATTTTCCCCTCACATCAAATCCACATCAGCGCATTTTGACAATTTCGTAAAAAAAAAAAACCCACTACAACACAATTTATTTCTGCGCTCTCTTTATGCATAAATCACTGTGTGTGAGGCAGAACGTGTACGATCTTACTACCTGTGGTTAAGCACGTACATTATTGGTGAGTATTGCCGGCTGATTATCCATCTAGAAGACTAGAACACACATATATACACGATGCTAAGATGTTTACATCAATTGGTTAGCTGCTCAAATCGACTCACATCGAGTCATAAAATATTTGAGGACTTTTTGTGTGCTTGGGACAATCGTACCAAACTTGATATACCAATCGATATGGGTTAGTTCGTACTCATTCTACTGAGTAATAGTTAAAATAAATGTTCGATAGTATTGCAGCATGTTCCATCCGTTTTTGTTAAAAAAATTAACAAGCCATCATATGTTTAAAATGGATGAAATATTAGTTAGACGTCTTCCATTTCTCTAAACCAGTAGCTATAAGGTTGCTTACATTAGCATTTTGTTTACGTGTCAGTGTCAGGAAAAGTTTTATAATAAGGAAAGACATGATAGATACTGACTTCTAGTAGTATAGTATGCCCCTAAAAAATACTGACTTCTAGTACTGTTTACAAATAGCGTGGAATTATGTCTCTCACGTGTACTTAAAAAAGCTACAGGACAATGAATATATACTAACTTTTGAGAATATTTCATACTATACTTGTTGTACATGTTATATACTACTTCCAAACCAAAGTCAGCACAGAAAGCTAGCTCTTACTTTTTTTATATTCTAGATCTGTTTAATTCACTCTCACGAGGAGTCAAACTAACCTTATTGGGTGGGTGCTATAACCACTAGACTATAGGCGCTTTCTCATGCTCCCAACAAATTGAAGGTTCTATGGTGACTTTCCACTGTGTTGCCTCCCCCCCCTAAAACTTTAATCCTCCGCCAGGGCTCCCCAAGTTCGCCTCCTCCCGGCCCCCTCCCTCCAGCTCCGGCGAGGTCGTGCTCGCTGCAGCGGGCAGGGAGGGGGCCCCCGCGGTCGTCTTTAGTACATCTAGCTCTTAGTAGTAGCTCTTTGTAGTATTTGCCGATATGGCTTTCCCGCTCCTCTTCTTCGTCGCTGTCGTCGTCGGTGAACTCGCCGCCGGAATCTTCCTCGGCGCTCTCTCCATCGCCGCCGCTGTCGGAGCACAGGTACGTGGCAATAAAATAAATCCCCACCTCTCTTCAGCAGATCCCTTTCCCCCCTTCCCCTCCGCCTTCCACATCGCCATCGTTGGGATCTGCATTTGCTCCTACGCTCTGCCACCACTGCCGCCCGCTTTAGTCACTCTCGCCCCCGAGATCTGCCACTTCACCCGCCTACGCATCTTCACCAGCTTGGATCCCCCGTTCATCTTCCATCCTTCCACCGATCTAAGCTATTCCGCCCCGGGTTCCCCTCCCCTCCGCCGACACCCGTACCCACAAAGCAGTGAAGTATCATCTGGCTTCCAGTCCACTCAAGATCCTTCATCATCGATTCGGCAGCGAGCCACCCACTGGCTCTGAAGACGACGACCTTCTACCCGCCGACGCCGGTATCAACCTTATCTCTGGGTCGTCGGCGATGCCTCACCTCAACGGCATCTTCAACCAGTTCAGGCCTACGCTTGGCGAGGTCCTTCCGCACCACTGCATCCATGCGTCCTCGACGTCTCTGCTGCAGTTCACCGGCGATCTGCCCTTCAACGACGTTCCAAGATCTAGATCAAGGGACTGTTTTGTAATTGGCTCCATTTTCAAGGGCCTAGATGTAACTTTGCTGCTTTAATATATATATGAGGTATTTGTAAAAAAAAGGAAGGTTCTACTAAAATAGTAAAATACATTTTTTCTATAAAAAGGCTACCTGTATGGATGGATTGGGCAGGGCACACCAATCCATCATCGATGACCAGAGTAATTGGCGAACGATTCACCGGGAATACTATGCGTCGCTTCAGCGACAGATTGGCATCCCATCACACCGCGGGCCCCACCCGGCCTTTCCTTCTTCTCCCTGCGACCTTAGAAGCTGGGGAGGTAGGCGAGCAGGCGGTGAAGGTCGTCGTAGGGCCCTTAGAGACCTGGCGGCGGCGGCGAGGCCGGTCGGGCGGGGAGTAGCTCACCAGCGGCGGGGGAGTGGAGGAAGGAAGAAAGAGCCGCGCGCGGTAGGGTCTCGCCGAGCTCCGCGGCCGCGGTGGCGGGCTCGATGAGACCCCTACCGCGCCGCGGGCGGTGGTCGCGAGGTGGCGGTCGGTGATGGGCGGGCGAGCACCCACGGTTAGAGCGGGGAGGCGGCCACGGAGGCGGAGGCGGAGGCGGGGCGAGCGGGAGGTGGAAGACTAAGGTTGCTTTCCTTTAGTGATGCTTTGTTTTTTGTCGCTGAAGTGACGAGTAGGGCTCCCCGCGATTCACCCACCCGTAACTCCCAAACGGTAGGTATGAAAGAACAATTGAAGCGGGGGCATTGGTCTTTGGCGTGCTAACAATGGCATCAATCCAAGCACACTCCATGTTCCTAGTTAACGACCAGAATTTTGGGGGTTGACATTGGCATCGACAATGCAAATTAATACTCCTTAGACCCGTCTCGATAGAGAGGGTCATCATACAGTTACCAAGACTGTAATATTAAGAACTGTGCCAGTTGAGGGTCATGATGATGACCCTCCTCTCTCATTTCATGATACTCTTCCTCCTCTCTCTTTATAAGTTTGCTGATGCGGCATGATATTTAATGTTCATGACTCTCCTATGACACTTCCCATTGAGACTAGCCTTATATACTCTTACGCAAGAAAACCACATGTTGCCTTGAAACGGTAGTATTGTCATATACTTTGTAGGAAAAAAACCCTTTTGCATGAGGATATATCAAACTTTATTTTGCAAAAAATGATATATTAAATGTGTTTTGTGTTTGAAGAAAAATTAAGATATATGTGATTCAATCCTTAATTTTTGTTAGAGAAACCTAAACTATAGGGGAGGCATAAACAGAGAATGAAAAAGTTTACTTTTAATTTCTAGCTAACATGTCCACCTGGATTTAGTTCTCGATTCGGCATGTATGCTCGTATTTTTTCTAAATTTATTCGAGATCTAACCGGCGTTGTTCTTTTAGTGCCGGGCGACGGTCACGTCGATGACTAGGAGCTTGTGATATTTTTTATCAATCTTGAAAATATATGTTGGATCAGACGATCTCTCATGAAATGCTTATAGAGTTACGTTAGAGCTGTGTATGTATTCACAGAATCAAGCATGTTGTGTGTGTTTCAGGGTGCCTATTTCGCAAAATAAAAGAATTATAAAGAAAGAAAATCGGCATGTGGAGGGTAAGACCAACCCACAGTATTGTAAAGAAAGATATTCTCACACAGGTCGAGAAAACTCCAGAACCTCTACCCCACTCTTACACAGGAAACGTTGCTCCACTGTTACACAGAGAATCATTACCTGTGTGACAGTGTGAGATAGGACGGTTCTATTTCCATGTGCATTGGCGTGAGATAGGCGAGGTAGTATTTTTTCAAGAATTCACCCCAAAGGGTGGAGGTCGTAACGCTACTCGCGGCTAGCAGTCCGGCTGTGTGCCCTTTCGCAAAAATGATGATAAAGAATCAGCGTGCGCGCCGCGCCATTGGTAAAGTAACAAATTGCTTTTCTTTTCTACTGGGATATATAGCAGGTGCACTTGGTAAAAAATTGGTTGTCATGTTTAAATTTCTCAGGGTTAGCGTGCTTCAAGTGAAACTTCTATAATTGCGAGGTCCTTACTGCAAATATAGAATAATGGGCTATAAAAATGTGCTAGCGTGGAACTACCATTTGTACTCCACCGAGTGCTACCACCTCTAAGGTGAACACTAGCTACTTGCAATTTGGCCATTTCTTAGCGAAGCGCTAAACGAAAGTGGAAATGCAGCAGGACGGTGCCATGGATGAGCTCGTCTCCTCAGCATCCTTCTGCTCCCCTGCCTCACCTGCTTCCTTCTTCTCCGCGGCAGGCCACCACTCAGTCCTCGAGTTCGTCTCCTGCGGTCTGCCGGAGCAATGGCTGATGGGCGACGAAACGCTCGACTATAAGACTATGCATGATGGCGCCGAGTGGGTCTCCGCCGGGGCCTCGCACTCGGCAGGCTCCGACCTGTCCGCTGGTAACCCGCACGCGGCGGCCGTCATGTGCGAGCGCCCGGCGAGGAGGCAGGGCAGGAAGCCCGGGGCCCGGTCCGAAGGCCCCACCATCAGCCACGTCGAGGCGGAGCGGCAGCGGCGGGAGAAGCTCAACCGCCGGTTCTGCGACCTCCGCGCCGCCGTGCCGATGGTGTCCCGGATGGACAAGGCGTCCCTGCTCGCCGACGCCGCCGCCTACACCGCCGAGCTGCGGGGGCGCGTGGAGCAGCTGGAGGACGCGGCCAGGCAGCAGGCCGCGGCGCGGAAGCAGGGCGGCGGGAACCCGGCGGCGTGCCCGGCCTCCGGGGGCCTGGAGGAGAAGCTGGAGGTGCGGATGGTCGGGCGCGAGGCGGCAGCGGTGCGCCTTACGACGGCGGCGGCGCGCTCCGGTCGCTGGACCTGCCGGCGCAGCACGCGTGCGTGAGCCGCGTCGGCGGCGCGGCGACGGTGCAGGACGCCCTCGTCGACGTTCCGGCGGCGCTGCAGGAAGAGGGGTGCCTCCGCGCGGCGCTGGTCCACGTCCTGCAGCAGCAGGACGAGAGCGCCTAGCAATGGTGATCTTCCTGTTGCTAGTCCTTACGCTACGGCCTTATTAATCAATAATGGAGCAATCAAATTAAATCTAACCAGGTTGATCCTCAATTAAAATCTGTAAGTTCCTCGTGTGGAAGTTGAATAATCAACCGGCCACGACCAAGCAGGGTGGTGTTAGAAGCAACACTACTACAGAAAACGTCTTTAGCAGCGGGCCTAATGACATTTCTAGGTGCGGGCGGCAAACCCGCTCCTAGCTGTCGCTTTTAGAAATAGCGATTGATAGAAGCGGGTAAACGAACCGCACCTGAAAAACATTTGTAGGTGCGGGTGACGGCACCGCACCTACAAATGCCATTTCCAGGTGCGGACGACAATGTCATCGCGCACTGAAAACAACATTTCAGTGCGGATGACAAGGTCATCCGCAGCAAATGATTGTTTTCGTGCGGATGACTTTTCGTCGTCTGCTTTGAAATTCAAATTTTGAATGTTTGAAATTCGCCAAAATTTGGAACGTTTGAAATTCAAATTTTATGAAAGCGACATGAGATCTAAAGTAAGCATAAGCACAATAATATGAAAAGAAATTCATATACATATCGATCTATATCATTACATCCCATTGACAATAAGGTTTTTCCAGACAAAGTTTAGACATCACATCATGGCTCGCAGTATTCTTGACTCTCCCACTCACGTAGGCTAGCAAATTTGTCTTCTTCCGCTAATACATGTTCAGGGTGATAATATTGACCTCTAGGATTTATCACTTCATGCATAAGGTAACGGCAGAAATCCGCAGTTACTTTGAGAAGGTGTCTCATGGAGTGTTACGCCACGAGGTCCGATGTCAATCTACAATACACAAACAATATAACAATTGTTAGATCATGCAAAACACATATGTATAGTGTATATACATCCTGAGACATGAAAGGTAGTAGGTCCTTACTCGTTCAGGATCACCCTTATATCTCCTAAGACACCTCATCATTTCTATCAGGTAAAACCCGCAGATACACCGCTGTGGTTGCTTGTGGCATGGAAAGTTTGTGCGAATATTCATTTTTTTAGGTAGGGATTAAATTTCCTCCTTTCTTAATGTAGTGTTGGTAAGCCTGTTTAGGAAAAAAATATAGAAGTTATTAGTTGCCAATCGATGTTTAGAATATAAGTCTGACAACAGAAATACACTAATTTTTGAAGGATATCTATGAATTTCTTGTACATGTCTCTACGCCAATCCAGTGAGTCAAATACTACCACCCGTCCCAACTTGGGGTCTATAAGAAATAAAATCCATTGATTCCCGTGCATACATGTTATATAGAATTTTAATCTTTTGAGGCATTGATGAGAAATTTTACATATATATATTTATAAGTGGTAGAAATGTAAACTAACCCGATGTGGTAGGGCGCCCATATGTAATCTCTATCTTGCCACTTCAAGAACATATGTGTCATGTAGGATGCAAGACGCTTCATAGCGTTTATATGTCCGTTCTTCTTATTTCTTTCCGTATTTGTCTTCAAATCTTTTAGTTCATCATGATTGTCTTCCCATCGGTGGGTGCATATGCCTCTCTTCAAGAATAACAAAAGGATCTAAAATCCAATTTTCTCCTTTGAAAGATGCATTTCTTGTTCTTGCATCCTATACAAAGAAAGCTCGAGATAATTAGTTATACAAACCGTAAGCCTTACACACACACAAGATATTAGCATGGATATGAGACACTTACATGCACCACAATCTGATGACTTGTACATCTATCATTTGTAGAGGAACAAATCATGGAGGTCATGAAAATCTAAGTTGATTTCTTTTGCTTGTGGAAGAAGTGTAGGTCCGAACACATCCAATGGGCATCGTGCCTGGAGGCCTCTGAGCCCAAGAGAACAAGCCCTCATATACCAAGCATGCATCCGTCTCATCTCCCATGGAACTTCTGCGAGTGCCCAGTCGGGTAATAATGGCATACCCCATTCATATCTTAAAGGGCAACTACCAGGTATGTCCGGTATTTCATCGACTCCAATAGTCTTCTCAAGTTTGTGTCGGCAAGGGGTACCGAATATCCTGGTCGTTGGCATATTCAGTATTGTGGTCGTCGTGTCCTGTTGCTTGTTCTTTGATTTGGTATTACTCTTATGCCACCGCAACGATTTTCGATCCTTCCGGATCCTTCGCATAAGCCCGTATCATTCGAGGCACTATTTGTCCTTGTGATGCCTCTTTTCCTACAGATCCCTTGCTGCTCGTGGTGTGGGCATACGAGGTGGAGAATCTTGAGCAGCCTGGTGTGGACAAACGTCTGCGGAGATCTTTCGTGAGGTGGTGTGGGCACACGCGAGATCTTTCGAAGGTGGTGTGGGCACACGCGCGAGATCTTTCGAGAGGTGGGGTGGACACACGTTGTGGAGATCTTCGGTGGTGGTGTGGGCATAAGAGGTGAGGATCCTTGTATGGCTGGTGGTGTGGAAACACGTTGTGGAGGAGATGGTGGTGCACTTGCCAACGGTTGCTCCATAGATTGCTTGTCTTTGTGTTGGAGGCGTAATGATATCTCGTTTATGCCACAATATTGTAATCGTTGAGGCTTTGACCGAGAACAGATACCCTCTGCTGTTGGTATGTCTATGTCATGATCTTCAAAGTTTGGATTAACTTCAAGCACTTGTACGCTGCATAATGATGTGGGATTTCTTTATCAAACAATCCACCACCGAATCGCAAGTCCGAGGCAACTGCTTTGTCTTGCCTACCGCCAACCGGAATGTGCAATGTGCAAGGAGTAGTGATGCATATTGAATCAACTCGGTATGGTTGTGCCGTCATGGAGGCAACATCGCTTGGAGAGAATGGTGAATTATTATCTCCTTAAGATAATTGCAACGGAGCGAATGGTGTACCGCTTGCTTGCCGATATGAACCGCCGCATTAAAATAAGTATGAAATTTGTCCATAAAACTTTCTCTACATCGCTTGGAGATCCTCCTTGAAATGGCAAGGGTCCGTAGGTAGCTCTATCCCTCTCAAACCCATCCCTGATGCTCAACTTTGAGGAAACCGCTCTAACGCGACCCCCATGCTCTCTCGTCCCAAGGGCTGTACTTAGACGCCTCTATCCTGTTGGCTACAAAGTCTCCTTCCTCCCGAGCCTCGGAAGGTTCGTTATCTTTCACGCACCACATTGGTTGCTTCCTTTGCAAAATGAAGTTTACCATCAATAATTTTAGGCTCCCTCGCTAGGAGCCACTGATAGCCACGCTCATCTAAGCCTTTAAAAGGGTCGGGTTGTCCGGTGGCTATTAATGCATCCCTAGTCCGCCGCCACTTTTCCCTGCTTCCCTAGGTACCCACCCTGGTCGAGACGAGGTCTATGTATGTTTCTCTGCGAAGTTCACTGTCTCGCTCGGGCTAAAGCTTCTGGAGTAGTCTTTTGCCTGACAAACTTGTTCCATTGGGCTTCGGTGACCATTCCATATTTCTTTTTTACTTCATCATATGTTGCACCCTTCTTAACAAAGTCCCTATTCAACTCACCTTCCATCGGCGGAAACTTTCGAGTGCCTTCCTAGCATAATGGACGTATCTTTTCTCTCTGTTTTGGACTGAGGCGCAGAAAAGTTTGCTTCAACTTGGCCCACATTTCGCCTTTAGCCCCTCGTGAACTTGGAACCAATCAAGGATGGTTGGATCCACGGCATACTGCTCAGACATGCTCCTATGGCATTCCGTAACTTCGTCTGAACCAAAGGAGGATCCATGGGCTCTCCGGATGGGCTAATACCTCGACCCACCACCGGCCTTTGGGGTATTTGTTTCTTCCTCGTTCACCTCGCTTTTATCTTGACTCGAGGTCGCCATCGCACTGGACCCGAGGTGCCACAATCTTCAATTTCTTCTCTGGGTGCAGTCGGCTACGCCGCTCGTGCTAGGTTGAGGCATCTATATGAACCATAGGTAAAGCAATTCAAGATCATTTCAAATAATATGAATTGTAACACCCCAGGTGTTTGGTTAAGCGAAATACCCTAATTAATCTTGATAATCAAGGTTAATTAGCTCCTAAGCGTGTTTGGCTTGATCTCACACACATTTGTACAAATGACCTTGGTCGAAATTCAAATTCCCGGTCAAACCCTCCTTTCTTGGTCAAACTCCTTTGATCCTAAAGAGCTGATTTGGTTTTCTTCCGCGTTCTCCAAATTTTGCTATAGAAGTTCAAAATCGGCCAATATAAAAGTTCTTCGTTATTTCCGGGACACATTTTTCAGAATTGGCGGACATTCCAATTTTGAGTGCAAAGCCACGTAACTCGAGATGAAGTTCCTCGTATTTTGCGAGTTTTGCTAGAATTTCAACATGTTTTTCACACAAATCTGTTCATCAAAACATAGGTCACCCTTTGAGAAAGTTGTAGTGCTATAGCTCCTCTACAACTTTTATTTTTGGAGAATTTCAACTTAGTTGGCACTTTTGAGTTAAGAGTTTTCAAACAGTAAATGGTATCGAGCAGGCCGCCACCGACGCCGCGCCTCGCTACCGCACACAAAGCGCCCGTGCCACGCTGCCGTTTCACGCTTCTCAGACGGACACGCGCCCGGTGGATCGCATGCGCCAGGACCCTCCGCCTCGCCTTTGCCCGTACACGCGCCTGGAACGATCCGCGACAGGCAGCGGGCCACGCCGGCCGGGCAAGACGCTGCATGCGCCGCGGCGCCGTGCTGCGACTTAAGTCGCACGGCCACCTCGCCTCGGCCGCGGGTCGCCACAAAAGCGCCAAAACACGCAGCCACAGCAGTGCCGTAGCTCGCCGCCTTCGCTCCGTGTGCCGCCGCGCCATTGTTGCGCGCTGCAGCTCCTCCTCCGGCCCTCCTCCCGCCTCCTTCTACCACCCCTACCTGCACGCCCTCAAGACCGCACCGCCGCCGTGCCGCCATCGCGGCCGTGAGGCGCAGCGCGGAGCCCGAGGCCGACATCGCCACGGCAGGCTCACCGGCGCGCCCCGCCCACCGCCTCGAGTGCAAGCACGCCTAAGCCTCCACCTGCACCCCGTGAGTCCTCCCGCACGCGCATTGGTCGGCCGACCCTCCTGCTCGCGGAATCGCGGACGCCACGGCCGCCCGCCGCCTCCTCGCCATCGCGGCCGAACTAACCCGCCAATCGGTCGGTGAGCTCTACTCCACCCTAGGTCGCCGCACACCGAGTCCCATAGTCCCCACCGCTGCCGGCCTTGCTCCGCCGCCGGACGTCCTTGCGACGATTTCAATCTTTCCAGGAGTTTTTAACCAGGGACCTGTGTGTAATTTGTGGAAAAGAGTTCAAGGGTCTCGGTGTAAATCTGTTTAGGGTTTTCTCTGCAGTTTCAAAAATTCACTAAAAATTGTAGAAAAATCGTAAAAATGCAAATCCAATTTTGTTGGGTTCCTGGTGAAGAAACCTACCTTTTCTAGAAAGTATGTGTAGGGTTTTTCTGTGTAGTTTTTGAATGAAAATTCAAACTCAGTTTGAGATGTTTTTAGTGTAGTTTAAAATATACACATGCTATGGACTTGAATTTTGGATATGTTGCTCTGTATGACATGTTTAGTTTTGTGACCAAAGTTGACATGATTTTGATGTGTAGATTTTCAGTTATGATTTATGTAATCTCTATGCTAGATTAATTTTGATGCTTTTTATAGCCCCTTTAATAAACTTTTCTTTAAGAACCAGTGCACCCTAGGGCTTTGTCTTGATGAATAGAGCCTCTGGTAGAATGGATGTGATTTTATGATATGTTTTGACATGTGTTTTGGAATTAATCTTGTGTAGGAGTTTAAATTCAAATTTTGAAAAATAGTTTGAATGTGCACCTAAGCTTTGGCCAGAGGCTTAGTTTTAACATGTATGACTTGTAGGAGAAAGTTGAGATCAAAAAGTTTAGTAAATCTTTTTATATGAATTAATGGTGATTTACTAGGCTGAAATTTGTCTTTTTCGTATAAATTAATTTATAAATGTTCTTAATGTAAATTTTGGTGTGTGATCTTAGAATAGGTATATGATGATGTGTGCAGAAGCTTAGATTTATTTGAAGTGTTTTTGATTTAATATGGAGTTATGGTTGAAATGCTTGTTTTATGTATTTAAATAAAGAAATGGAAATTAAGGTGTCAAATTGTGAAAACATGTTATGTTTCTGTTTTTAAATTGTTAATCACATTCCCTTGCTATTTTGTGAAGTTAAATACTTTAGTTTGCTTTAATATGTACACAGTCACCATCAAGGTTAACCTTAGCTAATGCATGTGCATAAACGTGTAGATTTACCACAGACGGACGACACGCTCACTCGGAGGAGGGATCCGCTAGTGGTGAGCTGAACCAAGTTAGTGGGCAGCAAGACCTGGACCAAAGTCCAGAAGAGCCCAAGGCTGTGTTTGAGTCAGAGGAAGGCAAGCACCGGAGTTCCATATAACCTTTTTGATTAAAACTCATGCTCTTTTACTTTTCAGCAATTAATGTTACTTTGTGCATTTAAGTTTCAGGAGTTGCTTTGAAACCTAGATGCATGATCCTTAGACTCCTATGCTCTTTTACTAGTATGTTAGGAACGCTAGTGCCATGCTCTAAGGATACGGTAGAAGTCGAGTAATGACTCATTGCTCGCGAGATAGAGGATGCTTATGTTGGAATCATAAGTTGGTTAAATTGACTCGCTCATGTGGTAAGAGCAATGGGTTCGGTCTCGACCGAGTAGCATGGTGCTGGTCTAAGCTATTGAACGCAAGTGCTTGTCGGAATGGGACCTAAGCCTAGTACCCTAATGAACCCAAAGGGAATTTTATCGCTACTAATCTTGAGATTCGCCTCCCGTTTGATTCCCTGCAGTGTGAGTATGGGCGTGTGTGAGGGCGCTCCAAAGAACCTTGTACTTAGGACTGTGGCATCTTTTCCTAACTGGGAGTGACGGAACCGCCTCGGTAGACCTCGCATTTGCTTTTCTTTGGATTCTTTGGGGTCTACCTTCTTCCGTGTATCTTGGGTTTACCTTGCAAGGATATAAATCGATCGATCGCTTCACTCGTTATCTCGAGTCGGCTTGACCACTACCCCATGTTTAATTATGGAACATTTCGGATTAATATTGTTGGATGATTAATCTTGTTTGTACAACCATGCTTGCTTAGCTAGGTGCTTACCTAGAATGGTTAACATACTAGAACTTGAGCTAAAATTTGAAATTAAGGATCAACTCTTAGTTGCTTTTGGCAAACAAACCCACCAGCCAAAAAGCCTTGCATGTCTAGTCTGTGTCTTTTATTTTGTCGGTAAGTCTTGTATTAGTATACTCACTCTTTGCTTGTTGTTGGTAATCCCATCTCGCCTCGGTTCCATCCCGGATGGTTGGGAACTTGAATGGGAGAACGATGATGAGGAGTGATATGCATGGATGGCCTCCTCGTGTGTATCATGCTTAGTTTAGTTTACTCGCTTAAACTCCTCAACCATGTTTACTTTTATGTACTCAAAACCTGTTTTGTAATTTTAAGTACTTATGAACCTTTTATGTAATGTAATGTTGTACTCTGGTCCCGCCTTCGTGGGCTTAGCGCATAATCGATCCCTGTAGTGATTTACCGGGCATGACCCGGCAGAGGCGATAGAATAGTTCTTTATTATCGCTTAATGGCCACGTGTGGACAGGCGATATAATACCAATTATTTTGGTTTGCTACATGAATAGACCACCGACATCGCAATGGTTTAGCATTACCTCCGAACGTAATCAGGATCTGCGTCCGTCTGTGGTCTTGGGGCACGGATGTGGATCTATTGGATCTTGCCAAACACCATCTACGAACGCCCCAAGTCCTACTGCGGTCCATCCTCACCACTCGCGCATCTTCATTTTCATCTTCAAAGACCATCCGGTTCGCAATATTCTTCTTCATATTGGGACAAGATATACTGCCTTCGCTCACGTCATTCCTTTCGTGTATAAATGGCGAACCACTACGACGATCCATCTAATTAACCAAATCATAAGCTAAGTTTAAATCTAAATCTAAATTGAAATTGAAATTCAAATCTAAATGTAAATTGCATTGCACTCTAAATTCAAATTCAAATCTAAATCTAAATTTAAATTGCATTGCACTCTAAATTGAAATGTACATAGAAGTTCAAATTCAAATTTATGATGGCATTGCATTGCACTCTAAATTGAAATGTACATAGAAGTTCAAATTGAAATTTGTCTTTGGCATTGCATTGCACTCTAAATTCAAATGTACATTGAAGTTTAAATTCAAATGTGATGGCATTGCATTGCACTCTAAATTCAAATTTACATAGAAGTTCAAATTCAAATTTGTGATGGCATTGCATTGCACTCTAAATTCAAACTCAAATTTAAATTCAAATTTAAATCTAAATTGAAATCTAAATTGCACTCTAAATTGAGATCTAAATTGCAATCTAAATTAAAATCTAAATTGAAATTCATATTCAAATTTAAAACTAAATAAAAAAAGTCGACGTCACCATTAGATGGTCGACGCCACTGCCTTCGAACCAGGTGTGCCGGAGGTGGCCACGGGGCAGGGGCCGCGCCACGGGAGGGCGACGCGGGAGGGCGAGGGCCGGAGAGGGGCGCGAGGGCGCGGCGGAAGGGTCTGGCCGGAGGGCGGGGAGGACTGACGAGGCGCTGAGGAGGCCGGAGGCAAAGGCGGCGAGTCGACGGAGACGACCAGATGGGGTGGCGGGCGTGTCGACGGGCGAGAGGCAATCATATGAGCTTCATGACAGTTCCAACCTGATAGCGAGAGATCTTTCATTGAGACTAGTTTTCTAATGTTCGATGAGAATCGACTTTGTACCTTAATCCCCCGTAACGATTCACAAACTACCTTCTTCTCAGCTAGTGTCAAATTATAGCTCGCCAGTGGTAGTTCGTATCTTCCATTACCCTTATCGATAGGGTGAAGATCTTCTCTGATATCCATTGCTACAAAATCTTGTCGTGACTTTAAGGTATCCTTTGTGTTGGCTGATGTTTCGAGCAAGAGACCAATTGTGTTACCAAACACATTCTTCTTCAGGTGCATACCATCGATGGCATGACGGACCTCGAGGTCTGGCCAGTACGGCAAGTACTTGTAGAAGACCGACATCTTCTTGAATGGCACACCTTCAATAGGTGCCTTATCTGTTTCTTCTTTCCTTGTTTTGTCATCTTCCCATAAGACACTTGGATGGCCCTGACCATGTTCAAAATTTGGTGTCCATCTTTTTTTGCAGCCACAGATCCTATGTTGGCCTTGTCACTAAAATAGTTATAGAACTTTTTACTTCGAAATCTGTGCCCTTCCACCAAGAAGCGCCTATACCCAAGGTAACCTACCTTTCTAGAACCATCTAGGAAAGTCCATACGGTGTCACCAATGCAAACCGCGCATCCCGTCTTACCTTTCACTTGTCCCGACAACACAAACAATGCTTGATAATCGTTGATGGTGACAAAGATAATGGCTCTTAGAGTAAATTCCTTCCTTATGAAACCATCCATGATTTTGATACCCTGCTTCCATAAAGTTTCCATCTCTTGCATCAAAGGCTCAAGGAAAACATCGATATCAATACCAGGAGCCTTTGGTCCTTGGATCATGGTGGATAGCAAAAGGTACTTTCTCTTTTGGCACAACCATGTTGGCAAGTTGTATATTGTCAAAATCACTGGCCATGTGCTATGAATGCTGGTCCTTTCACCGAATGGATTCATTCCGTCAGTACTTAGCCCAAATCGAATGTTTCTTGGTTCCTCTCCTAATTCTGGATACTTCTGATCGAGCTTCTTCCACTGCATAGCATCAGATGGATGTCGAAGCTTCCCGTCACCCTTCTTGCGCTTATCTGAAGCCCACCATGTCATCAGTTCAGCATCCTTCGGGTTTGAGAACAAACGCCTAAGGCGATCCGCAACAAGGAGGTACCACATGACCAAGGCAGGAATTTTGCCGGTTTTTTCAGAACCGCCTATAGTCATGTCTTCTTGCTCAGCAGCATCATTAATTGATGCACCCTTCCTGCTCCTTTTACTCCCGATAGTTATGCCATCTTCAGGACATGACCTGGTATTCTTTTTGTATCGACTAGCTGAACAAACAGGACATTTGTCCAAATCTTTGAAAGTATCCCCGCGGTACAAGATACAATGGTTTGGACATACATGAATTCTTTCGACACCCATCGTGAAAGGACTCACAAGCTTCTTTGCTCGATATGTGTCGTTGGGCACTTTATTCGGCTTTGGAAGCAACCAACCCAACACACGTAGCAGATCATTGAAACTCACATCGGACCAGCCGTGCTTGGCCTTCAGAATCAACATCTCAAGTACGAAACGAAGTACGGTCCAATGTTTTGGGCATCCCTTTGAACGCGGGTACACATTCTCCTCAACCGCTTTCACTATCTCGAACTTTTCTAACCCCTTTGCACTGCCAACCAATATTTCTTCCTTGGTGTTACGCAACAACTGCGTCAGGTAGTCACTATCATCCAATTCATCATCCTCGGTACTATCGTAAGTCATCATCATTGCCACCATCACCATCATCATCAAAACCAATATCATTAACACCATCAGAGCATTGACCATGATCACCATCATCATCGCTACCCTCACCATAAATATCATCAAACATGGCCCCAAAGTCACTATCATGCATGATTTCTTGAGCGGATTCGGAGGTGGTGCATTATTATTCCTTTTCTCACCATGAGATGTCCATATCATATAGTTTTCAGCGAAACCATTCATCAGCACATGCGACCTTATCGAAATTATTTCATTGATATTGAATACCCTTATGTTTTGCATTTTTGCATGGACAAACCACCACCTTTTTCTTCTCAACCACAGCATTAATCTCCATGGCCTTAATAAACTTGTTAAGTTCTTCACGAAAATGTACGCTCATTCTTCTAAGCCAGACATCCATGTCTGTCCATGTCTCGAAAGAATCGGAGGACACGAGAAAATTAAATCCAGATTTCATAAACATAAAGTTCATTTGATAATAATAATCTTATTATTCTCATACCTAATAATAAATATCTAAGTCAATATATAATCACACTTGTTGTATTTAATAAAAACATACAAAATATAGATTTTGCAAATTCATGAAACATACCATTCTTGTGGCATTATAGAAAAACAAATTGTCTTCTATGAATCTAGGAAAATTCATCCTTCATGTATGATGGCTAAACAAAAGTTGAACTCAAATTGACTAGATAATCTTGCTCTCCTACCTAAATAGCACAATTTGACCCAAGAGTTTGAGCTAAATGAGGTCCAAAAGCTCTAATCCACACCTATGGAGTTCTAGACCTAAATGCATCTCTATTGAGCCAAAAAACAATGAATAAAGCTTCAAAGAGACAAAGAAATGAGAATAACTAACCTCCTTTAGGCTCCAAGTCCAAGGAAAAATTTTGAAACTCTCCCTCCTTTTTGTATTTTTGGCGATTTTCGGACAGCACCCGAGGTATACATTTGCTACTGTCGCGGGAGGAAGAAGACGGCTCGAGATTCCTTTTGTCGATTTTTTCGGTGCGGGTACGTGAACCGCTCGAAAATGGTTTCGAGCGGTTCACGGTGCAAGCCGCACTGAAAATCCACCGGGAGGGTGGCCACACCCAAAATTGGTGGCATTTTCAGGTGCGGACGAGCGTCACCCGCACCCGTTCAGGTGGGGCCATGGCATCACCCGCACCTGAAATGGTTCACCATTTTCGGTGCGGTGACGCTGCGGCCCGCACCGAAAACGTGTTAATAAATCGGGTTCGTTTGCTACAGTGTCACGACCATTTGTTGGAGCGGACGACAATTCGACCCGCTCTTAAAAAAATGGAGGCGCTCTTACAAATGTTTTCTGTAGTAGTGCAAGTAGTGTAACATTCTTATACATCAATCTTTTTTTAAAAGATCTTACACAACAATGATCAATCGTTAGGTTGTCTAGTATTTCAGTCATCCATGGATGAGTTGTGTTGGGGAATTGGGTAAAAACCTTTCACCCTCGGAACTTTGGAAGTATCAAGACTCTAGGGAGTTCGTGAAAGCATGCGGAGAAGATCCAAGTGAAAGGGTCATTTTCATGATTTCCGAAAAGAGTTCGCTAATCCCCTAACCATGGGCGAAACAATCGCCGAATAATTATGAATTCGCAGGTCTGTCTGTTTATTTCAGGACAGGAGAGATTTCGGAAGTTGTTGCTGTTTCGGGAAGCCTTGACAATGGAAACTGCGAATATCTCCATGAAGACGGGAAGGCTCCATTGCGCCTCCAGATCTCTGCGAAGTTCGGTGAAGTTCAACTTCAGGAGGTTTCACAGCAGCGCGAAAGCTGTGAATCTTCGCAAGAACAGGGTGAAAATAATGAATGAACCAAGTCAAAGGAGCGGTGCCAAAAGTCCGGGTTCAAGGTGTGAACAAGTGGCTGGCTTGTAAATGTATGAAATTAGTTCCGCAAATCACGGGATGTAAAAGACGTTCATGTACATGTTCACACTATGAATATTCCCTAGATTCGAGGGTAATCTCGGAATGTAAAAGTCCCTTCGTCTCCCTATAAAAGGGGGTCGAGGGCACGTGTAAAGGGGTTCACAACTTTTGAGGCGAGTACAGACTTTCGGGGATTCCTTGTCTCTGCGCTCTTACATACTTTAGCGTGTCCGTTCTGGAATCTTGTTTCACTTGTGTTCGGGGACCCCATCCGATTTTCGGACTCCCCAACATTGGCGCTCACCGTGGTCTCAGCCGATAAACAACTCACGATGCCTCCACAGAAGAAGTCCAAGAAGAACACACCCACTGAAGCTAACTAGGAAGATCATCACGCCGAAGAAGACAATGGAAACTCTCTCACTGCAGAACCTTCACAGATCTCAGACCAAGAAAGGAGAGCAAAACTCGAAGCTCTCCAGGCACGAAGAAAAACGAGCATACTGAACCATTTATCAAGAAGAAGCTGAAGAGGAAGATGACCAGGCTGTCGACAGAGAACTAGAAATAGTGCACCAAAAAGTACTGATGCTCCAGAAGGAGAAGGAAAGATTCGCGAATCAGCTGGAAGCAAAAAGAAGAGCTTCGGAGAAGCTGGAGAAACTCAACCAGGCAAAAGAACAAATAGAAAAAATGCAAAGAGAAATTGATGAAATGAAAGAGCAAGAAAACAGCTCACTATGGCGCGATTCGCCACACCAGAACTCAGGCTAGCACAAAAGAACTCCAAGAGAAAACTTCTTCACGGGCAATGGAATCTCGCCATTCGCAGATCCAGAGTCGCCACTTTCACTAGGGCTGCAAACAGCACCATGACCACCGAAATACAAACCAGTTTCTCTCCCGAAGTACATTGGATATGGGCATTCTAGACAGTTCATTATGAGCTATGAAGCAGCTGTAAATTCGGCAGGAGGAGATGATGTTGCACTGGCCAAATCTTTCATCATTGCTTGTGAAGGCCCAGTCCTCAACTGGTACTCCTTGTTGCCTCCACACTCAATCTGCAGCTGGATTGATCTCAAGACGAAATTCATTCAGGCATTTCAAGTGTTTCATGAAACGTCTGCAAAGCCATCGGACCTCTTTAGTTGCAAGCAAAGAGACAGGGAGCCACTGCAGAGCTTCGTGAGAAGATTCATGCAACAAAAGTCCCAAATTCCGGGAACAGATGACAAAACAACAACCCAAGCATTGATCAAAGGTCTGACTCCAGGACCAACAACTTCGCACTTAACTAGAAAAGAACCACAGAGCATTGAGGAACTCTTTGACAAACTAGAACAATACATCAAGTCTGATGAAGATCATCGGTAAAGAGTCGCTGAGCGAAACCAAGCAAGGCAAGGCAATAGAGGAACAACATGGAGACCTCAGTTCCAAGCTCCGCGAAACATCAATAATGTGGAAAATCCTCAGTTCAACCAAGACAATAGACCAAACACATGAGGAGGTTTTTCTTCAAGAGGAAGGGGAAGAGGAAGGGGACCTCCGAAGATCCAAAATCACGACGCAAGAGACCCATACTTTTACTGCAGATATCATGGGAGAGGTCACAACACCGAAGCTTGCCCAGAAACCAGGAAAAACATAGCAAGAATACAACAAGAGAAAGCCATGATATCCATTGCCACCACAATGCCGAACCAGTTTCATCAGAACTTTTGGCAGCCACAGTTGATGGGTCCTCAGCCAAGTCCAATTCCAGTTCAGCAATTCCAACAGGCACAGTCATCATGGCAGCCTTCACAACAGTTCTTTCCTCAGTCTCAGGCAATCCAAACAATTCAGCAACCTCAACCAATTCAAGAAATGTTGCCTCCACCCCCAGCCAATTCTGCAAAGCCAGAGACAAGTTCGCGAGGTAGCAATCCGAAAGCATTGTCCTCTTTTGGAACTATCATGCCTATCACTGGAGGCTCAGCCATGGAGTTCGAAACAAAGAGGCAGAGAAACAACTACTTCATATCTGTGAATATAGTCATCAACGACGGTCCAGCGGCGCGACCAAAATAGGCCAAGGTGCCGATAACATTCACCGAACAAAATTTCAGGTTGAAGTCAACCGACCACAATGATGCCATGGTCATCGAGGTGAATATAGCCGGATGGGTGATCGGAAAAGTTCTGGTGGACAATGGAAGTTCGGCAGATATTTTATTCATGAAAACCTTCGAGAAAATGAGCTTGAGTCCACACATGTTGCAGCCACCGAGTACCCACTGGGTTTGAGGAAAGCCAATCAAGCCGGCAGAAAGATACCTCTTCCAGTATCCTTTGGAGATCTGGACAATGCTAGAACCGAGACTCTAACTTTCGACGTAGTCGACATGTATCATCCCTACTTCGCGATCTTCGGCAGAGGGTTCATCAACAAATTCGACGCCGTGATAAGGCAACAATTTCTGTGCATGAAAATCCCAGCACCCAAGGGGATCATCACAGTATTTGGTGACCAACAAGAAGCCAGAAACATCGAGAAGGGCTTCACGCCGGGTCAAAGCAATGTGCATCACTGAACTCCACCGAAGAAAAGAATGAACCTTATGTTGAGGCCAAGAGAGATAAAGAAAAAGTTGAGATAGCTGCTGATGGCGAAATGAAGAAAGTATACCTAGATGACATGCCAGACAGAGCTGTCGTGATAGGGGCTCATCTTAGTCCCGAAGAGGAGAAAGAACTCATCAAATTCCTAAACAAAAACAAAGATGTCTTCGCTTAGTCAGCGAAAGATTTGCAAGGTGTCGACCGAGATATTATCGAACATGCCCTGGACACAGATGAGAAAATAACACCGAAGAAACAAAAGCTCAGAAAAATGTCTGAAGAAAAGGCTAAGGCAGTGGAGGCTGAAGTGCAGAGACTTCAAGATGCCAAAGTGATTAGGGAAGTCATGTATCCTGTTTGGCTGGCCAACACTGTGCCAGTAAAGAAGAAGAATGAGAAGTGGAGAATGTGTGTGGACTTCACAGATTTGAATAAAGCTTGCAAGAAAGATGATTTCCCCTTAGAAAGGGTGGACAAGGTCGTTGATGATGTTGCAAACAGCGAAATGCTATCACTCCTGGACATGTTCTCAGGATATCAGCAAATAAGGGTGCGAAGAGAAGACGAGGAGAAGACAAGTTTCATCACTCCCTTCGGAACCTATTGCTTCGTCAGAATGCCAGAAGGTTTGAAGAATGCAGGGTGCACCTTTTCAAGAATGATAGCAATAGTGCTTTATCCTCAGCTTCGGAGAAATATTCTAGCATATGTCGATGACATAGTCGTCAAAAGCGTTCAAAGAAGAGACCACATCAGTGACTTAGCGGAAACCTTCGCGAACCTTAGAGCAGCAAATCTTAAGCTACATCCTGAGAAGTGCTTCTTCGGCATTCACAAGGGAAAAGTCTTGGGCTGCTTGGTTTCGACAAAGGGTATTGAAGCAAATCCTGACAAAACCAAGGCTTTAGTTGAGATGCAAGATCCTATTTTGGTGAAAGATGTGCGGAGGCGGCGGGGAGAGTGGCGGCCCGAGGGGCCCAGATTAGGGCCCCCTTTGGGAGATAATCACTCTTGAGGTGGGTCCTCTGACACCATTGACAACGTGAAGGCCAAGATTCAAGACGAGGAGGACTGAGGACCCCTGTCAAGACCCTCACTGGCAAGACGTCTAATTTCCGACTAGTTGGGAACTTCTCCGACATGTTTCCCATTAGAGGAAGCCTCACACGACAAGTCTCCACCTCACACGACAAGTCTCCGCCTCGCACGACAAATCTCCGCCTCGCACGACAAGTCTCTGCCTCGCACGACAAGTCTCCACCTCGCACGACAAGTCTCCACCTCCGACAACCCGCTCGTTCGCATGGGCAGTCTCCGTCTCCGACCAAGGCCCGGCCCACGCAACGTGGCGCTGCACCGACGCATGGGCCCTTCCACTACGACACATGGGGCGCCAGTTCCCCATGCCATGCAAGCGCACACCGGGCGGCCAGCGAAGGCGGCTCGGCAGAGCCTTAATGCAGCTCTGCCTAGCCGCGCGGCCATCAACTCAACGTCACATCCGACCCTGCAGCAAGCTAACTCCGACCGAGGCACTCGAGTGCCCCCTACGATTAACACCGGCCTACGATTAGGCCTTAACGTGGCGAGCTCATCCCGTACTCAGACGGGTTGAGTCAGCACCAAACTACTCGAAGGAAGCGCCAGACGTCCCGAAGTGAAGAGCTCCGCCCGGCCACACGGCGACCTCGACGACAACATAGCGCGGCTCCTCTTGATGCATCCCGGACGGATAGCGGACGCACGGCAGACATCCCAGCACCAGCATTTCTTTCTTTTCCCTTTTTGCCCCTCCCCCTTGCGTGTATAAAAGGGAGAGTAGGGCAACCGTCACAAAGGCTAGCTGACAAACCGAACACTCATACTCAGGGACTTGGGCTCGGTACCCTCTCCCGACCAGTTTGTAACCCCTACTACAAACAACCCTAGCATGGGAACATGAAAGCTCGACACTGGATGTAGGGTATTACTCCTCAGAGGCCCGAACCAGTATAAATCCCGGCGTCTCGTGTGCTAACCATCCGGGTCCGGCACACGATCGATACAAATTCACTGTCCGGCGGTAGAGAACCCCGACACCGCCCTTAACAGATTCATCCCCAGAGCTGCAGAGAGAAGCCTACCTTCTTCCAAGTTCTCCGAAGTTCCAAGAATTTTCAGTGGACCAAATCTCAGAAACAAGCTTTTCAAGAACTTAAAGACTATTTATCGAACATGACCAAACTATGTCCACCAGAGCCAAAATCACCACTTCTGCTGTATTTGTCTGCTTCCAACTCAGCCGTAAGTGCTGTTCTAGTGCAAGAGAAAGAAGAGGATGGAAAGTTGAAACAAATCCTCAGATACTTCGCTTGGAGGCCCTTTCGTGATCCAAACTCTTTATTCTGAACTAGAAATGATAGCATATACGATCGTTATGGCGGTAAGAAAGAGGCATTATTTCGAGGGCCACGAATAAGGGTCATCACGAATCAACCATCGAACGACCTGTTCACGAACAAGGTAGCATCAACCGAATGTCAAATGGGCGGCCGAAATCGAGATTCGCGTGGATTTTGAAAGAAGAAGCGCGATCAAATCGCAAGTTCTAGCGGACTTCGTCGTAGACTGGACATCGCTATCCCAAGACTCTAGCGAAGATATAACCACACCATGGGTGGTGCACTGTGATGGGGCTTGGTGTGATAGAGGGGTTGGAATAGCAGCAATTGTAACATCTCCAGGAGAGTCGTGATAAGATATGTCCGGCTTGATTTCATGATGTTCCTTCCACGAATAACACAACATAATATGAAGCTCTACTATTATCCTTGAGAAAAATGAAAGCTTTGGGTCAGTAAACCTTCATCATCAAAACAGACTCGAAAGTGATTCAAGAACACATCGAGAAAGAAAGCGAAGCAAGAAATCTGATTCTGGCAAAGTATTTGGAGAAAGTCAGAGAAATGGAGAAACACTTCAAGGGCTACACAGTCCAGCACATTTCAAGAAATGATAACGGTGAGGCAGACAAGTTAGCGAAAGCAGCGGCACAAAAGCAAGCGATGCCTCCAGACGTATTCTTCGAAATCATCAGAGAACCATCTATCAAAGACCTGAAGCCAAAAATCGTGAATAACATAGAGAGCCACGATTGGAGAGCTGAAATCATGGCCTACTTGAGAGGTCACTATGAACCACAGGATGAATTGGAAGAAAAAAGGCTAAGGCAAAGGGCATGGGGCTATGCAGTAGTGGATGGAGAGCTATACAAATCTGGAGTAACCGAGCCATGGCTAAGGTGTATAACATCCGAAAAAGGAGTAGAACTTCTCAAAGAAATCCACAACGGATTTTGCGGTGCGCACATAGGCACAAGAGCACTAGCAGGAAAGGCAATAAAGCAAGGATTCTTTTGGCCTTCCATAAATCTCGATGCAAAGAAATTTGGTTCAGAATCGAAGCCGAAACAATGAATCGCAGAACTTACCATCCATGCCAGTTCATTTAATTCCACCATCATGGCCCCTGCAAAGGTGGGGAATGGATTTGGTCCCATTGCCAGCTCAACGCTAGTTCGACGGTGGTGGCGATTGATTATTTCACCAAGTGGGTGGAGGCGAAGGCATTGACGAATATCACAGCGCCAACAATTTAGAAATTCCGCGAACATAATCTGCATTCGAGTACCAAGAGAGTTAAATCGACAACGGAAAACAGTTCGATTTGCTATTCTTTCAAAGAATATTGTAAAACTCTGGGCACTCACGTGAAGTATTCTTCAGTCTATCATCCACAGTCCAATAGGGTGTTGAAAGGCAAACAGTGATCTTTTGAATCAAGAAGTGTCTATATGATCAGAAGAAAGGCAAGTGGATAGATGAATTGCCGAAAGTAATCTGGTCTCACAACACAACAGTGTCAAGGGCAACATGTTTCACACCATTTCGCTATTCTACCTTTGAAGCAATGACACTGGAAGAAATCAGGAATGAAAGCTTGAGAGTTTAGAAAGCAAAAGAAATCGAAGAAGTTGACATAGAAAAGGACATGATTGAGCTAATAATCCTCGAAGTTTCAGACAACATTGAAACATACCAAAGGGAAACCAAGGCATGGAAGGATAAGAAAATAGTCGAAAGACATCAAGAATGGTGATTTAGTCTTTGAAAAGAAAGAAAATTGGGAGAATCCCGGAAACTTCGTGAATCTTGAGAAGGACCCTACATAGCAAAAGAAACTAGCATGCCGTGTGAGCTTTCCGCTTAATGAGACCAACCGTGAAGAACTGCCACATTCGTGGAGCAGGACAAACTAAAAAGGTACTACCCTTAAGAATCATGAAAAGTAGTTAGATTTAGCATTCAGCATTTCCTTTCGCAACTTTAAATTTCATAAAATTGTAAAAACCTGAACCACGGAACTATAAGTGGTTTCGGGAACAAAAATATTTACTTCTCTTTCCTTAGAATAAAAGGAATTGTACTCTTTTCCTTGCAAAGGGGCCCTAAATCAAGGGGCAAGGTTTTTAACGAGGCGGATCCTATGTAAATACTCTTTGTGATATATATGAAAAGAGTTGTCCCCCAAGCTTTACGTCTTGCGAGAATTCCATCATGTGAAAGAAAAGTTCATGAAAAGGCTCTGTGATAGCCGAAATTCCATCATGTGAAAGAAAAGTTCGTGAAAAGGCTCCGTGATAGCCGAAATTCCATCATGTGAAAGAAAAGTTCGTGAAAAGGCTCGTGATAGAATTCCATCATGTGAAATAAAAGTTCGTGAAAAGGCTCGTAATAGCAAATTCCATCATGTGAAAGAAAAAGTTCGTGAAAAGGCTTCGTGATAGCGAAATTCCATTGTGTGAAAGAAAAGTTCATGAAAGGCTCGGGATAGCGAAATTCCATCGTGAAAAGTTCGCGAAAGGGCTCCACTGACGGTAGATTACAAAAGTGAAAGAGAAGTTTTAAGAAAAGTCTCCTTAATAGCCGAAGGCTCCGTGAAAGCTTAGATCCCACCTTAAAGGGACATCCTCTTGAAGGCACGACAACAACAAGTTGTAGCCTAGATCCCACCTTAAAGGGACATCCTATCGAAAGGCCTGAGACAACAACAAGTTGTGGCCTAGATCCCACCTTAAAGGGATATCCTACCAAATGGGCGGAAACAACAGAAGGTTGTGGCCCGAAAAGTCTCAAACGTCTTGGCTCGAAATTTCGCGAGAAAATTCATGAAGTAGCAATTAATTTTTTGCATTTGTAAGAATAAATTAGCATAGTAGCGAAAACACATGAAAAAGTCTATGAAGTTATGTCTATTCAGAAAAGCTTTTTAGCCGAAAATGTTATTTTATAAGCTAAGGGGCTTTGTTACCTTTGCAAAAATAAGCAATTGCACATTCCGGTTGAAGCAACTGAAAGTTGCGATATCAACCTAGGCAAGTTTGCCATATAGGCGCAAGTCCACAAAATTTACGAAACAAAATGCAAATCATCACGCGATAAGAGAGAACAAAAGTAAACAAAGGGAAACATCCATGAAATTTTGCATAAAAACGGCAAGGTGGGAAGGGTGACATTTTTCTCAAAAAATGAGTTTATTGCCTTAGTTTCATATAAAATTTCATAAAAGTATAGTTACACAGCTTCGAAGAGCTGAAAATTTTAAAAGGAGTTCAACGATACGGCCTGGCTCACGGCCCCTGTTTTCGGCAATATCACTAGCATAAGCAAAGCTACAATCGCCAGTTATGGGGCTAAGGGGCTCCGTCTTCACGGAAGATCGCGAACTTCAGGCTTCAGTAGCAAGAGCATAACCGTCGCGTTGAAGAAAAAACCAACTTAGTTGAAAGCTACGCATCGAGAAGTATTGACAACATTCAAGCCAAAAGTCTGAGAATTTGCATCCAGGATGAGCTTCTTTATACAGCTGCCAAGCTTCACCACTAACTATCTGATCTTGACGATGAATTCGTAAAGGTATGATATCCTGCACAGGCCCACCTTGCAGGACCTGCGCAGGTTAAAATTTACAAGACAAAAGTTCAGAAGGGAACGCAGCCCACAGATATACAAGTTCACGACTCTTCAGCATCAAAAGCAAAGGTTCGGATAAGTTTCGCCTCATCCAACAATGTCAACCTTCGGAGAGCTGGTGCGACGATCGGAACTTTCCTCTTCTCCGCCATCTTGGTCGCCACTGCTGCTGCTGCTGTCTCCACTTCCCTCGCTTCCCGAAACTTCCTCCCCACCATCAGTGTCATCATCCTCCTCAGATTCAGAGGTAGCTTCTTGAGTTTCCTCGCCGCAGACGCATTTCTTCTCGAATCATCTGAAGAAGGAACAAAAGAAGTCGTTAGTATCAAGAAAATAGGCATCTATAAGAAGCTAGAAGTTCGGCAAAGTCCAGAAAAGAAACCTCCTCAAGCTTATCACGTGCAATCTTTTTCGCAAATTCTTTCCCGCTGGTAATCCAAAATTCCTTCGCGAATTTAACTTTAAAGCACTGACATCTTCATTAGCCCTGTGAGATAGTCAAGTACCCGCAATATCCGGAAAGAAGAGATCTACGAAACTTCGGAAGGTCAATACAGTCGAAGTTGTTGAGGAGTTTGAGTATGCTTTCCACAAAAAAGAGTGCAGCGAAATCGCTAGCTCCTGAAATGACATTCGGAAGAGCCTGAAACTCTTTCAGTATCCAGTCCATCAAGTCAGAAACATCATCGCTTTCAGGAAATGGGCTTGGATGGGTGCCAAATTGCTTCAAAGCCTCCTTGTACTCTTCAAATAAAAGTTTCAAGTTTTGCTTGATTTCATCAACATCCTTGTTCAGGGTATCACTCCACTCAGACAGAGCCTTCTCGAGATCTAAAATCGTCTATTATTTTGTGCTCAAAGTCTTTGCGAGTTCAGTATTCTTCGTTGAAAGCTTGGCATTAGTGTTACGAAGCTCATCAATAGTCTTCATGCTTTTATCAGCATCTTTGCGAAGATTTTCAATCATCTTAAGGTCATCTTCGCGAGTTTTGTTAAGTCTCTCGTGATCCTTCTTTGAATCACGAAGAGCAGCCTCAGCAAGTTTCTTTTCGTCTTGGCATTTTTTCAAAGAATCGCGATTCGGTGATCGAGACTTGAAGCCCGAGCCTTGTTTAAATCACGCTCAACTTTCAAGATTCATCAAGAAGCTTTCGACAAGTTCCTCCTTTTAGAGGAGCCTTTCAGAGACAACCTTACCAACAATAGATGTCTTCAAATCGTAAATATTGCTGAACTTAGAAAGGTTTGATGAGGAAAGTTTTCGCAAATTCTCTTCAAAACCTGCGAAAACCAGAAGGGAACCAACAACAAAACATGTAAGGAAAGTAAGAAGATCAGCAGAAAATAAAGATGAAAGTGACATACAAACCTTTTGTATTAAGTGTCTTCTAGGAAACTTGAATGGAAGGATCAGAAATCGTCAAAGGTTTTTGGAGTGAGGAAGAAGTTTGCTTCTCAGTAGCAGAAGTCGTTTTGCCAGTCAAGCGAAGTTTTTTCTTCGGAACATCTCCTCCTGTTTCACCCATAAGTTTAGGGGACTTCCATAGCAAAGAAAACTTAGGACTACCACCGTCCTCACCAGCCACCTGACCACCAACGCTTAACAGTTCACCTCTAAAAGACATACCGAAGCTTTCGTTATAGCGATGTGGAGGAGTAGGCTCTTGTTTCGAGAATGGCTTGAGAGTCGATCAAAGAAGGATCCTCAAGCAAAATACCACTTTGACTCGAAAACGGTGCGCTCCAAATCGCCACATGTGGAACTTCGGAGAGCCTCTTCACCAGCAACATCAGTTTTCGAAGTTCCAGCATCAAGCCCTAGCCTCAGGAACAATGTCTGAAAAAGTTTCAATATCAACAAAATTGTTCTCAGAATTCGGAGTATAACCACGACGAACACCGAATCTCAATTCACAGCACAAGCAAGAAAAGAAACCTGTTTGGCGAGGCTCATCAATCATCTCCTCATCAGAGAACGCCGAAGGAACGTGTTGAACAACGGTAGCAACAACTTTCTTAACAGCCTTCTTAGATTTCTTCCTGCTTAATTTCGTAAGGCTGGAAGCCGCTTGTATCTCAGCATCAGAAACATCTTTGGAACCTTTTCTTTTCCTCTTGCTGGATTCCAAGGACTTAGTCTTTGTTGGGCAAACAGCAGGAGAAGAAGTTTCACCAGTGCTGCCTTTAGATTTATCTTTCTTCAAAGCCCTCCTCCTTCGAGCCTTAGGAGGAGCGGCCGAGCAAACAGCTACGACAATGGCCGGAATCTTCTTGTCCACACCCGGCGGGCGAGATCGGAGGACAGTCTCAGCACCAAGTTCTGAGAACACGTGATTCACTCTCTTCTTATGCTTCACGATGTTCTTGTAGGCTTTATACTCATTTAAAGTAGATTCACCAACCATTTCATTAACCTTCTCTTCAACTTCAAGAATGAAAGCTTCAAGGCTCTGACCATCCTTAAGTCGTAAATTGAATCGTGGAAACGGCATCTTCTGAGAAGCCCAATCCACCTCAAGAAAAATAATCTCTGAAGGCTTCCAGCCGTCCGATAAGGGCCAAACTTGAGCTGCAACAAACTCTTCAATAGCATCGCGGCCACCAAGAATGGTGCTAGCTAGGAAGAAAGCATTCTCACAGTTCTTGAAACCAAGGGCCCATTGTTATCGAAGAAAGTGTTAAGTCACCGGTCATCTGAATAGAACGGATAGGCTGGTCCAGTGTAGCCAGAAACTTTAGACATATCGACCTTCACATAGAACCAGAACGATCGCCAGTCTTCGGGCAAGTTAGTCTTGCTGCAAGGTGCAAGCTGGATGCGGGTGAGGCCTTGATGCGTATTCTTCCTTCGGGTGTTGAAGGTACAACATGCATAATGAGCTTCATAGAATTTCCCGTCGTCAAGCTTAAGATATCCTTCTCAGTCACAAGCTCGAATAAACGAGCGAATATGTCAGCACCAGTAGTACACCTGAAAGTCTTCATGATCCAGAAAAACTTCGAAAGTTCCAAAAAAGAGTTCGGTGTCAATTGGTGCATCTTCACAGAAAACTTCTCAAGGATAGAAGGTAGCTGAGGGTCACAAGGAAATCTAAGTCCACAGGTGAAAAAATCCCTGAAAACAATGACTTCATTGGCTTCAGGGACAGGGATCTCTTCACCAGAAGGAGGGCGTCCGTCACCAACAGGGAAAAATCCGGCCTCTTCATATTCTTTAATAATTTTGGTCGTAACCTTCGACTTGCCGAAAACAAAGGCTGGTGAGTAAGATGTAACCTTGGCAGCAACGAGTTCATTCAGGTCAACTTCAACGTTAGAAAGATCTTCGCCACCATCGGATTTGTTTAGGATCTAATTTCTCCATCTTCGCATGGGAATCACGAACGGTTTCAGCAGCCGGATCATTTGTTCTGGGGGGAGCATTTTCTTCCGTCGGTGGAACACCAGCGGCAGCTAACTCCTCGGAAGTCATTGGTCTAGCAGTGCTCTTAGTACGAGCCACCTTTTCAGAAGAAAAATAAATGCGAAACGCATATCAATTTACAAGAAACAAAAAATCTACGAAATAGTTGGGTACTGACCGAAAAAATATAAGAAAGGCGAATAGAATACCTTTAAAAACCGAAGAAGTCGCCGAACTTCGGGTGTCTTAAGACGAAAAGCCTTGCGTTGCGAATGCTTCAAAAGTGCGGAAAGCGTAAGGTAAAATAAAGTTCTTCACGGGGGCCTCTATTTATAGGGGGAGAGGGGGGTAGTTTCAAGAAGCTGTCTTGAGATGACATTGCTGGCGTTTGGGGGACGGCGTGTACACTCCGACGCCCGAGGGTGACGTTTTAAAATTGAGAATTGTTCGTGGAAACAGATCGTCGGAGTCAACCCGCTTCCCCGAGGGGCTAGTGTTGGGGAATTGGGTAAAAACCTTTCACCCTCGGAACTTCGGAAGTATCAAGACTCTAAGGAGTTCGTGAAAGCATGCAGAGAAGATCCAAGTGAAAGAGTCATTTTCATGATTTCCGAAAAGAGTTCGCTAATCCCCTAACCATGGGCGAAACAATCACCGAATAACTATGAATTCGCAGGTCTGTCTATTTATTTCAGGACAGGAGAGATTTCGGGAGTTGTTGCTGTTTCAGGAAGCCTTGACGATGGAAACTGTGAATATCTCCATGAAGACGGGAAGGCTCCATTGCGCCTCCAGATCTCTGCGAAGTTCGGTGAAGTTCAACTTCGGTGGAGGTTTCGGCGGCAAAGCGCAGAAAACTGTCTGCCTGCGAATCTTCGCAAGAACAGGGTGAAAATAATGAATGAACCAAGTCAAAGGAGCGGTGCCAAAAGTCCGGGTTCAAGGTGTGAACAAGTGGCTGGCTTGTAAATATATGAAATTAGTTCCGCAAATTACGGGATGTAAAAGACGTTCATGTACATGTTCACACTAGGAATATTCCCTAGATTCGAGGGTAATCTCGGAATGTAAAAGTCCTTTCGTCTCCCTATAAAAGGGGGGGTCGAGGGCACGTGTAAAGGGGTTCACAACTTTTGAGGCGAGTACGGACTTTCGGGGATTCCTTGTCTCTGCGCTTTTACATACTTTCGCGTGTCCGTTCTGGAATCTTGTTTCACTTGTGTTCGGGGACCTCATCCGATTTTTGGAACCCCCAACAAGTTGTTCCAAATTTTGTTTTGCAGGCACACAGGCAGCATGCATGTTTCATTCTGTATGTGCCGTACTATGAGCTTCATACACTGAACAATTTAACAAAGATTTTTTTAAAAAAAAAGATCAGCAGGAGAGATGCCCATTCTAATTATTTGTAGCCATCCTCATATGTAAACGGCACCAACGAAATAATTCCACAAGAAAAAAATGATTGTTTTATCGATTTGTAAACCAGGAATGATAACTACAAAACCGGACACAAAGAGCCATCCAATTGTCAATACCAGGTTTAATGGAAAATTCATAAACAACTCATTTCAAATTAGAAAATTCATAGTGTTAATCTTTGGGGGTTTCAAGAATGGTTTTGTATTTTCTAAAAAGTTTAGGTTTAATGGAAAATTCATAAACAACTCATTTCAAATTAGAAAAATATCAAAGTGCTGCCAAAATTTTTCTAAAGATCTAACCTATCTATTGGTGTTATGCTTGGAAGTATTTGATTCTTAGTTGTCCATGTTCCTTGTGTTGTATTATGAACAATAAAATACTTGGAATAGTAACAAGGAATATGATGTAAACAACACCAAATGGAGTATTAACAAAAGGAAAAAAATTAGGTACAGGAGTCCTGCAAACCCACACCGGTGCAGGACGCCCCCTGGAATGTGGACCAAAAAAATCAGATGCACAGCTCGCATCGTACCCGGCTCCACCTCCATCGCCTTGCCGCTCGGCTCCTCCGCCTCGGACAGATGCAGCTCGCAGCGCGCCCGGCTCCATCTCCATCGTCTTGCCGCTCGGCTCGCAAGCACTCCTCTCCTCGTTCCCCTCCCTTGCCAAGCCCTCACCGCCGCCACAGTCATCGCCAAAATCTGGCCATCATGGGAGCCCCCAGCGCCTCTCGAGAAATTTCTATGACAAGCCCTCACCGCCGCCGTCGTCGTCGCCGGAATTTGGCCGTGATTGGGAGGCCCCTGTGTGTACCTCCAATGCCGCCCGCGCACTCCTCGCCGCCGAGGGCTCCAGCTCCTCCGTCGAAGGCGTCACATGGTACTGATTGTTGTATGGCCCCTTCGTAGTTGCATGCCGATTCATCTAGGAATTGCAGTTGCAGGTTGTGAATCATGGATCTGCAAAGAAGCCAAGGGATACTATTTGCTTCTGTAGCTACTGCAATTGAGAATGTATACTGCATTTGAGAACTTAATTATGGCAGATAAGCTTGCCTTTTGCTTGGCCATTCAGGTAATAAAAGAAATGGGGTTCTTTGTTCTTAGTTTGCACTTAGAAAATTACAGAGTTGAAGAAAGTTCTTAAATGGAAAAACATGATCTCTAAATTGAAGAAAGACATAGGTGCTCTGAACCTGATGGTAAACAGCTCTTCCTTGCTGAATGTTTGTGATAAAGTGAAGTGCTAACTATTTTTTTCGTCAGGTTGTTAAATTATCAAGGGCACTGGTTTGCAGTGTCGTCAAGCAAGGTTCTGTTTGATGTGTGAGTTTGCTCTCAAAGCTGGGTGTGGGAAGATCAAATTTCATTAACACTAGCTCTGTGTTGACACCGTTTTTTTGGAAAAAACAGGTCAAGAGGATAAGGAGGAGCAGCCGACAAGAAACAGAGTGCAATCGGCCGATAGAAGAAGGAGGAGGATGGTCAACAGGATTCGCCGATGGTCAAGGAAGCTCGAATCTGTCAGTGGACCAGCGAGTCAAACTGATCGGCCGATGGTACGCCAGAAGGCGGCAATTGAGAAGGTACGCCAGAAGGAAAGTATGGTGGAGGCGGGTCAATCCACGATTGACAAAGGGTCAAGAGTCAGTTTTTAGAAGGGTTTTGACTCCTGCGAGAGTCCTTTTCTATTTTTAGTAGTTTTCGTCTTTCTTTAGATACAAGTAAACAGTGCCGTAATCGGCTAGGAGTCAGGTTGACCTCAGGATATAAATAGCGACCCTGCGCGGTCGGGAAAAAGTGTACACACCAATATCAAACAAACCGCATCTACTCTACGGCATCTACTTTCACAGCATCTACTTTTCGGCGACTTCGCCATTGCGATTTTCTTCTTTTCTACAACGCCGTCCTTCAAGTTCAGCTACATCAATCGATCTCCGAAGCTTGTAAATCGTTTCTGAATAACCCTAGGCTTTAACCTCAAGCGCATCAGAGGTTTCGCGTCTAGTTCTTTATTCACCCCTTTACCGGTATTAGCTAGATCTACAAGTTTTTGTACCAATTCTTGTGGTTTTAGCTATTATCACCATTATCCCACTTGATCTAGATCCTATCAGCTTCTAACACCGCAAGATTCGACCTACTCGAGTGTTGACGTCACGATCGGCCGATTCCAGCCGATCTATCAACTCATGCACCCGCGCTTCGGTCACCTTCGAGCCGGCCGATCCCGCTTTACCCGTATCGGCCGATTAGCTGGTACACGTGTCGCTACAAGGCCATCGGTTCTCTAGCCGATCCCTAATATTTTCCATTGTCAATCAACAGTGTCGATTGGCACGCCTCGCCATGCAGGGGAGTCACGCAGTCGCAGCGGAGGTGACGTCCTATTTTCGCGTCAACACACTTTTGGCACGCTCGGTGGGACACGAAAAAGTCAACAATGATGAAGAACACGAAGAGTGGTAGTTTCGAGGTTGATCCAGAAAATGTCCAAGCAATCACCAGGGATCAGCTGAAAGATACAGACAAAGCTGAGTTCAAAGCTCATATGAAGCATTATGAAGAGCTTTGCCTGGCATCATACGGTCAGACTAAAAGTGGAGTCTTCAAGAAGAGTCCGTTGCCCACGCCTAAGCAAGTCACCTTCTCAGTCGATCCTGAGTCACTTCAGGACATGATGACTAAGGTGATGTATCAAACGATGATTGATCAAGCTAAGGTTTTTGCCAATACTGTGCAGAATAGTCTGGTTGAAGCACTCAAGAAAGGAGCAGAAGGAGGATACCTGGGGCCTGCATATTTTCAACCAAACCGAACTCCTCCAGTGTTCCCACAAGACCAATCGGCCTCCCCGCCAATTGATGACTCAACAGTAGGGATTTTACCGTCTCCACAGGTTGCTCCTGGTTCTTCATCGGACTCCCAGCCGATTCAGAACCAAAGTATTGGTGATAAGGCCAAGGATCCTGCTGTTACAATGCCTGTGGTCCAAACACATGCGTATGCGGTCAATGCCCAAGATCGGACATTCTCGCGTAAGAGTAATCAAGTATCTTGCCATGAGAAATCAGGATGGAAAGCTTGCAGGATGGGATTTGCCTCATGATCACTTTGAGGCTAACATCTCAAATTTCTTCGAATCCCAACCTGAAGAAGTTCTAGAAGTGAAGTACCCGCAATCTTATCAAGCCATGTTTGGAGGTACTCCAGGGACTGTACACATGAATAAGGAGGGAGTAGAATTTGTCTACTTCAATCACAGGAGCAAGGCTTTTAAAAGAGTCAAGATCAGTCCAGCTCACGCTCATATGGTTATACCAACAGAAAGAAAAGCTCTTATTGAAACCCAGAAATCGGCTCAACAGCCGACACTAGGATGCCCGTGCAGACTGCTCTGCTACGGCAACCAACATTGGGGATGCCTGTGCAGACAACCCCGTTGCAACAGTCAGCGCTAATGCAGCCTGTCCTAACCCCGGCTAATATTGTGGCTCATACAAGGTTATTGCCTCAGCAGCCGATCAATCAAGGGGTGACAGGACAACTAATAATTTCACAGGTGGATCCTACACAAGTGCTACAAACACTTCTAAATCAATTGGCTATCTCGAGCCAGTTGAACTTGCATCAACCAGCCCCATCGGCTAGTCAGCCGATCGGACAAACTCCACCTGTTGCAAATGTGCGGGGTTCTTCTGGAGCAGGAGCATCAATGGCACCAAATCTACAGCAAGAACAGCCTCCAAAAACTCCATCAGCTGATATGCAAGCAATTGAACAAGTATCTGCTGAGTTAAAGTCTCATGTGAAGCAAGAGTTGATGGATCATTTCTCAGAGATGTTGCAAAAGCAATATGGGATAAAACCAAACAGCAGTCCTGCATGTACAGGACACCGTATCCAACAGGTTATGATCAGATACCGTTCCCTCCAAGATTCAAGGTGCCAGACTTCACCAAGTTCTCGGGGCAAGATGAAACATCCACAATGGAGCATATCACTCGATTCATCATACAATGTGGAGAAGCAGGTAACGTTGATGCACTCAGGATACGGTTGTTTTCTTCATCTCTATCAGGACCAACATTCTCATGGTTTACATCATTGCCAGCCAATTCCATCATCAAGTGGTCCGATTTGGAACAACAGTTCCACAATTACTTCTTCTCTGGCATCCACGAGATGAAGATTACTGACCTGACCAGACTCAAGCAGAGGAACGATGAAGCGATTCTTTGGATTCGTTCAAAGGTTCAGAGAAGTCAGAAACAAATGTTATAGTCTGAACATGGGAGACAAACAACTGGCTGAATTGGCGTTCCAAGGTCTCTTGCCGACCTTGAGGGAGAAATATGCATCACATGACTTCAAGAGTCTCAGCCAGCTGGTCAGTCGGATGAGTCACGAAATTGCAAAGTCCTATGAACCTAGAATAAACTTTCAGAAGAAGGTGTCCTATGTGGATTACTCTGACTCAGAAGATGAAGACAATATGATAGGACTTGCAGAGTGGGTCAAAGGCAAGAAGACAGTGTCCTGTCCCTTTGGCAAGAAAGAACGAGAGAAATTCGACTTTGATATCACTAAGGCCGATAAGATATTTGATGCATTGCTTCAAAGAAGGGCGATTAAACTCTCCTAATTCCATACCATACCATCTGCAGAGGAGCTGAAGAGGATGAAGTATTGCAAATGGCACAATGCAACGTCGCATGACACCAATGATTGCAAGATCTTCAGACAACAGATCCAATCAGCTATTGAGTAAGGGAGGCTTAAGTTTGAAACCCCTACCAAAGCTGAAAAGCCGATGAAGATTGATCAGCATCCCTTCCCAACTAACACAGTTGAAGTGTCTAGCAAAGGCACACCATGTGTTAAGCTGCTGACGTCTGATTCGACTCAAAATAATGTAACTGTCGATCCCAAGGTGCAAGCAACCGCTGCTGATGTCAAGGGAAAAGGGTTGCTGCTTGAAGAGGGAGACTTGAAGCCGCGCCGACCTGTCACGTCCTAGATGCTGATCAATAAGTTTCAGCGTCGACAAGAGAAAGCCAGAAGGAGAGAGGAGTGGGCACATCGCAATGAAGGACATTGGAGATGTCCGTTCTTCAAGTATTGCTGGGAAGAAGGGATCAAGCTTCCAACAGCAGAGAATTGTCCAGAATGCAATGGGGCTTACAACAACAGCGGCTCATCTAAAAGAGTTTGCTTTGACGACAGAAGACCTGCAGCTGGAGATCACCGTGAGTTCAGCAATCGACGGATCTCAGTCCACGATCGGCTGGGGGCAAGGCCAGTATCCACGATCAGCTGGGGGGCAAGGCCAACATTCATGATCAGCTGGGAGGCCGAGTCAATGAAAAGTCAAACAATCAGCTAGAAGAGATATCATGTGCCGAGCTCCTGAGCATCGACGCACACTACAACTGGATGATGAAGGATCAAGCCAAACATGCAAGAAGCCCAATCCACAATGGTGTCCAGATGGTTTGACCAAATCCCAAAAGAGGAGAGTCCAGCGCCTACGCCAGCTAGAACAGCAAGAAGAAGCAGAAAGATGTGTGCTGGACAAGAAGAAGGTTTGGTCTAAAGTATGGCGCCCTAAGCCTAAGGCTGATAATGGAGAAGATGACAAACCACAAGCTGACATAAACATGGTTGTCTTCCTACCAAAAGAGTTCATGGCTCCAGTTGATTCGGATGTGTCTGATGAAGAGCTTGGCATGGCTCAGTTAACACTGGAACCTAGACAAGCCATCTTTGAGAAGCCAGAAGACGAGAAGAGACAACATTTGAAGGCATTATTTCTCAAAGGCTTTGTCAACGGGAAGCCAGTCACCAGGATGCTAGTGGATGGAGGAGCAGCAGTCAATCTGATGCCATACACCATGCTACGCAAGATTGGGAAGTCTGATGAAGACTTAACCCAAACCAACATGATGTTGGTGGACTTCGAAGGCAACGTCTCTCCGGCTCAAGGAGCAATCTGCGTGGAGCTCACCATCGGCAGTAAGACCCTTCCGGCCGCTTTCTTTGTCATTAAAGGGAGGGGATCTTATAATCTACTGCTGGGTCGGGATTGGATACATGCAAATTGTTGCATACCATCTACAATGCATCAATGCATCATTCAATGGATCGGAGATTCAGTGGAGGTGGTCCAAGGAGAAACCTCCTTGACAGTAGCAGCTACAGAAGCACAAGGATGGACTTATGATCGGATAAGCTGCATATCTAGAAAAGCCTGGGATACCAAGTATCTCAAAGTGTTTGATTTTGGACTAAAGCCGGTTCAAGCAGTCGGCTCTGATGACAAGATTTAATGGATCAATTCATTGAAGACGAAGGGAAGCTTGGGCACAGGTTTACATCGGCTGATGAATTGGAAAAGATAGACCTTGGAGATGGAAGCAAACCAAGGCCGACATATGGCCAAGTGGATGTCAATACAAGAAAGAATTGATCGCATTGTTAAAAGAGTTCAAGGATTGTTTTATCTGGGAATATTATGAGATGCCTGGCTTAGACTGATCCATTGTTGAACATCGGTTACCTATTAAACCAGGATATCGACCTTTTCAACAACACTCGAGGCAATGAAATCCAAAGATTTATCCTGATATAAAGGCCGAGATAACAAAGTTACTCGAAGCTGGTTTTATTCGGCAATGCCGATATGCTGAATGGATCTCTAATATAGTCCCTGTCTACAAGAAGAATGGCAAACTACGTGTATGCATTGATTTTAGAGACTTGAACAAAGCAACGCCGATGGATGGGTACCCGACGCCAGTAGCCGATGCATTGGTCAATGCTGCTGTGGGGCATAAAGTCATCAACTTTATGGACGGCAACGCTGGGTACAATCAAATATTCATGGCCATAGAGGATATTGCAAAAACTGCTTTCAGGTGCCCTGGCCATGTCGGATTGTATGAGTGGATTGTCATGACCTTTGGGTTGAAGAACGCTGGCACCACATATCAAAGAGCCATGAATTACATATTCCATGAACTCATCGGCAAAATAGTAGAGATCTACATTGATGATGTAGTTGTCAAGTCAAAGAGCTACAAGGAGCACTTGGCTGATCTACAAAAAACATTGGAATGCACTAGAAAGCATGATTTGAAGATGAATCCCAACAAATGTGCTTTCGGTGTTTCAGCTGGTCAGTTCTTGGGTTTCTTAATACACGAAGGAGGAATCGAAGTGGGTCAGAAGTCAATCAGCGCGATTGATAATATAAAAGCACCATCGAACAAGAAGGAGCTCCATTCATTAATTGGCAAGATCAATTTCATCAGAAGATTTATATCTAATCTGTCGGAAAGGATTCAGCCATTGACACCTCTACTGAAGTTCAAGGCCGATCAGAAATTCATATGGGGAGAAGAACAGCAGAAAGCTTTAGATAACGTCAAGCAGTACCTAAAGTCTCCTCCTGTCTTAATGCCCCCTCAAGACAAGAAGCCGTTCAAATTATACTTATCGGCTAATGAGCGGGCTATTGGATCGGCCCTTGTGCAAGAGTTTGAAGGAAAAGAACGAGTTGTATATTTCATGAGTAGAAGACTCTTGGATGCAGAAACAAGATATTCGGTGGTGGAAATACTATGCTTGTGCTTATATTTCTAATGCACGAAGTTGAGGCCTTACCTATTAACTGCCGAATGCACCGTGGTGTGCAAAGATGATGTGGTCAAATATATGTTGTCATTACCAATCTTGAAGGGCAGGATCAGAAAATGGATCTTAGCTTTGTCAGAATTTGATTTGACCTATCAATCGGCCAAAGCAATCAAAGGGCAAGTAATGGCCGATCTGGTAACTCAGCATTGTGGACCTGAAGTTGCAGTTGTAGAACATATTCCATGGACTATGTTCTTTGATGGGTCATCATGTGGAGTAGGAGCTGGGATCGGAATCGTCCTAATCTCACCCCAAGGAGCAAATTACGAGTTTTCCATCTCAATTGAGAAGACTTCAACAAACAATCAGTCGAGTACCGTGCGGTGTTAAAGGGGATAAAGCTACTGCGAGAAGTCAATGCTGAAGTTGTTGAGATATTTGGAGATTCTCAACTCGTGATAAATCAATTGGCAGGAGAATATGAATGCAAAGATTATATATTAAGGGTTTATCATGAAGAATGTCTTCAGCTACTTCGAGAGTTCAAGATAGTAAAACTTGAACATATCCCTAAGTTTCACAACAGTGAAGCTAATCGGCTGGCTCAAGGGGTGTCAGGATATCGGCCGATTCTGGCTATGGAGTTATCAACCGAAGATTGGAGGAAAGAGATAATAGATTATCTGAAAGATCCACCAAGAAGGTTGATAAACAATTAAGGTACAGGGCCATTAAATACGTTCTGCTAGAAGATGAGTTATACTATCGTACTATCGATGGAGTTCTTCTCAAATGTCTCGGTGAAGAAGAAGCTAAAACTTTAATGGGGGAAATTCACGAGGGAGTCTGTGGAGCCCATCAATCAGCATTCAAGATGAAGTGGATGATCAGAAATAATAACTATTATTGGCCAACGATATTGGAAGACTGCTTCAAGTACTACAAAGGATGCCAAGAATGTCAGAAGTTTGGAAGCATTCAAAGAGTTCCAGCATCAGCAATGAACCTAATAATCAAGCCATGGCCGTTCAAAGGGTCGGAGATTGATCTGATTGGACAGATATATCCACCATCAAACAAAGGCCATAAATTCGTACTGGTGGCTACAGATTATTTCACAAAGTGGGTTGAAGCCATCCCAATCAAGACTGTGACATCAGGCAATATGATTGATTTTGTTAAAGAGCATATTGTCTATCGGTTTGGTATACCTCAGACCATTACAACCGATCAAGGGAGTCAATTCACTTCAGGGAAGTCTGAAGAATATGCAAATTCTTTGGGAATCAAGCTACTAAACGCATCTCCCTATTATGCTCAAGCAAACGGGCAGGCAGAAGCAGCGAACAAGGGCATCATCAAATTAATCAAGCGCAAGATCGATGAAAATCCCAAGCGGTGGCATACGATCCTTAATGAAGCACTATGGGCATATAGGATGGCATGCCATGGGGCAACCAAAGTATCACCATATCAATTAGTGTACGGTTATGATGCAGTGTTACCTTGGGAGTTAAAAACCGGATCCAGAAGGACTTCTTTACAAGATCAGCTATCGGCCGATGATTATTCAGCCATGATGAAAGAGGAATTAGAAGATCTTACTGGTAATCAGCTGAGAGCTTTGGAGAACATCGAAAAGAATAAAAGGAGGATAGCCAGATGGTATGACAAGAAAGTCAAAGTTAAAGAGTTTGCCGAAGGAGATCTGGTTTGGAAACTCATATTACCAATCGGCTCTAGAGATCCTAAATACGGGAAGTGGTCACCAACTTGGGAAATCAGCTAATGTGTGCCAGGCAATGCATATATCTTAGAAACATTGGAAGGAGAGAAGTTTGCCAGAGCATTAAATGGGAAGTATTTAAAGAAATATTATCCAAGCATATGGGTAGACACTTAGTCCGATTAGAGCCTGAAAGTGGTCGATCAGAGACTCGAGTTACAGCCGATTGCAAATGTAATCGTCTTTAGTAGGGAATAGCCGAATCATCGAAACATGTTCGGTTTCAGGTTATGGCCGATGTACAAATCGCCCTTAGAACAATATATATATATATATATATATATATATATATATATATATATATATATATATATATATATATATATATATATATATATATATATATTCTCTTATCTTTGGTTACAATGGTGACATTACAGTATAAGATCTGAAGAAATACATTGAGAAGACAAACTTGGACAGTTCATTGCAGATCGGTTACATTAATCATCATTGGACAGGCAATGGGGACGAAGAAAGAGAAAAACAAAAAAGAAAGCGTAAATTTGACGAAGGTGAATCACCAGATTCGGTAACTCTTCCCGTCAAGTTTGTTGGAAAAGAAGACATAGGGTTGTTCTTCTTTCCGCAACGCCCAGGGACGACTTCCACCCTCCTCCACCAGCTGATGCACCTAAGTTGCATCACAAGGGTTCTTCTAACTGTTGGACCTCCTGGCTTCACAAAAGGAGACTAGAGAGGGAAGTATGTTCTAGGCTGTTTCACAAGAATTCTTCTAGCCATCATGAATTGGAGAAGAAGAAAGGAACCGAAGAGCAAGAGCCTAAAGTTCCCTGGACCTATATCTCGAGCCATGGATGAAAGGAAAGGTGTGATTTCCGTAAGGGTGTGAGGACGGTTATATAGACAGGGCACCAGAAGAGATAAAGATGAAGGAGCCAGAAAAAACGGAAATCGGAGATGCTAGATCCGGTAAAAAAGGAAACAGATGACCCGTGAATGGTTCGATTTCCAAAGAATGACCGATTCAGAGGAATCACTCCCAAATAAAGGATGACACGCGTACACTCAAACGGTAGGAAATTTCTCTAGCACGTCTACAAATTGCAGGGCATGGTTCACAGAAATCATCTGCCCAACATCGCAGACAGAGCCTACGAGCTCGCTGGCAAAACTCAGAAGAAATGTTATTTCAAGTTGAAGTCTGTCAAAGACCAGCGACGACCATTATCCCCTAAGAGGTTTTCCAGGAAGAAATGCCTCTCATGCCTAAAACTAGAATGACCAATGGCTACATCCGAGAGGACCAAGTCTGGAAGAAATCATGGAACCCCTGGATAAAAGGGTGAGTCTTATAGGGAAGGGGAGCGGAAAAGACAAGGTGTCACATGGTGAACAACCTTGGAAGATGTCAGATTAAAAGGACAAGGCACTATCAATGGAGATTGATTTGGGCTATCATTCGAGTTAAGAGAAAGATATCAATTTGTAATTTGAACAAAGATATTTACTCCGAAATTGGGGGGCATGTGTTGACACCATTTTTTGGAAAAAAACAAGTCAAGAGGATAAGGAGGAGCAGCCGATAAGAAACAGAGTGCAATCGGCTGATGGAAGGAGGAGGATGGTCAACAGGATTCACCGATGGTCAAGGAAGCTCGAATCTGTCAGTGGACCAGCGAGTCAAACTGATCGGCCGATGGTCAAATAGGAGGATCTGCCGATGGAAAGAAGAAGGCGGCAATTGAGAAGGTACACCAGAAGGAAAGTATGGTGGAGGCGGGTCAATCCACGATTGACAAAGGGTCAAGAGTCAGTTTTTAGAAGGGTTTTGACTCCTGTGAGAGTCCTTTTCTATTTTTAGTAGTTTTCGTCTTTCTTTAGATACAAGTAAACTTGCCGTGTCGGCTAGAGTCGGGTTGACCTCAGGATATAAATAGCGACCCTGCGCGGTCGGGAAAAAGTGTACACACTAATATCAAACAAACCGCCTCCGAGCAAACCCTTTACTTTACAACATCTACTCTACAGCATCTACTTTTCGGCGACTTCGCCATTGCGATTTTCTTCTTTTCTACGACGTCATCCTTCAAGTTCGTCAGGCAGCATCAATCAATCTCCGGCAAGCTTGTAAGTACCGTTTTACCGAATAACCCTAGGCTTTAACCTCCGGGCGCATCGCTGAGGTTTTGTCTAGTTCTTTATTCACCCCTTTACCGGTATTAGCTAGATCTACAAGTTTTTGTACCAATTCTTGTGGTTTTAGCTATTATCACCATTATTCCACTTGATCTAGATCCTATCGGCTTCTAACACCACAGCCGATTCCGACCTACTCGAGTGCTGACGTCACGATCGACCGATTCCAGCCGATCTATCTACTCACACACCCGCGCTTCAGTCGCCTTCGAGTCGGCCGATCCCGCTTTACCCGTATCGGCCGATTGGCTGCCACACGTGTCGCTACAAGGCCATCAGTTCTCTAGCCGATCCCTAATATTTTCCATTGTCAATCAACAGGCCAGATTGGCTGGCAGACCTCGCTAAGACCGGGGAGTCACGTGTGCTGCGCGCGGAGGTGACGTCCTATTTTTGTGTCAACACTCTGGGAAGATGCAGTTTGCTGAAATACAAGGCTGTTAAATCAAGCACAGTAATGAGGACTCCGCTCAAGGGGAGGCTGTATAGTGGCATAGCGTAGTTATAAATTTTTACAGTACATGGATGTGCTAAAAATAGAGAGTTTGTTAATGCTATTCCATTCCGATGTACAGTGTAATATTCAATTTGTTGGATGTATGGATGTGTTTCAAAAAATGAAATACAATTGTAAACATATGCAATGTACAATGAAATGCAAGGAAATTCTGAAACTTTTACAATACATGAAACAATAAGTTTGTCCACTGATTTTCTATAACAGTAAAGATGAATTTCTTTCATTGATAGCTGCCTGTTGTGAAATATATGGAAAACTGCCTTGAGAACTCTGATAATCTGATGGTCTCTGATTCTTTTCTCATACAGAATTTGGAATATTCCATAATCTGAAAACAAAAGGTCAAACCAACAGAGTGCTATATGGAAGTGAGGCATACAAAAGAATGACAGGTCCATAAAGTGTGCTATGATCCTTATAAAAAAATATAGAGTTACGAGGTACCAACTGACATAATACAAATGAAAAAAAAGTTATGTATGACACAACAAGGTTACATGTTTTCTTCATTTGGCATTCCACCAAAATTTAATTTCTTAACAGCTGGCTGTGATGTGGCAGCTCGATCAACTCCAAGTAAGAGATTTGTATATCCTCCTTGGATATAAGGACTGCCCATGGTAGAAGAATTTCTGTACATATCAAATTCTGACATTATGGCACTAACATTTCCACCTTGGATCAATGGAGCAGCCATGGACGAAGTTAGTCCATACACATCATTTGCAGAATTTGGCATTGTAATGTTAACATCGATGCTACCAGCATTAAGATCCTGTACCACAGAATATGAAACTGTCCATAAGTAGCTGCATATAAGGAAATAAATTATGAAAAGTTGTCGAACACATGACTTACAGTAATTTGCTCTGGATCGGCACCTTCGTATCCTTTGGATCTATTTTCTACTGATGTTATCAAATCTTGTCCTATATTAAAAAATATCAAATTAACTAAACTAGCATTTAATGGATAAAAAGATGCCAGAATTGGTCTGATTAGTACCTTTCTTTTTACCACTTCTCTTTTTCTTCCCTTTATTCTTTTCTAGGGAGATGGTCCCTCGTTTACTCTTTGGGCCCTTTACCACTCGAGGAATTCTAAATGATATATTACCTTTCAATGTGTCTGTACCACAATTAATCGAAACTAGAGGGACCTCACTGTCTTGGTCTTGCATCTTGCTTAGAGAATTATCTGCTTCCATTTCCAACTTATCCATGGCATTCTCTAAATCAACAAGAAGTTCTTTGTATAGTGAACACTTCAATGCAATGGATGTCGCCTTTCGTGCAATACGTGCAGCATGTGTTTTCAAACTTTCATTCTCAGATCCTTGTTTCTCAGTATAGAATCCTCTCTTTGCATACTTTGTCCATCTGTTGAGTATGTATTTAGATGGCAACAAGAAAACATCGTTTGCATTGAAGACTTTGAGGGCATGCTTGCACAATGGACTATGTGTGGATATCATATTTCATCAATTTGTATTATATAAGTTATACTATTGCAATAATAAAAATTATGCATACCTATGGATTCATATTTTCGGCAAGCACATGTAATTGTAATATCTGCTTTGTTGAACACAACAATTGCTCCATAATCAGAGTACATATGTGTAACCATATATGTCAAAATTGACCCCTCCATGTGTAACAATTTGCAAGAGAATGAAAATTGTTCATTAAATTCGTCTTCAAAATCTTTATACATCCTCCTTGTATATGACTTGGCTGCAGTCTTCAAAAGAGGTATGTATGTAACTGGGCTCTTTCGACGTGATTGGAAATCTTCATCCAACTCATTATTACGAAGACTAGCAGAAACCTTATCACATTCTTCAAGGAGTTCTGAAATACCCAGTTTCCTACGAAATCTTTTCTTGAATACATTATTCATACCTTCGCTCCTTTGCGTGGAGTTCATATCAGCTGTAAATGAGTCACGGTGCACAACAGCCCACTTTTTCCTCAAATCATATAGCTTTAACATCCATTTATTGTCCTTAAGTTTGTACTCACACAACAATTCATGCCACTTCTTGTTGAAGTAAAACTCAGATCTGTCTTCGTAGACACACCTTTTAAAATCAGGAAGAAACTTCTCTGGATGCTGTTGGATTACGTGACCAAGATGTTTAGCAGCATTTAGATAAATATGCCACAAACAAAGACGACGGCTTATGTTTGGGAATACATAAGCAATTGCTCCCGCCATGGCTGCATCTTGATCAGTAAAAATTATCCTGGGATACTTGCTGGACATTGCTTTTAAAAAGGTTTCAAATAGCCAAACAAATGATTCAATAGTCTCATCAAATAATAATGCAGCCCCAAAAATTACAGTCTGCTTGTGATGGTTGGTTCCCAGGAATGGTGCAAAAGGCATTTCAAAATTGTTAGTCTGAAATGTGGTGTCAAAAGACACGGCATCACCGAAACATGCGTAATCCATGATAGATTGACCATCTGCCCAAAAGAAGTTAACCAACTGTTGGGGGTCTGAAAATCAGTTGGGATCCCCGAACACAAGATTCCGGAACGAATGCACGAAAGCAAGAATGAGAGAGGGGACAAGGAATCCCCGAAAGTCTATCCTTGCCTCAAAGTTGTGAATCCCTTTACACGTGCCCTTGAGCCCCCTTTTATAGGGAGACGAAGGGACTTTTACATTCCGAGATTACCCTCGAATCTGGAGAATATTCGCAGTGTGAACATGTACATGAACGTCTTTTACATCCCGTGATTTGCGGGGCTAATTTCATACATTTACAAGCCTGCCACTAGTTCACACCTCAAACCCGGACTTTTGAGGCAACGCCTTTGACCCGTTCTTCTCGACCTTCGCTCCTTCATTCACGAAAATCGCCAATTGCCTAGATCTTCGAACTGAGCTTCAGAATTCATAGCCGTAGAGAAGTCATTTATCCGAGGTTCTCATCTTCGTAGTTTCGAATTCGCATTCCATCCGATCAAACAAGAAGTAGACCTTCATGAACCCTTTCTTGCCTTGAAATGCGACCACCGTGATTTATTCACGAATACTTTCACGGCAATTGACGCGTTCGAGGGTGAAAGGTTTTTGCCCAATTCCCCAACACTAGCCCCTCGAAGCGGGTTGACTGACGCGATCCGCTTCCACCTAACAATCTTAGAATTTCGTGAAAACGCCACCCTAACGCCGAATGGACACGCGTCCCCCTGAAAATGTGCAACGGTCATCTTGAGACGGTTTCTTGAAACTACCCCCCTCCTGCCCTATAAATAGAGGCCTGGCGCGGTAATTTTATTTCACCATTCCGTCGTACTTGCTGATTTTTGAAGGCGTTAGCAGCGTAAAGTTTCAGGACACCCGAAGTTCGGGAGCTTCTTTGGTCTTCGAAGGTATTTTATTTTATTTATTTATTATTATTATTATTTTTTTGTTTATTAGTCTATTATTTCGTAGGTTCTCGTTTCTTATTGATATGTATTTCGCATTTGCTTTATTGTCGAATAGGTGGCTCGTACTAAAAGCACTGCTAGGCCGATGACTCCTGAGGAATTGGCTGCTGCTAGTGTCCCGCCAACTGGAGAAGACATTCCATCTTGTACAGATGATCCGGTTGCCGAAAGCACTCGCAATTCTGGTAGTCGCGAAGACGGGTAGATAAGGTCTGAAAATAGATCTGGTGGTGACGAGGATCTCTCCAACGTTGAAGTTGATCTAAACGAGCTCGTTGCTATCAAGGCTAAATCTTATCCGCCAGCATTTGTTTTTGGCAAATCAAAAGTTACGGCCGAAGTTATTAAGGAATATGAGGAGGCCGGATTTTTCCCTGCTGGTGATGGACGCCCTCCTTCTGGTGAAGAGGTCCCTGCTCCTGAAGCCGACGAAGTTGTTGTGTTTAGGGACTTCTTTACCTATGGACTTAGATTTCCTTGCGATCCTCAGATGCCTTCCATTCTTGGGAAGTTTTCTGTGAAAATGCATCAATTGACACCGAACTCTTTTCTGGAACTTTCGAAGTTCTTTTGGATCATGAAGACCTTCAAGTGCACCTTTGGTGTCGACATATTCACTGCCTATTCGAGCTTGTGATTGAGAAGGATATTCTCAAGCTTGACGATGGGAAGTACTATGAAGCGCACTATGCATGCTGTACTTTCAACACCTGAAGAAAGAATTCGCAAAAAGGCCTCACCCGAATCCAACTTGCACCCTACAGCAAGACCAACTTCTCCAAAGATTGGAGCTCATACTGGTTTTATGTAAAGGTTGATATGTCTAAGGTTTCGCTACACCGGCGACTTACCCTTCTACTCACCTATGGCACGATGTTGCTGTTTACCGCTTGTATATGACCGACTATCGGTTTCAAAAGCTGCGAAAATGCTTTCTTCTTGGCCAGTACCATTCTCGGAGGTCGCGACGCCATTGAAGAATTTGTTGCAGCCGAAGTTTGGCTGATATCAGATGGCTGGAAACCTTCTAATATTATTTTCTTGGATGTGGACTGGGCATCGCAGAAAGTGCCATTTCCACGATTCGACTTGCGACTCAAGGACGGTCAAAGTCTCGAAGATTTTATTGCTGAAGTTGAAGAAAAAGTTAATGCAATGGTTGGCGAATATACTCTCAATGAGTACAAATCTTACAAGAACATTGTGAAGCACAAGAGGAGGGTTAACCGAGTGTTTTCAGAACTTGGTGCTGAGAGGTCTCTTCGATCTCGCCCACCAGGCGTGGACAAGAAGATTCTCGTCATTGCAGTAGCTTTTGCTCTGCACCTAAGGCTCCAAGAAGAAGAGCTTCGAAGAAGGAAAAAGCTAAGAGCCGCACAGCCGATACTTCTTCTCCCTCTGTTCGTCCAGGAAAGACCAAGTCTCTGGAGTCCAGCAAGAGAAAAAGGGAAGCTTCCGAAGATATTTCTGATGCTGAGATTCTAGCGGCTTCAAGTCTTGCGCAGCTGGGCAAAAGAAAGCTAAGAAGGTCAAAGAAGATTGCTGCTGTTGTCCAGTGCGTTCCTTCGGCCTTTTCGGATGACGAGACAACTGACGAGCCTCACCGAACATGTTTCTTTTCTTGCTTGTGCTGTGCATTGAGATTTGGGGCTCGTCCTATTCCCGAGTTCTGAGAATGAACTTGTTGATGTTGAAACTTTTTCAGACATTATTCCCGAAGTTTGGGAAACTCCCATTGATTCTGTGGCTGCTACTAAAGCCGAAGCTAGCTCTTTGCAAGGTCCTACTACTAATGACGAAGCCTCTCCGAAATTTGCTAAAGAGTTAGAGCGCACAGTGAGCAAGAGTGGTGATTTGGTTGGGAATCCCTCTCTAACTGAGAATCGTGAGGAAATCCCCGAAGATCAAGATCCCCCACCCTCCGTCACTGCTTACAATGAGAGTTTTGGTACATCTTTTAGAGGTGGTCTGTTAAGTGTTAGCGGTGAGGTGGTTGACTCGGATGATGGTGTTCCTAAGTTTTCCTTGCTATGGACGTCCCCTGAATTTGTGGGTGAAACAGAGGAGATGCTCAAGAAGAGGCTTCGGTTGACCGGCCAAACAACTACTACTGCTGAAAAGCACACTTCTTCCTCTCTCTAGAAATCTTTGATGATTTCTGAACCCGCAGGTCAGATTCCCTTCAGAAGACTTAATCCAACAGGTTTGCATTTTGCTTTCGTTTTTACGTTCTGTTGATCTTTTTTGTTTTCCTTACATTTTTCGTTGCTGTAACCTTTCTGATTTTCGTAGGTTTCAAAGAAAATACCCGGAAACTTTCATCATTAGATCTTGCTAGTTTCAAGAAGACTTACGATTTAAAAGCGTCCATCGTCGGCAAAGTCGTTTCTGAACGGCTCCTTGAAAAAGAGGAACTTGTTGAGAAGCTTACTGGCGAATCTAAGAAGCTGAAGCGAGAATTGAACAAGGCTCAGGCTTCTGGTCTTGACTTGGAGAAGCGGATGGTGGATTCTTTAAAGAAATGCCAGGATGAGAAAAATCTTACTGAAGCCGCTCTTCGTGATTTGAGGAAAGACCTTGAAAAGCTTAACAAGACTCATGAGGATGACTTGAAAATGATTGAGAATCTTCGCAAGGAATCTGACAAAAATGCAAAAACTATTGACGAGCTTCGTGCTAGTAATGCTGAGATTTCATCGAAAAATTCTGATCTCGCGAAGACTTTGAGCGCGAAGGAGCAGAAAATTCATGATCTTGAGAAAGCTCTGTCTGAGCGAAGTGAGACTTCGGGCAAAGATGTTGATGAGATCAAACAACGTCGAAAGTTCTTTTGAGGAATCTGAGGAGGAGCTTTGGAGCAATTTGGCACCCGTCCCAAGTCCGCTACAGCGAAGAAATTTCCGATTTGATGGACTGGATGCTGAAGGAGTTCCAAGCTCTCCCAGATGTCTTCTCAGGAGCCAGTGACTTTGCTGCTCTTTTTCGGTTGGAAAGTCTTCTGAAGCTTCTTTATGATTTTGATTGTGTCGATCTCCGAAATTCATGCACTCGCGATTTCCGAGATCGGAAGTACTTCAATCATTTGCCCCAATGAAGACATCTTGTAAAGATTAGATTTGCAAGGGAGTTTTGGAATGCGAGTGGAAAAGAATTTGCGAAGAAGATTGCTCGTGACAAACTTGAGGAGGTTGGTATTATAGACTTTGTTGAATTTGTGGCATTTTACGAGCGTCCCTTTCTTGATTTCTTGTTGACTTCTTTTACGTTTTTCAGATGATTCAGAAGGAGGAGCGTGCTAAAGCTGTGGAGAGTCAAGAATCATCTTCTGAATCTGAAGGGGATGACGATATCAATGATGGAGAGGAAGATTCGGGGAGCGAGGGTAGTGGTAATAGTAGTAGCAACGACGATCAAGATGATGACGGGGAAGACAGTTCTGATCGTCAGACTAGCTCCCCGAAGGTTGATATTGTTGGATGAGGCTCTGCTTGTTCGAACTTTTGCTTTTGATGCTTGAGGCCCTATGAACTTGTGTATTTGTACATTAATGGGCTACGACCCCTTCTAAACTTCTGTCTTGTAAATTTTAACCTGTGCAGGTCCTGCAAGGTGGGCCTGTGCAGGACATCATACCTTTGCGAATTCATCGGCAGGACCAGATAGTTAGTGGCGAAGCTTGGCGTTTGTACAAAGCTAATCACAGGCGAATTCTCTGATTTTTGGCTTGAATGTTGCCAGTATTTTTCGACGAGTAGCTTTCAACTTAGCTGGTTTTTTCTTCAACGTGATGGTTATGCTCTTTCTTCTGAAGCCTCGAGCTCGCGGTCCACTGTGAAGACGGAGCCCCTTAGTCCTATAACTGGCGAATGTAATTTTGCTTATGCTAGTGACATTGCTGAAGAAAGGGGTCGTAAACCAGGCCGTATCGTTGAACTTCCTTTCTGAACTTTTCAGCTCTTTGAAGCTATGTAATTTTCCTTCTGTGAAATTTTGTATGAAACTAAGGCAATAAACTCATTTTTTTTTAAAAATGTCACCCTCCCCACCTTGTCGTTTTCATGCAAAATTTCGCGGAGTCCCTACGATTGATAACTCCTTTCAAATGTAAGTCGACAAAATTTGTTTCACGAATTTTGTGGACTTGCGCTCAACATACTTGCCTGGTTGATATCGCAAACCCTCGGTTGCTTCAACCGCTCTTTTACATCTTGATTTTCAGAGATGGTTGAGCCCCTTGGCCCTTGGAAGAATGCTCTCAGCTGGAGTAATCTTTTCTAAAACACTTCATATAACTCTTCATAAATGTGCGCTATCATGCTAATTTGCTCTTTCGACTGAGTTAACTTTAACCTTTACTTTCTGATTTTTCACACGAAAAATCATGAATATGAACGTTTGTATTTTTCTGGGCCACAACCTTCAGTTGTTCCTATTTTTCTGGTAGGATGTCCCTTTAAGGTGGGATCTAGGCCACAACTTGTTGTTGTCTCAGGCCTTTCGGTAGGAAATCCCTTTAAGGTGGGATTTAGGCAACAACTTGTTGTTGCCTCAGGCCTTTCGGTAGGAAATCCCTTCAAGGTGGGATTTAGACTTTCACGGAGCCTTTGGCTATCAAGGAGCCTCTTTCACAGAACTTTTCTTTCCCTTCTTTAATCTCGGCTCTCCCGGAGCCCTTTCGCGAATTTTTCTTTCACATGTTGGAATTGAGGCTATCACGGAGCCTTTTCTCGAACTTTTCTTTCTCATGATGGAACTCGGGCTATAACGGAGCCTTTTTCACGAACTTTTTCTTCTCACGATGGAACTTAGGCTATCACGGAGCCTTTTTTCACGAATTTTTTCTTTCTCACGATGGAACCTAGGCTATGACGGAGCCTTTTCCACGAATTTTTCCTTCTCATGATGGAACTTAGGCTATCACGGAGCCTTTTTCACAAATTTTTTCTTTCTCATGATGGAACTTAGGCTATAACGGAGCCTTTTTCACAAAATTTTCTTCTCACGATGGAACTTAGGCAGTCACGGAGCCTTTTTCACTAATTTTTCCTTCTCATGATGGAACTTCGCAAGACACATAGTTTGGGGGAAGACTCTTTTCATATATATCACAAAGAGTATTTACATATGATCTGCCTCGTTAAAAACCTTGCCCCTTGATTTAGGGCCCCCATTGCAAGGAAAAGAGTACGGTCCTTCTTATTCTAAATTAAATGCGAGAAGTAAATATTTTTGTTCCCGAAACCATTTATAGTTCCGTGATTCGGGGTTTTACAGTTTTATGGAATCTAAATTTGTGAAAAGAAATGCTGAATAATAAATCTAGCTACTTTTCATGATTTTCAAGGGTAGTACCTTTTTAGGCTGTCTGCATTCCACGAATGTGACTCTTCAGATTTGGTCTGTTAAGCGGAAAGCTCTTGGCATGCTGGTTTCTTTTGCAATGTAGGGTCCTTCCCAAGATTCTTGAAGTTTCGGGATTCTCGTTTTCTTTCTTTTATGACTAAGTCACCATTCTTGATATCTTTCGACCACTTTCTTATCCTTCCACACCTTGGTTTCCTTTGGTACTTTTCAATGTTATCTGTGGCTTCGAGGATCGTTAACTCGATCAAGTCTTTTTCTACTTTCATCTTGATTTCTTCGATCTCTTTTGCTTTCTGTACTCTTAAGCTTTCATTCTTGATCTCTTCTGGTGACATTGCTTCAGTGCCGAACAATAAGCGAAATGGTGTGAAACTGTTCTCTTGACACTTGTGTTGTGTGAGACAGATTACTTTCAGCAATTCATACATCCACTTGCCTTTCTTCTGATCATATAGGCACTTCTTGATTCCTGAAAAGAGTAGCCCGTTTGCTCTTTCAATGACTCCATTAGATGCGGATGATAGATCAAGAGAACTTCACATGAGTGCCCGTGAGTTTTGCAATATTCCTTGAAAGAATAACAGTCGAATTGTTTTCCGTTGTCAACAGTTATTTCTCTTGGTACTCCGAATCTGCAGATTATGTTTTGCCAGAAGAATTTCTGGATTGTTGATGCTGTGATATTCGCCAATGCCTTTGCCTCCACCCACTTGGTGAAGTAATCAACTGCTACTGCTGCGAACTTGCAATTTCCTTAGAGCTGGCGGGGTGACCAAATCCATTCCCCACCTTGCAGAGGCCATGTTGGTGGGATTAGCATGGATGGCAAGTTTTGTCGATTCTGTTTTTGGCATGCTTCACACTCCCGAACGAGCTTCTTTGCATCAAAATTTATCGAAGGCCAGAAGAATCCTTACCTTATTGCTTTGCCTGCCAGTGCTCTTATGCCTATGTGTGCACCACAAAATCCACTATTAATTTCCTTGAGAAGTTCTACACCTTTTTCAGAGGTAATGCATTTTAGCCATGGTTCGGTGATTAGGCCTTGTAGAGCTCTCCGTCCACTATAGCATAGCCCTTGCTCTTTGCCTTAGTCTTTTTCCTCCAATTCATCTTGTGCTTCATAGTGGCCCCTCGGTATGTATGCCATGATTTCGGCTCTCAATCGCGAGTTTCTACAATATTCACTTTTTGGCTGGATCTTTGATGACGGCTCTTTGATGATTTCGAAGAACACATCCGGAGGTATTGCCTGATTCTGGGCTGCTGTTTTCGCTAGTTTATCTGCTTCATTATTGTCATTTCTTGGTATATGTTGGACTGAGTAGCCTTTGAAATGCTTCTCCGTTTCTCTGACTTTCTCAAGATACTTCATTAGAACTGGATTCCTTACTTCGCTTTCTTTCTCGATATGTTCTTGAATGACTTTGGAATCCGTCTTGATGATAAAGGTTGGTTGGCCCAGAGCTTTCATCTTTCTCAGAGATAGGAGCAAAGCCTCGTATTCAGTTGTGTTGTTCGTGGAGTGCGCATCATCTGCGAAATCAAGTCGAGCTGCATATCTTATCATAACTCCGGTTGGGATGTTACGATTGCTGCTATACCAACTCCCCTGTCACACCAAGCCCCATCACAATGGACTACCCAAGGCGTGACTATATTTTTGCCAGAATTATGTGTTGGCGATGTCCAGTCCACGACGAAATGTGCCAAGACTTGCGATTTGATTGCACTTCTTCTTTCGAAATCAACTGTGTATTCTGATAGTTCAGCAGCCCACTTGATGATTCGGGTTGAAGCTTCTTTATTTGTGAACAGGTCATTCAGTGGTTGATTCGTGATAACCCTTATTCTGTGACCCTCGAAGTAGTGCCTTAGTTTTCTTGCAGCCATAACGACTACATATGCTATCTTTTCTAATTCAGAGTAGAAAACTTTAGATCCCGAAAGAGCTTCCGAAGCAAAATATACTGGAATTTGTTTCAACTTTCCTTCTTCCTCCTTCTCTTACACTAGGGCAGCACTCACGGCTGAGTTGGAAGCGGACAAGTACAGTAGGAGTGGCGATTTTGGCTCTGGAGGGCATAGCTTGGTCATGTTTGACAAGTAGTCTTTGAGTTCTTAGAAAGCTGTTTCGAGGTTCCACCATCGAAAGTTCTTGGAACTTCGGAGAACTTGGAAGAAGGGCAAACTTTTGTCTGCAGCTCTAGGGATGAATCTGTTAAGGGCAGCCACTCTCCCTATCAACTTTTGCACATCTTTTACCGAAACAGGATCTTGCATCTCAACTAAAGCTTTGATTTTGTCAGGATTTGCCTCAATGCCTTTTGTCGAAACCAAGCATCCCAAAACTTTTCCCTTGTGAATGCTGAAAAGGCACTTCTCAGGATTCAGCTTGAGATTTTTGCTCGAGGTTCGCAAAGGTTTCTCGCTAGATCAAGAATGTGGTCTTTCTCGTGAATGCTTTTGATGACTATATTGTCGACATATGCTAGAATATTTCTCCGAAGCTGAGGGTGAAGCACTATTGCTATCATTCTTGAAAATGTGCATCCTGCATTCTTCAGACCCTCTGGCATTCTGATGAAGCAAAAGGTTCCGAAAGGAGTGATGAAACTTGTTTTCTCCTCGTCTTCTTTTCATACCCTTATTTGATGATATCCTGAAAACATGTCCAGGAGTGATAGCATTTACGCTTATGCATCATCAATGACCCCCTCCACCCTTTCTAAGGGGAAGTCATCCTTTTTGCAAGCTTTATTCAAGTCTGTGAAGTCCACACACATTCTCCACTTTCCATTCTTCTTCTTGACTGGTACAGTGTTAGCCAGCCAAATAGGATACATGACTTCTCTAATGACCTTGGCGTCCTGAAGCCTCGACCTCGGCCTCTACGCCTTGACTTTTCTTGGACATTTTCACGAGTTTACGCTTTTGGGGTTATTCTCTCATACATGTCTAGGGCATGCTCGATGATATTCCTATCAACACCCTGCAGATCTTTGGCTAACCATGCGAAAATATCTTTGTTCCTGTTGAGGAACTGAACAAGTTCTTTCTCTTCTTCGGGACTGAGATGAGCCCTATCACTGCTCATGGCATGTCATCTAAGTACACTTTCTTCGTTTTTCGCCATCGCAACTATTTCAACTTTTTCTTTATCTCTCTTGGCCTCAACATATGGTTCTTTCTTCTCTTGGCAGAGTTCGTGTGATGCACGTTGGTTTGTCGGTGTGTGACCTTTTTCAATGTTTCGGGCCTCTTGCTGATCACCGAATACAGTGATGACTCCCTTTGGTGCCGACATTTTCATGCATAGGCTGTTGCCTTATCACCGCATCGAACTTGTTAATGAATCCTCTACCGAAAATCGTGAAGTATGGATGGTGCATGTCGACCACGTTGAAAGTGAGAGTTTCGGTTACGGCATTGTCAAGATCTCCAAAGGATACAGTGAGCTATCTTTCTGGCTTGATTGGTTTTCCTCGAAACCCGGTGGTACTCGGTGGCTGCGGCATGTGTGGACTCAAGCTCATCTTGAAGTTTTCATGAATAAGATGTCCGAACTTCCATTATCCACCGTAACTTTTCCGATAACCCATCCGGGCTATATTCACCTCGATGACCATGGCATCGTTGTGGTCTGTTGATTTCAATCTGAAATCTGCTGAATGTTATGACCTTTAGCCCATTCTGTCAAGCTGGACCGTCATTGATGACCGTGTTCACAGATCCAAGTAATTGTTTCTTTGTCTTTTTGTCTCAAACTCCATGGCTGAACCTCCTGTTATAGGCATGATAGTTCCGAATGAAGGTAAGGCTTTCGGATTATGGCCTCTCGAACTCGACTCTTGTCTTGATGAATTGTCGGGTGGTGGTGGCAACATTTCTTGAATTGGTTGTGGTTGCCGAATGGCTTGAATCCCGAGACCGAGGATAGAATGCTGGGAAGGCGCCGACACAGAGCCTCTGAAACCGCTGAATTGAGACTGGATTCGGTTGAGGACCCATGAGTTGTGGTTGCCAGAAGTTTGGACGAAATTGGTTTGGCACCATGGAGGCAATACTCATCATGGCTTTCTCTTGTTGAATTCTTGCTATGTTCTTTTTGGTTTCTGGGCACGCTTCGGTGCTATGGCCTCTTCCGTGATATCGGCAGTAGAAGTATGGATCTCTTGGATCGTGGTTCTGAACCTTCGAGGGTCCTCTTCCCCTTCCTCTTCCTCTTGACGAAAAACCTCCTCTTGTGCTCGGTCTGTTGTCCTGGCTAAATTGAGAATTTTCCACATTGTTGATGTTTCGTGGGTTTTGAGAATGAGGTTTTCATGCTGTTCCTCTATTGCCTTGCCTTGCCTCATTTCGTTCAGCAACTCTTCTTCGATGATCTTCATCAGACTTGATGTATTCTTCCAGTTCGTGAAAGAGTTCGTCAATAGTTTTGGGCTCTTTCCGGGTTAAGTGTGAGGCTGTTGGTCCCGGAGTCAGGCCTTTGATCAGCGCTTGTATTGTTGTCTTGTTGTCTGCTTCCGGGATCTGAGATCTTTGTTGCATGAATCTTCTTAAGCTCGTAATGGCTCTCTATCTTTTGCTTGTAGTTATGCATCGATGATTTTGCCGTAGTTTCATGGAATATCTGGAAAGCTTGGATGAACTTTGTCTTGAGGTCAATCCAACTGCAGATTGAGTGTGGTGGTAGCAGAGAGTACCAGTTGAGGACAGGGTCTTCACAAGCAATGATGAAGGATTTAGCCAGTGCGACATCATCTCCTCCTGCTGAATTCAGAGCTGATTCATATCTCATGAGGAACTGTCTAGAGTTTCCATACCCATTGTACTGGAGAGAAACCGGTTTGAACTTGGTGGCCACGGTCTTTGTTTGCAACCCAAGTGAGAGTGGTGAATCTGGATCCGCGAACTGCGAGATTACGTTACCCGCGAAGAAGTTTTCTCTTGAAGGTCTTGATTCGGCGAGTTCGTGTGGTGAATCACGCCACGGTTGAACTGTTTTTCTTGTTCTTTCATTTCATCAATTTCTCTTTGCATTCTTTCTATTTGCTCTTTTGCCTAGTTAAGTTTCTCCAGTTTCTCCGAAGCTCTTCTCTTTGCTTCCAGCTGGTTGGCGATTCTTTCTTTCTCTTTCTGTAGCTGCGACTTTCGGTGCACTCTTTCTAGTTCTGTATCAATAGCCTGGTCATCTTCGCCACGCCTTCTTCTTGATGAATGGTTCCAGAGTGTGTGCCGTCTTCGCCTGTGCCTTCCGAGAGCCTCGAGTTTCGCCCTCCTCTCTTGGTCTGAAATCTGCGAAGGTTCTGCAGTGAGAGAGTTTCCGTTGTCTTCTTCGGGTAGTGATCTTCCTGGTTGGCTTCTGTAGGTGTGTTCTTCTTGGACTTCTTCTGTGGAGGCATCGTGGATTGTCTGTCGGCTGAAGCCACGGTGGGCGCCAATGTTGGGAGGTCTGAAAATCGGTTGGGATCCCCGAACACAAGATTCCGGAACGAATGCACGAAAGCAAGAATGAGAGAGGGGACAAGGAATCCCCGAAAGTCTATCCTTGCCTTAAAAGTTGTGAATCCCTTTACATGTGCCCTTGAGCCCCCTTTTATAGGGAGACGAAGGGACTTTTACATTCCGAGATTACCCTCGAATCTGGAGAATATTCGTAGTGTGAACATGTACATGAACGTCTTTTACATCCCGTGATTTGCGGGGCTAATTTCATACATTTACAAGCCTGCCACTAGTTCACACCTCGAACCCGGACTTTTGAGGCAACGCCTTTGACCCGGTTCTCTTCTGACCTTCGCTCCTTCATTCACGAAAATCGCCAATTGCCTAGATCTCCGAACTGAGCTTCAGAATTCACGGCCGTAGAGAAGTCATTTATCCGAGGTTCTCATCTTCGTAGTTTCCCGAATTCGCCAGATTCCATCCGTCCTGAAACAAGAAGTAGACCTTCATGAACCCTTTCTTGCCTTGAAACAGAGCAGCGACCCTGTGATTTATTCATGAATACTTTCACGAATTCGGCAATTCCGACGTTTCGAGGGTGAAAGGTTTTTGCCCAATTCCCCAACACCAACCTACCATCTTCTTCATCTATTTCAGTAGCATAAAAAAATGTTGGATCCTCTATCTGCTTATTTATCAAGTATTGCATCAATGTTTGTGCATCATTGGCTTCTAAGCACTTCTTGCGTTGTCGACCAATCTCATTGTTACAATCAGACTGTGAGAATGGCACCTTGTCAGCTCCTCCATAAAATTGCACCATAAACTCAAATACCTGAGCTGGCTTCATCCCTCCCTCCCTCATCTGGCCAATTAGCCTCTTGTCTGCTTCTTGAACACGTCGTTGGGACCTGAGCTTATGACTTTTATTTGGACTTGCAAGGTAATGGTTGTGATCAACTATAATCTTTTGCACTGTCCAAACCCCCTCTTTGCTAACACTAAACTGAATACATGCGTCACAACCTGTCCTTGTAGTGTCCCTTTTTGATGACTTAGATTTTTGATGACCTTGACAACCGCAAACTATTAATTTGAGATAAATACTATCATCTCCTTGACGCTTTGTGTCGCTCTTTCTAATGCTGAAACCAACTTTTCCTGCATAGGTGTTGTACATATCATAAGCTTCCTCCTCGAATTCAAAAGACATTCCAACTTTAGGGACGATGATATAGTTTTCCTCAACTTCAACCTCCTGTTGTAGAACTAGTCGAGAATTAACTTTGGCTTACAACAATACAAACTATTATAGTCTCACTTGAATTTTTTATTCAATTCGCTTCAATTACCTCATCTGGCGTCTCATTCGCAGTTGATTCTGTGGTAATCGACTCGGTATTATTGATATCATGTGCGACCTAGCATGTGCTCACAGATCAGTAATAGGTAGAGGGTGTGTACAATGAAACAAAAAAAAGGCTACTCTACGTGAGTTATCTGCTGCTCATTATCTCCATGTTCTCCAACGATCCTAGATGAGGATGGTACCTGATGAGTGGAGGGTGCAGTAGTTTCGGTGGGCGTCTGAAGCTCCTGGCCTTCTCCAGCCATTGTGCATGCGTACATCCTGCAGTGCTTAAACTGCTTATTGCGTCGCCGGCGGCGCCCTAATAGATGTGTTCTTGATCTGATCACGAGAATACGATATTCTGTGGGCCGGAGCACCAAGAGAGCTTCCATAAAACTGCTGCGGCGCGCCGGCGCCAGACCGTCGAGCTGAGCCGAACAGGATGGACGCGTGAGCTGACCGAGCCGAGGGAGGAGTGAGGAAAGGGGTGCTTGCGAGCCGAGCGCACCGACGCCAGACCGTCGAGCTGAGCCGAACAGGATGGACGCGTGAGCTGACCGAGCCGAGGGAGGAGCGAGGAAAGGGGTGCTTGCGAGCTGAGCGGCAAGGCGACGGAGGTGGAGTCGGGCGCGCTGCGAGCTGTGCATCTGTTTTTTTTGTCCACATTCCAGGGGGCGTCCTGCACCGGCGTAAGTTTGCAGGACTGCTGTACCCAATTTTTTTTCCTAACAAAAGCCTACAATTTTTTACACAAAAGGAAATCCCTACATTTTAGAAAATTTTGACACCAACTTCATATTTTTTGGATTTGTAATAAATTAGGATTTTTGATCGAATCAAAGCTTTTAAATTTTTAGAAAATGCAAAACCACCCAAAGGCCAAATTTACTTAGTTTTGTCACTTGGTGTCCCTCCCTGTCTGGTTTTCTAGTTACGGGACTTCTACTACAGTTTGAGGTTGAATATTAGAATTTCCTAAATTAGGTTTTGAATGGATCCAAGGGCTGGGGCTAAATGTGGGTTAAAAGTTAAGACGTGTTTGGTTCGTAGGGGCAAAATTTTAGGTTCAAGGAATCTTGCTTGCATAAAGTACTAAATAAAGTATAGTTAGAGCAACTCCAAGAGTTTGCCAAATTTTACATGGCAAATCTTGTGTTTTGCCAACTTATAAAAAGATATGCCAAGTAAAAAAAGAGTCCATCTCCAACAGTTTGGCATAATCCACTTACCAAATCCAGATCTAATTTACATCAGGAACCCTGAGAGAGAAACAAATATGTTTCCACCCTTCCACCTCTTGAAAACTTAAATCAGTGAACTCGAGAAAACAAAATTATTTTTATACCATTCCACCTCTTCTAATACGGGAGGATGCGCCGCGGATCGCTGCGCGCATATATACGCGCGCGTAGTCGTTTTTTCCCAACTTGGGATAAATGGCAACCTGAGATGGGGAACTGTTGGACAATGTTTTTTCTGTTTTTGCCAAAAAAATAACAATGGCAACTTGGGATGGGGAACTGTTGGAGTTGCTCTTACAAAACCTTTTCACAGATGAGTGCAACTTTGCGTGACGAATCTAATAAGTCTAATTAACCCATATTTGCTACAGTAATTGTACTCTAATCAAGGGTCAAAAACCTCATTAGATTCGTCTCGCGAATTTGCATAGGGTCGTGGAGATAGTTTTGTAAACTGGCTTTATTTAATACTCCCTCCGTCCTTTTTTATTTGATGTTGCACAGTTCAAATTTGAACTAATGGGCGTCATTGTAAATAAGAATAGAGGGAGTACCTCTAATTAGCGGTCAAAGGGTGCGCTAAAATTTAGTTCACCCCAAACAAACAGCCCCGGACGGGGTTTTTTACCGGTCACGTTACCGCGGTAACCGTTCTTCACGCATGCGGATATCGGTACCACGCGGTAGAAACCGCTAGGATTTTTCAAATTTGAATTTGAATTCAAAAAAATGAAAAAAATAATAAAAATCTCCAAAAAATAGTTCATGATTTATAGAATCTGATGGTGTTGAAAGTTTTCAAATTTGAGTGCATTTGGTATTTATTTCGACGCGTTTAGAAGTTATAAAAAGAAAAGAAAAATGGGCGGCCGTTAAGGCCCATGAGGCTCAAATTGCTTGACGACTTAGAAGCGCCTCGACCTCCTCCCGTGACCAACCCCGCCTCAGACTCCCGTCCGCAACTCACCACACCAAGTCCGCCACCGCACTGCTCATGCCGCCGGGCTGTTAATCATGCTCGTTTCAGATACCTGCTGAGGCGGTAGCCGCCATGACGTGATCCGCTGTTTCCCTTGTGTAGAAACTAGAAAGTAGCTTTAGGATTTAGATATCATTTGCATTCGTGTAGGATTTGTGTTAGGATTTAGGTATATTTTGCTTTAGGATTTTAGGTACGATTTAGGATGTGAGGTAGAGGTAGAAATAGAATTGTTGCTTTAGGATTTGTAAGTAGGGTTTTGGAGATGTTAGGTAGGATTTGTGGTAGGTGTATGAATGGGAAGATCCCGATTTTTACAACATGTTAGTCGGTGAATGGCGACAACATCGGTGGAGCCTAACTTGGCAACGACAAGGGTGAGTTGCTTAGGACGAGAGGCTTGAATGTCATGTCCATCGCCGAGTACCACTCCGCGACCCAAATGGGGATCTTTCCTTTCTACCATTGAACTTTTATGGTGTTGTATGACTTGTATCTAATTATTTGTATTTGAACTATCAACTCACTTATGCATGCCTAATATTATTGTGTTTGGTGTAGTATTTCTATGCATAACTATAAATTATTGATTGGAGGTGGTATTTAACACTAATTTGTGCCAACATCATGCCAAAATTTTCATTTCTTTCAAGCCGGAGGCCCTTTTTCATTGCACCGGTTTTAATTCATTACCGAGCGCTTTAATCTCATCGCTTCTGTATAAAGTATTTATATCTGCGATACCCGTTACCGTTTGTATAAGCGATTTTGGTTTGGATTTTGAATTCGAGCGGTAAGAAGCGGTATACCGTTTATACCGCACCGATATACCGTTACCGCTGGGTAGCGGTATAAATATACCGGTCGGTAAAAAAAACCCTGCCCAGGACTATATACATTGCCGAAGGGAAAAAAACACTTCATGCTAGTGGGGCGCATGAGAGCGAGTGGGCCGCGAGAGCACATGCTGGCGTGTGGGCCGTCGTGAGCGCACATGAGGGCAAGTGGGCCCACATCTGTGCTTCCATGCGTGGGCAGGAGCAGGTACGTACTTTCTTCCGTTTCTTTTTAATTTTATTTATTTTCCCATTCTTTCATTTTTGTTTTTCTTTTTTTTCTCTTATATATATATATATATATTTCTATTCCTTCCCTCCTCTTTTTAATATTGAGTTTTCTCTATTCTTTTCTATCTTTTTGTTTTTTGTTTTTACTGTCTTTTTTTCTGTCTCTTTGTTTTTTTATTTTTGGTTTCTCTATTCTTTATTTTTTTTCTTTTTCTATGTGATTCTGTACTTTTCTTTTCTTTTTCTTTATCATTATATGGTTACCTTTTCCCTCATTTTTATTTTTTATTTCTATCTTATATCTTTTCTTGATGTTCACACTCTACTGTTTATCTTACACAATTATCTTTTTCATCTTTGTGATGTTTATTTCGCATCATGTGATCTTCGTGATGTTTAGTATTTCATTTACTGTTCATAATGATTTTTGTTCATCCTGATTTTTTGTTAGACAACTATCTTTTTCACTAAAAATAATATTTTGTAGTTAATAAATAATTTGTCCAATATTAATTGTTTTATATACTAAATGTCAGTTAGTAAAATTCATTTGTTCGTGTGATTATAATATTTGTCTAGTGCTATATATATTTAATTATTTTTTATTAATAATAACTTGTTTGCATGTGGTTCTACAGTTTATATTAATTTATTTGTCTTTCCTTTTGTTTGCTATACTATCTTTATTATTTTATTTCATTTTCTATTTTTTCTTTACCATTTAATTCATTTGGAATTATTCGCTTCTTCCATTGTAAATATTTATTAATCTTGCGAAGGCCATTGGCTTGGGGGGGGTGGGGGGGGGGGTTTGTCAAATCCTGGGTGCAACACCATTTCTTTGAAATTTGCGCTGTGGGGGTACTCCCTTATAGTTTTCTTTCAAAAAATGTTGTTATATACGTGCAAATATTTTGTCTCGTGAGTTCTTAGAATTTGTTCCATAGATATATGTCGCACTAAATATACAACTTTGATTGAAAATTATAAATAAAAAGCTATGCAAGTATACATAAGTTCCCCTATGTAATATTAGTTTGGTGAGCTTTTATAATTTATTCATGCATATATTTATTTTGTTTTGTAAGTATATACAGTTGTTTAGTACGTATCGCTATTTGTACTACAAGTATACATATTTGTTTCACCAGTTCAAATAAATTGTTTTGTATGTACACATATTTTGTTATGTTAGTTTGTAAATGTGTCGCATCGATATATGTCGTGCCTAATAATTAATTTTAACAAAAAATATAAATAAAACAGTTTCTGAAAATACAATCTAGCGAGACCTTGTTGCGAAGCATTTACTATCAGAAATCTAATGATGCAAGAATTTAATTTCGATATACGGTTCGAAATTTATAGATTTTTCCTTTCAAAATTATTTTGCATCTAGATGATGCCATCTATTTCATCATGTTCTCCATGCATGCAACATGCATGTGGCCCAACACCAACCAGTCCCTCCACAGATGATATTGATTTTTCCGCAACCGCGTTGGCCCGACGTGACGATGTGTTTTTTTTGTCGCCGTGGCGATGTAAAGCTGCACCCAACCAAAGTACCCAACACAACCTTAATGGGAGTAATTTTAGACATAAGTGGTAAAAGACTAAAAATACCCTGTCCCTAAATCTTACCAATTTTTTCCCACATCCCCTAAGGACAGAATGATCTTTTACCAATAAATAGATTGAAAATTAGATCTGGTTCCAAACAACGCAAGGCTAATTTTAACCGGCTAGAGTTTAGACATCTAAACTTTAGTCAATGCTGGATTTTAGTTTTAGTTCACCCAAACACGCCCTTATACTGGTAAATTTGATTCATAAGAATAAAAAAGTTGGTTGGATTATTTAATGTATCAAACTTCTTGCACGTGAAATAACGAACATGCAGACATTACGTGATTTGGATTATTGTAGCAATAAACAATATGATAGTACACTGTGTTCCAGAAAAAATATCTCTTCAGCCACTAGGTGTATGGAAGACTCCAAATCTTTTTTTAAATTTTTCGTGCAATAAGTATCTGCGAACAATATATAAATATATATGTTGAGTTATGAGAACACGACAAAGTATACGGGACAGTTTGGGCATTGCGGGCCATTATAAGAGAGAAATGCAATGTTTGTCTCACAGCTCCTTTAACGTGGCAAATTGTTTCCTCTGTCGAATTTTTTTTATATTTTTTCTTCGATTTTACGAAAATAAATAGTCGGATTCAACATTGGCAGAAATAGCCTCGAACCGCCGATGCAATGTTTGTCTCACAGCTCCTTTAACGTGGCAAATTGTTTCCTCTGTCAAATTTTTTTTATATTTTTTCTTCGATTTTACGAAAATAAATAGTCGGATTCAACATTGGCAGAAATAGCCTCGAACCGCCGTTTCAAACGGCGGTTGGGTTCCTGCCGCCGTTTGAAGCGGCGGTAGGAACCTACCGCTGTGGCATTTGGCGGCAAGTACCGCCAAAGAAAAGACTAGGTTTGCAACATGAGGCGGGTTGGTGGCGGTACCGGTCGGACCGCCACTTGAAACGGCGGCTGCTTGCAGCCTACCGCCGCTTCAAAAGGTTGGTGTTTTGGTTTTTCTTTTGGTTTTTGTTTTTGTTTTCTCAATACTATAAATGCGAAATAACAGGAAAATGAATACGAAAATACATAATTTAATTAGGACAAACAAAAGTAGTTTAAATGACAAGTGTCCAAAAAACAAATCTAAATACGATCGCGCTTCGTCGGTCGTGGCGGGCCCTGGTGCTCCTTCCTCTCCGCCGCCGCCCTCGTGTGGTGGGGCGGGTGCGTGAGGGGTCTCGTGGATGGCGATCGCGTCCTCGGCCCTGGCTCGGGCGGTGTCGCTAAGGGAGCACCGAGCCAGGATGGCCCCTCCTCGGCCGGCCGCCTGCGGAGTAGCCGATCCACAGGGCGCCCGGCCGCGGCCTCTGGAGTAGCCGATCCACACGGGACGGGCCCCCTCCGGTCGATCGCGCCTCCGCCTCCACCGATGCTGCCACCGCCAATGCCTCCCCTGCACGCTGTGCCGTGTTGTGGAAGTCCGCCCATCATCGCGTCGCGCTCCCGTTGGCCGGGTCCCGACGGCGGGCTCTGTCACCGTGTACCACCGATCTCGTCGGCGGTGTTGCAGAACAAGTCGTCCAAGTGAAACTCCAGTGGTGGTGTCTCGCCAGTGTTGTAGTCTTCCGAAGTAGGTGGCTCAAACACCGGCTGCTGAACAGGTGAAGCTGCTGCCCACGACGAAGACCCCGGGTCCCCTATAAAAATATAAGTCAGGCATGAACCAAAAAAGTATGTCGTGAAAACTAGTAAGAAAAAACATGTACCTGTGGCGTAGAAAGCACTCGGCCGCGGCAGGTACGGAGCGGACGCAGTGGGCGCGAACGGTGGACGTGTCAAGGGTGAGGGCGCGAACGGTGGACGTGTCGAGGACGAGGGTGTCTGGTAAAAAGTTGAGGTGGAGGCACAGCTACTGGAGGACGAGGGGTTGCGTGGAAGGAGGTACCCCTCGTCGCCGCGGAAGTTCACCGAGTGCATCAACCGCCGCTCGGGCCCACCATCTTCGCATCTCCGCCCCGTATCCCGTCCCAGATGTGGTCCATCGTCGTGCCCACGTCGGGCCAGCAGGTACATCTCCCGTGTGTCGCATCACAAGATCCGGATTATTAGTACAACGAAACTTTAGCGAATGTGACTTAATTTGATTTAATGCAAAAGAACTTACTAAGATGTTGTGGGTCTGATCCCATCGGAAGGGGTACGCCGACGCTGGCACGAGGTCGAGGCGAGGGTTCGGCGGACGCACGCCACGCGCGTCCGAGTCCTCGCCGCGTACCACCGCAGTACGCTCTCCGTCGCCGCCGTAAGCGCCGCTCGACGATGACGTGCTCGGCGGCGTGCGCCCCGCCCACACGCCCGTGTATCGCCGCTTCACCAAAAGGGCGAAGTCTTCGACCCTTCCTTGTCCACCTACAACAAGAAATGTACCAATTGGTCAAGAACTAACTTTCGTCACTCATCACGAAACTAATGAAGTTTGCAATGAACTTATCGGTGCGCAGACGGTCGACGGTGTGCGGCGGACGAAGCGGCTGGTAGAGGCGAGCTGCCTCATCACGCCGCGCGACGTGGTACTCCTCGACGTACATGTCGTGGACGGCGGCGTCTTCGTCATCCGTAAGTCACGGCCAAAGCACGGGGCGAGAGACCACGTGGTGCACGCTACGCGACCAAGGCATCGGTGAACGGCTACCAAATAACCTCCTTGTCCGTGAGGTTGTCGATCTGGCCGACGAAGTCCAGTGCGACCTCTGATGTCCGCTCCGGTCAAGAGAGCTGCAAACAAGAGAATAAGTTAGCTCGACGAATGAATTACTTTCTGATAGCTAACGAACGGGTTAGCTCGGCACGAACTGGCGGTGGCACCACATCGACCCCATGGTCGGCTGTCTGCTGGGTCGTGCCCCTCCTCTAGCGACCGGTACAGCGATCGGTCGACTGATGGCCGACCGACGGGAAGGCGCTCGTAGCTCCATAGGTATAGCAGAAGCGGGCATCCGAAGAGGATCGACTGGGTGCCCGTCTTGGTGCACCCGGCGCACAGGCCCCTGTACATCGCGGCCAAAACTGCAGTGCCCCAGTTGATCTGGGGCATCTCCTCCACGGTCGCGTTTGCGATCCTCCGCGCGTGGGGATCAGGAACCTCGACACCGCATCCCTCTGGGACCCACAGAACATCACGTAGCCGAACAACCACAACAGTACGCCTCCAAGTGCCCTGCTGTTGCTCGCTCGTCGTCGTCTCTCATGAACGAGGCTGCAAAATTCAAAATTCGGTCGAGGTCGAAAATGATACTATGAAAAATGATGATAGAGGACGTCGTCTGTTTACTTGCGCAACCAAGCGCTCGTGGGGCCGTGGGAGTTGGTGAAGTCAGACACCTCTGGCGCATCGGGACGACACACCACTCCGGTGAACCTCGCGAGGATATCGTCGCGCCACGCGTCGGGGAGGTCAACAGCCCCCATGGGCTCCCCTGAGCACGGTAGCCCGAAGAGGAGGGCCACGTCCTCCAAAGTCACCGCCATCTACCCCCAAGGGAAATGGAAGCTGTGCGTCTCGGGGCGCCACCGGTCCAGGAGTGCGCAGACCAGCTGGTAGTCGAACCCAAAGCACGATCTGCGCTCCGCCGGGCGCAAAGCGGCCCGCATGAGGTCCCCCTCAACCAAACGCGCTAGGGGAAGAAGCCCTGCTGCGCGTAGCTTGCACCACAAAATGGAAATAAATATTAATTATGAAATTAAATGAGGAAATACAAAGAAACCAAGGTATCGTATTATATACTTCGGACACCAACCGGGGTGAAGCAGCATGTAGTACCCTGGGCCTCTAAAACGCACGGTGCCTAGCTCTGTCCCGCAGATCGTGGAGTGGTAGGACCGGTGCGCCCTGTCTGTGGGCTGTAGCCTCGTCGAAGAGCTCGGGCAGCACGTCAACTACAAAAAAATTAAAATATAAAGTCACCCATAAGTTCTAAAGTATTTCTAGGAATTTCCAAAGAATTTCTACAATTTCTAAAGTATTTCTAGGAATATCCAAAGTATTTCTACAATTTCTAAAGTATTTCTACAATTTCGAAAGTATTTCTACAAATTTCAAAAGCATTTCTACAATTTTTAAAGTATTTCTACAATTTCTAAAGTATTTCTAGGAATTTCCAAAGTATTTCTACAATTTCTAAAGTATCTCTATGAATTTCTAAAGAATTACTACAATTTCTATAGTATTTCTAGGAATTTACAAAGTATTTCTACAATTTTTAAAGTATTTTACAATTTCTAAAGTATTTCTAGGAATTTCCAAAGTATTTCTACAATTTCTAAGGTATTTCTATGAATTTCTAAAGTATTTCTACAATTTCTAAAGTATATATAGGAAATTTGTAAAGTATTTCTACAATTTCAAAAGTATTTCTACAATTTCTAAAGTATTTCTAGGAATTTACAAAGTATTTCTAGGAATTTCTAAAGTATTTCTAGGAATTTCCAAAGTATTTCTATAATTTCTAAAGTATTTCTACAATTTCTAAAGTATTTCTAGGAATTTCCAAAGTATTTCTACAATTTCTAAAGTATTTCTAGGAATTTCTAAAGAATTACGACAATTTCTAAAGTATTTCTAGGAATTTCCAAAGTATTTCTAGGATTTCTAAAGTATTTCTAGGATTTCCAAAGTATTTCTTGGAATTTTCAAAGTATTTCTACAATTTCTAAAGTATTTCTACGAATTTCTAAAGTATTTCTAGGATTTCTAAAGTATTTCTAGGATTTCTAAACTAACTATATGAGGAAAGTATTGGAGACATACCTGATGTGGACACCAAAGAAGACCACGGAGGAGGAAGGAACAGGAGGAGGGCGGCGCTGGCTGGCTGCTGCCCTTATATAGCGCGGTCCCGCCAGTTTCAGTAGGACCTCACGCCGCTTCAGTGTGATCGGTCAACCGCCAGTTCAAACGGCGGTTGGCCGCTTGCCGCCCTTTGTCGTGGCGGTAGGTGCCTGTCGTGCGGGCCACGTAGCGGGTCACCGTACCAACATTGGCAGAGGCGGTTGGCGGGCACTTACCGCCGTTTGCCACGGCGGTAGGTCCCTACCGCCTCTTCAAACGGCGGTAGGAACCCAACCGCCATTTGAAACGGCGGTCCGAGGATATTTCTGCCAATGTTGAATCCGACTATTTATTTTCGTAAAATCGAAGAAAATATATATATATAAAAATCTCCTACATGGGCCACACGACACGAGGATCCGCTAATTAATTGGCCCAAAAAGGCCTGAATGCTACATGCAATAGGATGTAAAGTTATATACGGTAGTGTTTGCCGCTACAACTTGCAATTTGGGCATAAGTATACTAAGAAAATATTCGGTGGAAGCTACCATCTCGGTGAAAACGGGAAAATCATCTTAAAATTCATACTTAGAAGTTGTCAAAAAATTGAAAGCGATGCACATCCGTTATGTATCTATAGATTTACTTTGTTGCTAAAGTTTTTTAGGGCACTTTGTTGCAAAAGATGAGATGCAAACTCAATTTAGGAAACTTCTTAGGAAAATGACAAATTTCGAGTGAAAGTGCACAACAAAACAAAAATTCTGGACATGTATATTCCAATGCATATGCACTCGAAATTTATTCTCATATGAGTTTTTATATAACGAGTTTGCATCTCAACTTTTGCAACAAAGTGCATATATGGATAAATTACAAACGTGCATTATTTCAAATATTTCAAAGACTTTTAATGTGTTGTTTAGGGAGATTTTCATGTTTCCAATGAAAAAATTATTTCCACCAAATATTTCCTCGTAGTATTAGTGCATGTATACACTTGTGTGCTGTTATTGGGGTAAATTGCACTAGGCCACAAATGATGTGTGCTGGTGGCTAAAAAGGGTCTTTGCTGGCGGGTGGAGCGCCCGCCAACGACCTTGTGCCACAGACAATTGTCTCGATCTTGGCGGGTGTCTGTCATCACAAGATAGAGACTCGACTTAGGTTTTCCTACTGCGAAAAGCTCAAAATAAATAGAAAATTTTTTAGGGAGGGACCCCATCGGCTAAGCCACCCACCCGTCCCCGTAAAGTCGCGTTGCTACGCGGTCGCCAAGACTCAAACCCGCGACCTCCACCCTCGCGCGAAGCCTCCTTTACCACTACACCCACTCATATGCGTCCATATCTAGTTTTCATTCTACCCATATTATACTAGACCGAGTGTAAATCATCCTTTTGGGGCTCTAAATGGATTCAAATTAAAAACTTGTCAACTACAAAATTTCATAACTTTCTGAGACCTACAACTTTCATGTTGGGTGTTTCTCCATTTGAGGTGGTTTACGAAATTTGAATTTCAAATTTGAGTGATTCAAACTTAGTTTTTTCGTTGACAATATGATTTCAAATAGAAAAACTACAAAGTTCCATAACTTCTCAAGAACTGCAACTTTTATTTTGAATGTTTCTCCATTTGAGGTCGTTTGAAAAATTCAAATTTTCAAATTTCAAAAAAACAAACGTACTTTTCGTTGACAAAATTAATTCAAATTAAAAATGGTTCAACTACAAAGTTCTATAACTTTTGAAGATGAACAACTTTTATTTTGGTCATTTGATCATCCAGTATAGTGGTAGTAACATTCTTCACAAATCTTATACATCTCTCGTATAATTCATGAAACAATGTTAGAGAGATATGTTTTGTGAACAAAATTATTACCACTTTGTCAAATGAAGAAACAACCCAAATAAAAGTTGTACATCTTGAGAAGTTATGGAACTTTGTAGTTCACAACTTTTTTATTTGACAACTTGTTACTGCTTTAAAAAAGGCACAGTGCTGGGGGTGACATAAGGCACCCACCAGCACACATAAGCGCCCGCCAGCACTGTGTTTACACCCACCAGCATTGATTGTGCCTACACCACTGTGCTGGCGGGTGTCAATAGCTATGTGCCAGCAATATATTTTCCATGTGCCAGCACAAATCGATTCTGGTGTAGAGTTGAATGATACAATATGCTCAGTGATGGAATGGAAAGGGGTTATATGATATCGATATTGTGTGACAATGTAGACAATGTTCTAGACTTTAGTACTGTGCTATATCCCTGTTGATATATAGCATTGCACTGCTGTCTTGATTAGTGATTTCATGGTTGAAAGTTAAATGATTCTTTATGATAACCTTCATGGATAAAAGAGTTTCTATGCGAGAACTAAGTGAATTAGAAGAAGCTAGTTTTCCCAACTCATCGTACCCCTTAATTCATTTCCGAAAATCGCTTCACGGAATCAACACGAAATCACTGATTGACAGAGCTCCTAGATTAAACCTAGACGCTGCAAGCTCCGGTAACTCTGCCATAATCTTGCTGTCCTAGAACTCATCATCACAACATTGTACTGTTGGCTTGTTGTCACACTAGCCAGTGTTCTTGGGCCTTGTTTAGATGGCTAAAAAGTAGTAAAAGTAACTCCTGTAGCACTCCTGTAGCACGTTTCGTTTGTTTGTGGTAAATATTATCCTACCATGGGGTAATTAGGCTCAAAAGATTCCTCTCGTGATGTACAACAGAACTTTGTGATTAGTAATTTTTTTACCTACATTTACTGCTCCGAACATATGTCTTTTGATGTATTTAATGTGATGTGATGGAGAGAGAGTTGAAAAAGTAGCAAATTTTTGGTAAAAAATTTGCAAACTAAACCAGGCCTTGGATATATAGGCCGTACTGGAGTTGCTAGGCTGTTAATTAATTTGTAATATAACCCGCGCACCGCGCATTGAAAGTAGTATGTACTTTGGTTAAAGATGAAGTCACATAGATGAACATGAGCATTTCAAGACAACATAGAGCATACTACTTTCAACAAGAGCGATGTTAATTTTATATAGAACAAAAAGCTAACATATATTCTTAGACCAACGTATATGTATTATGTATAGTCATCATATATACTAAAAATTTGTTTGGAACGTACCCGTTAGCGTCCGATCCGTCAAATATAATCACCTCAGTCCAGATCATGCACGTCACTGCCCCAATAATCGGCATGATTTTTCCCCGTGCTGCAAGCCTGCAACCACAGCCACATCCACAACTGCCACAGCAGCCACATAGGAGTATGCCCATTTTAAGCAGCAGCCGTTAATGGTAAGTAACCACCATGCCATTTCTAGCTCACACGCATCCGCAGTGCGCGATGGACGAGCTTCCCTGCCCCAGCTCCTCCTGCAGACATCACTCCCCGGTCTCCTTCTCTTTCACCGGCGGCCACCACCCGGTGGTGCTCGAGTTCGAGTCGTGCGACGTCCCCGAGCAGTGGCTGGAGGATGACGGCGAAGGTCTGCAGCAGGGTGACGACGACGCAGTGTGGTGCGACGGGGGCTCGCCGCCCTTGGCAGGGAAACACCCGTCTGACAACCCGCCAGCGCCCCCTGCTCCGACGAAAAGGCGGCGCGGCAGGAAGCCGGGCCCCCGGACCAACGGCCCCGTCATCAGCCACGTAGAGGCGGAGCGGCAGCGGCGGGACAAGCTGAACCACCGGTTCTGCGAGCTCCGGGCCGCCGTGCCCACGGTGTCCCAGATGGACAGGGCGTCCCTCCTCGCCGCCGCCGCCGCCGCCTACATCGCCGAGCTGCGCGGCCGCGTTCAGCACCTCGAGGCCGAGTCCAAGAAGGCCACTGACTACGTTGCTGGCACCACGGTGGCAGCGGCCGCCCACTCGTTCGCCGCCAGCGACCTCGCCGTCGAGGAGAATCTGGAGGTGCAGATGCTCGGGCGGGATGCAGCGGCGCTGCGCCTGACGTCGGCGGCCCCGGAGCACCTCATGGTGGCGCTACGCTCGCTGGACCTGCCGGTGCCGCCCATGACAACGCCTGCGTGTGCCGCGTGGGCGGTACGATGACCGCGCAGGACGCCGTCGTGGATGTGCCCGCCGTGCTGCGGGACGAAGGCCGCCTCCGCGCGGCGTTGCTCCAGAGGCTGCAGGGGATCGTAGGGCTTGCTAGCGTTCCTCTTTCGTTCCCAAACTATACCACCGTTCAATTTGACTTTTCTATAGATACATAGCTCTAATATGTGATCATCACAAAGACACGAATAAATACATGATTGACCATATCATTACTGCGTGTGGTCAGGGGTCGCTGGACTTGCCAGTTGTGGGGGCACAAGCAAGCTCCATTGCTCGCGATTGCTCGCTTGTGATTTTGCTACTGTCGGGACATTGCACTGTGACTTCACGATTTGAACTCACAAAACTACTGATTCTACCATAGTAGAATATATACTTTTTTCACACTTTCAATGGCTACAATTAATTATCCTACATTAGATATCTTCAATTCCTTAATAAACAACCCCAAATATCAGACCCGTCGGTTCAAAATTTTCTTACCAAATTAATTAGCAGTGTGGAGTATAGCTAGTGATAATTGCTACATACATTTTTTCTGGCTAGCTGCTGCTGCTTCTTATTCTCCTGCAATTTTCTTTTAGCATAGTCCTATTCGTCTGACTTATCAGCCACCAGACAGTAGTACTTTTCTCTCAGAACAAATCAACCGCTAACAAACAGCCAGCAGTACTTTTCTCTCGGAACAAATCAGCACCAACCACCAGTACTTCTCTCTCACATCAAATCAGCACCAACCAGCCAGCAGTATATTTTCTCTCACAATAAATTAACACCAACCACCAGCAACTAGTCAAGCCAACGTGCATGTTTTGGTTAGCTACGTGCTGCTTCTGCTGCAAATTTCTCCTGATGAGAAAGTTCTTTACTTTCTTGAATGTGCTTTACAGCGTGTGGTGTCATATCCTGAAGCTTTCGCTGTCGCTGGTGATCATGAGCCTTATACTTGGTATACGTAGCTCGTACTACGTACGATAGGAAAAGTCAAGCTTCCTTTTCTAAAAGAAAAGAGAAGAAAAGTCAAGCTATATCTAATATATATAAAATACGCCATATATATTGCTTGACCATGATTTTTCACTACTAGGGAAAGAACTTCGTCTGGCAAAATAACATTAGTACCGGTCCAGTTTGCCCACCGGTACTAATGTTCTAAGAACCGGTACTAATGTGACATGCGAAGGAAAATCATGGAGTTCGTCGTACGCACATGTCTACATTATTACGAGACTTATTATGTCCTCACATATCGGGGCTAGTTCCACAGTACTAAACACATTAGTCGGTGGGAACTAGCCCCGATCTTGATGACATTAATACCGTGAAAAATACCCCGATGATACTCCCACCAACTACCGTCGTCAAGACTTAGAAAAATCAGCCTCTTGCTAGCTCCCATCCACCGTCTGCCCCCTCTCTCTCTCCTTATCCTTTTCTTCCCACGCACCACCCCACAGTCCTTATCTTTTCTCCTCTTCTCCTCGATCTCTCATCTCGCCTCTCTCGCAGTCTGGCGGGCGGCCCGGCGGCAGGCGCGCCCGCCAGTGCGGCCGGCGAGGCAGCGGCGGCCTTGGGCTGGCAGGCCGTGTGAGCCGTGGCGCGGCGAATCCTTGTGAATGAATCTGTTCTTGTGAATCCACAGTGAATGAATCAGTGTTCTTGTGAATTCCTGTGAATGAATCATATATTGAATGATTCTGTGTTCTTGTGAATCCCTGTGATTGTGTAAGTATGTATATGGGTGATTCTTATGTTTGAATGGAATGTGAGATTGAGATGAATCGTATATTGAATGATTCTGTGTTCTTGTGAATGTGAATGTGGTTTATGAATGAGATTGAGATGATGTGATGAGATGAAAAAGAATGAGAAAGAAAAAAGAAAAAGGAAAAGAAAAGAAAACAAAATAAAACAGTGACGGGAGGGAGGGACGGACGGAAGAGAGACGGAGACGGACGTTAGGTCGCACATTAATACCGGGCGCTTCACGTTATTAATGTCACATTAGATCGGCAGAACAATCTGGTTTGGAAACCTCTTAATGAGGTTATAAACCCATACAAATGAATGTGCGTTTCCCTAGTAGTGTTTTATTGGCAACGTCGTAGGATTTCGGGAGAGCCATAGGATTCCTGCAGGAAATTAAGTATGTGACAGAGAGAGCTACCGGACACGCAGAGAAGCAAAAGAAGCCGTCGTTCAATAATGCAAGCGCCGTGGTCCTGAATGCCGTTTGCGACAAGAACATGAAAGACAAACGGCCGGTGCAGTGACACTTAACTTTTCCCATCGCAAAGCTTATTATGTGAACACGACTACCTGCATCATCGATCGCTAATATATGAAGACACGTGCTTAATAATAATTTTGCAACGTTTTTCTATCGTCGACTCGTCGTGACCCTTGAACGATTCCTAGAGCTAGCAAGATTAACGCTCGCTAATGAAGCTCGTTGTAATGTATGGTCACCGTACGTGTTTCTCTCACTGTAAGATTGACCTATAATTTGAAATGGAGGGAGTATATGTCATCAAGATAAAAATTATATATTCCCTCTTCACACACTTAATAAAGAAAGACACGATTTAATGAACCATCCACATATTTCGCAATATGGTTAAGAGATTACTTGTGTGGTTAATTACACGTACTCTTATTAACATAAGGTCTTATTTATACTATATCAAGAATCAAGATTTTATTAGGTCCCATGCTACACTTTTATTTACCACGATAGCATATGCATGCATTTCGGTATCCAGACTACACCACAGATCGAGCCCAAGATGTCATTTTTCTCATCTTCAATGCTGCAGGACTATTTGATGTCGCGTCTGTAATTTTCTCCTGTAACCTGTAGCTCTTCTCCTTCTTCGTTCCTCCCCCGGCATGCCAGGCACCTTGTAACACTGCTCCATTTTATCCAACGAATGAATGTAGCCATGTAGGTGGGGATCCCCATATTGTTCAAAAAAAGATGTCTTTTTTTTTTGTATGTCAAGAAAGTATGAGTGTATAAGCTTCTACTTTATATTTTCTCAATATACAAGCATATATTGAGGACTTAGGTACTTTATCATTTTCTCGTAACATGCAATTAGATCCACAAATTTTGATGCCAACAATGATCGATTTAGACTATACAGGAAGACCATTACGTGTAGGATTATTTCATTATTTGCATTGTAAGGATTCTCCCTCTTTTTTTCCCTAGCACGCCTCATAAGGATTAAATACAAATGTACTACAATAATTATGGACGACGGAGCATGAGGGCGTGCGTGCGGCCGCTGGCCCGCTGCTAGCGGTGGTTTGTGTCCGGTGGTGCCTCAACGTCGATCACGAGCTCGATGGCTAGCACAGGCGTAGCTAGCTAGGGAGACCCTTGTGGAACTGTACAAGGCGTCGGCGGTTGGCTGCCCTGGCCGGTAATGATTGGCGAAGTCCAGCATCACCTTCCGGGCTGCTCCACAACTTGCCATGCCTGGCCAGCTTGGGCTCCCCTCCCCACACCGGCCAGCAGCCTCGCCGTCCGCCTCCCGCGCCGCGCGCGGCACCATTGCCAAGCATAGCGCCAAAGAAGCAGCCGCCATTATTGCACATGGCCAACAGGTAACGTCGGAGATCGATGAACTGGGAAAGCGATCGAGCAGTTGCCTCTGGTTCACGGGATGCCTTGTCAGAATTCTCCCAGCGACATGCACCGGCGAGAGCTCAACAACAACACGGAGACACAACATTACAACTGAAAAGATTACGTGAGCCGCCCATGGCGCAGGACTGCTCTGGCACCTCGAGCTATTCTCGATCTCGTCATGCAAATTGAATTGCAGTGGTTTCTAGAGTCCTGATATGATACTGTTCTGTTCTCAATCCATGTACGTTGCGTTGCATATTGAATAAATTCAGAGCAAGACCATGTTTAGGCACATATATATCAAAGCCAATATGCGTGTGAGGTTGTCTCCGATTCATTTGAAATTTTTACGACTTGATAATCATTTAATGGTACGACACTTCGCGTTGAGAAAATGTATAGATTTTACATTTTGGCTCTCATTGCATTATATGGATTATTTTTTTTAAAAAAATGCATGGGATGATTAAGATCTTCACCCGTAGCAACGCACGGGCATATTTGCTATAAGGATTAAATACAAATGTACTACAATAATTAGTAATTGCTGAGATAAAGGGAGTAGTGCGTTTTCCTAGTCTTGGAAAGGCCGGACGAAAACAAGGACACAAGCAAGTAGCCGCGTCCAGACCCATCAAAATCATGATGGAAAGAAAATGAAATTCTCTCCATTATTCAAATCCCATGGACCACACGAAGAAAGCATTCTGCTTTTGTTCTTGTTCATGTACGGGCACATGCCACGTACATGCAGACATTAGTGCATGCTGAGACTTTTCAAACTTAGGTAGTACCCCATTTGGCGCTCATTGGCTCTTATAGTCTTATCCATGCACATTTCTTAATTTGCACAAAACACCCCCATCCCCCCGAGAACATCGGATTCCCCATTTTTATCATTTGCAAATACTAGTGCGAAGCTACTCTTTAGCCCTGGCAACCGATCGGATCGGTTCTTCGGTTCCCACACAAATCCGGTTCTCAATAAATAGACACCAATCGGTTCTTTTGAGAAGTGGGAACCGGGACAAATCGATTTCGGTTAGTTCGGTTCGGTTCCGGTTAAAACCGAACTAATCGAGTCAAAAGTCAAAAATCCAAAAGGCCGTGCGTGCTTTATCTGTCGGGCCATGCCCGCCGTCGGCTGCGGCCGGCGCTCGCCCAACCGCCGTCGGCGCCGCTCCTCTTCTTCACTGAGCTGCCAGGTGGCACCGTCTCGCCGGGATTTGAGGGAGGACGAAGAGTGGAGAGAGCGACTGCGCCCATCCGGGATGGTGGTTGGCCGGCGGCCGAGGTCGGAAGGTCGGCCAGCCGGCCAAGTCGAGGCATCGGCCCTCGGCGTCGGGGACGCTGACCGCACCCATGCGCCGATGTGCGTGCTGCGGGCGACCGGGTGATGGGGAGTGGGGAGGGGCGGCTCGGAAGGGGCAGGGGCGGCTCGGAAGGGGATTAGGATTCAGGAGGGTGGAAGCTAGGGTTTCCTTTGGGCTTTGGCTAGTTGGGCTGTTATTGTGTTGAAATGTGTAGTAGTTCGGTACTCTCGGTTAACTGGGAATCGAACCGAATTAACTGAGGAATTTCGGTTCCTGAGAAACAAAAACCAACCATAGAACTGAATTTCTCAGCTCCGTTTTTTCGGTTCGGTTCTCGGTTCATTTTGCCCAAGGCTACTACTCTTCTACTATTGTGGATACAGGATGGAATTACTTGTTGCATTATTTGAGCTTGTAGCTTGTTTACTACTCCCTGCGTTTCGTATTACTTGTCGTTTTGACTTTTTTAAATACATTCTCTTTTCTATGCACCTAGATATATACAATTATGTCTAAATACAAAACAAAATAAATGTATTTAGAAAAACCAAATTGACAAGTAATATGAAACGGATGGATTATATTACAACTAAATCATCAAAATAGCGAGGACCTTACCGTAAATAGATTGATTGGGAGTGATGAAGCTGCTGCGAGTGCAGCTGTCTCTGCAACCAACCACCTCCATGCCCCCAATCGATTTCTCGTCCGTTGCCAGTGTGCTCCCACCACAACCAAAAAGGTACTGTTGGCCATTTTTAGGAATAACCATAAACGGACGTGACACTCCAGCTGCCCAATGCCCATGGATGCGCTCGTCTCCTTCAGCAACTCTCCCTCGTCCCCCGCCCCCATCTTCTCCCCCGTCGGCAACCTCCTGGAGCTCGACTTCGTGTCCTGCGACGTCGTCCCGGACCAATGGATGGGGGGCCAAGACTGGCTTCACGAGCCCCTGGACCTGGATGGCGCCGCCGCGTGGAGAACCTGGAGGTGCGGTTGCTCGGGCGGGAGACGGCGGCGCTGCGCCTGACGTCGGCGGCGCGCCACGCCCCCGCGCGCCTCATGCTCGCGCTCCGGTCGCTGGACCTGGACGTGCAGCACGCGTGCGTGTGCCGCGTGGGCGGCGCCACCGTGCAGGACGCCGTCGTCGACGTGCCCGCCGAGCTGCGGGACGAGCGCGGCCTCCGCGCCGCGCTGCTCCACAAGCTCCAGCGGAGCGTCTAGCTAGCCCCGTTGATACCGGAACCAAGGTTTAATTTGAGCTGATCTGCTCCGTCACCATATCAAGCTCGCTGCACTCCTCTTATTCGTGAACATGCATATTAGTCACTATTTTTTATTCCTCAGCATATATCCATATACATGTCAATCCCATTAATAATATACCAGTACGTACATTGTTTTGGCTGTTAAAGCAAAATACGAATTCTCAATGGCAACATATATATGCTCAAAGGGAGCCGTTCTGATTTGTTTTTTACAGGAGTTAATTCTCTAAGAGAAGTAAAGTGATTTCATTTGCACATAGGATTTAGTGTGGTTTCATTAACCGTCAGCTAGACAAATTATTCTTTGTGCCAGTTAAACTCTGATTATGTTGCAGTACCACTTTGAGGTTTGCGATTTTCCTACTGTAACATGAATAAGTACACAGATATAGCAATCATTAACATCTAAATTAGCCTAGTTTGTGATAATACTAATGTCAAATCGGTGTCCCGTCAAATAGCAAATAATTTGGAGTCGCAACTTGCAGCTCGCTGGCTGCCCAAAACAGCATGATTCTCCCCGCTACCACACAGCCACACCCAAACACTGCCATTTTCAGCAATATCTGTTGAAAGGAAAGGGAAAAGAGACTGAAAGTGCTCTCTGAGATCGATCTGCAGATCGATGTCGTCCACGTACTGTATAAAGTTAACGTACTGTATAACAGTCCCAAATGGGAATGTGGGATTATGGTCTAATTAAGTTGTTGCTCTATAATCTTAGATTAACACTTTTACGCGAAATGATGACGAAAAAGTTAACGTCATGCAATGTATGGGTCTTCCACTCAACGTGCAAAGTGAACTAAGGCATGAACCATTATATAATGCATGTCAGTTGTCGAAGGTTTTATTAATGTTTGGGTGCCCTGTATAATAGTCACGCAATTTACGTTGATTTGTTGGGAACTTTTGGTGGTGGCATGCATATGTTTAGCAAATGTAGGATCAAATATGTTTAAAAGTTCAAGGACCTACTTTTAGATGATATATCAAATCATAGAACAGGTTTTGAACTGCCATTGTATTTTACTTTCTTTTATATAAAAAAATAAAGAAAAGAAAAGTGGGCCGGCCGGCTAATGTAAGGGGTACTACACAGGCAGCAGTGGCAGCATATATCATCAGGCGCAGCGGCGCCTCCGACTGCGTCGTCGACGACGAGCGCGCAAAATGGGAGGAACTTTACTGGCGCAAGTTGGTTCTGCAGCTATGCGCACCCGGAGTCGAGGTCTACGAAGATGATAAGGTAGAAAAGATGTGCATCGAGGACATTAATAGCATCAAGAAGGGGCGGCTCGCGGTGACCATACATGCAGCTAAGGTAAGCGCAGGCTTTGAGGTGCTACCATGACAAAAACGTCTAGGAGAGAGCTTTCTACATGGCGATCTAGTTCTGAGGAGGATCCAGAGTAAGAAGGAGATGCACAAGCTCTCCGCGTCATGGGAGGGGCTATTCATCGTCAAGGAAGTCAGCAGACTAGGTTCTGGTCCCTTGATGTGGAAGGATGGCAACGACGTGACCAACTCTCGGAACATCAAGCATCTACGCTACTTCCACCCATAAAAGCTATGTATTTTTCCTAGTTTCTTCTTGTCAGATAACATCAAGATAATGAATATAGAAGATCTTTCTCTCGAAAAACCACCACCAAACAACCAGAAGATTTTCTCTCGTAACAAACCTGACCACCCATAGAACCGATAGCGAACATGCCACTTATCGCTTGGTGATAAAATTTTCATCTTGTATGAACATTGCTTTACTCCACCCTAAGTCCCAAATCTTGAAACTTTGGGGCTGCTTTAATTTTGGTTATTTACACTACGTGAAAACCCTAAATAGGTCACACAGCATTTGTAACGGCCCTTAACACCACTAAAAGAAATGTGCCGACTAGTGACGCAAAAAGGGCGTTTCTCATCATAAACCACGATTAATGACGCCGGTTGTTACGAAAACGCTCCGTCATTAATCGAGCGTCACAAACCACGATTAATGACGAGATCTTATTTCGCGGCGTCATGAATTTAATGACGCGTATAAATTCGTAACACTTGTCGTCATAAACCTGTTTCGGCGGTTGCACAACGTTGGACCGAGATTTATCGTGGCTCCGACGTGGCAGGGGGTTATGACGATTTCGGTTCGTCACAAATTGAGGTCCGGTCCATGTAAGAGCCTTTGTGAGCCTAATTTTGTTGGTGCAATTTTAGCCCGTTTTAGGTTTTCGTGTTATTTTTTTGACCATTCCTTAAATGTTTGTTGCATGCTATATTGTGCTGTTTTTATTTTGGGCCCTAGTCCATCTAACGAAATTGGCTCATATTGTATTATGCAGGGACATTTGATTTTGGGCAATTATCCCTAGGGTCTTTCCTGGGCCTCGGCCCATATTGACTTTCAGCCTTTGTATACTATGCAGCTGCGATCGCTTGACACATAATCATACATAAAAACAGAACATTTCCCCCTTCTGTATAATTCACACCACATTCAGGGAACAGTTCAACCAGTATAATTGTGCAACATACATCAAGTTAGCATCGAATCGAATCAACATACAACAAGTTATCAGCAACACAGGTTCACCAAGACCACACTTTAGTTGAGAGGAGGATAAACCTGGTTGAAATTTATCAAGCCTTGGATCAGATTATGCATGTCATTTGTGCTCTTCTTCAAAACTTCAAACGCTTCTGTTTGAGACTTTGTTGATAGGTGAAACTCTTATGAAGTTTCGATCCGCAAGCGTACGGATCTCCTATGCCCTTCTTCACCTACGGGAGATCCCAAGGTTCTAGTCAACCCAAGGAGCAAGGGGATTACTAGCGTTTAACCTAACACTAATCTAGTTGATTGAAGACTTATGATAGAAAGATTAATCTATAAAGTAAAGACAAACTAACCCAAGATTACATTGAAGAGAGATTAAAGGTGCACAAGTATGAAGAACGTATGCCCATGGAGTCTAGGCACTTGAAGATGCAATCACCCAAAACATTATAAACCCCCGATCCAATCTATCTAAGTGTGTGATCAAGGATTAGACTTTTCCCTTCCCTCGTACATGTCACTACGCGAAGGTAATCGGTACTAACCCTAACGAACACGGTATGTTGACGTGATCTACGGGAGCAACCCCGAAAGCACGGTAACTAGCGTTAAACATTAAGCATCATCAACAAAAAGTATGATAGACATATGATCCAAACAAGATAGGTGACTACACTTCAAGTTTCGTTACAACTCCATGGACAAACGAAAGACTTTACCGCATCATGGCGCTAGGCATGGCACCGTTGAGCATGGTGGATGCCTCTGATGAAGATGCACCCTCGTTGTCCTTCAACTCCGGCGGCGCCGTGGCAAGCTCTCGGCGTCCTCCTTCCTCGTGGCGACCTCCCTTGGGCTTGGCAATGATCTCTCTTGAGAGTCCTCCCCCAAGGGTCTCTCTCGTAGTCGATCTCCTCTTCCTTGGCAGCTCTTAGGAACTAGATGGCGTCTCTGGTGAATGGCGGCTTGCCCACGTGATTAGGGTTGCATCTACTTAACACCGAAGAAAGGGGGTCGCAAACCGACACTAGAACGGGCTGGGCCGGTCGGCATGGGCGGCCGATGCAGGCCTCGGGCTCGGTTTTGGCCCAATTTTCTCCACGCTCCATCTCCTGCATTTTGGATCATTGGCACCTTCAATTGTGGGCTTTGGACGTCGTTATCTCCGCGACCAAGTTGAGGGATCTTTATGCATGAACTTTCGGTCTTTTCATCTCGGTCCTCGGGAGTTCTCCATTAAAGCACATTGGTCCTTGCCACCTTTGGAGGCAAGTTCGCACATGGTCGGAGCTCCTTGATTGACTTGTAAAACGTTTTCCGAACTAGTTGCATCTTCCCTCATTTAATACGTGAATTCCTGCACAAACACTATACTCCAAATTGCACATCCAACGGTGAACTTGTTATATCATTAGTATGCCTAGTGGCGGGTTAGTTCCAAAATGAAGTTCAAACCATAACATAACAAGTGTTCTTGGTTGACGGAAATCGACTGCCAACATGCCCCCACGCTTAGATCTTGCTCGTCCTCGAGCAAGTTTCTCACAAGTTGTTCATCTAAGGAGTTGAAACATGCTTCGTCAAATCCTTCCTTACAAGTTAGTCAATCATTCATCTTTAATATAAGAGACATGAAACCAAGATCATCATGTAAACATGGGCGTTTAGAAATTTACCAACTCAAGACTTACCCCACAACTCATACCTTTCACTAAAGATCCTCATCTCCAACCATACTTACTTTCTTACTTCCATCGGAGGGTTTTCACAAGCTTTTAAAAATAAAATTCCTGCATAAAGTATTAGACAAAGTCCTCCTCCAAGTTCTCACATGTCACTCATTTAAAATAGCTATCCTAGATAATTTCATAAACTCTTACATCCCATAAGTCTCTCATTTATAATGTAAGGTGGAGCTTTAGGTATGACTAGTGAAGTTAGCACAAATATTATCAAGCTAAGAAAATTCTCTAGTGGTCGTTCACCTTCCAAGCCAATGATCATGAGAGTTAAACCATAATGTAAGGGTATCAAGGATGAGAAGATTTAGAATGGTGGACATGTGCAAAGGGAAAAAGAATAAAGACTTCAAGGCACTAATGATGTCCTCGATGTCGGATTGCACATGGTATGGAATATTGAAGATTCGTTCTCAACATCATCGCATCCTTCCTCGCACTTCTCTTGATCTTCACTTGACTTATCATCCCTCATTATATCCTTCTTACCTTGCCTTGGATCTTTCTCTCTTTTTCTTTTTCTCTCTTCTTTTCTTTTCTCTCTTTTCTTTTTCTTTCATCTCTCTTTTTTTTTCTTGTGTGTGCGCACAGACATATACACACATATATCTTTTTTTTTCTTTCCTCCACATCTTTATCTTCTTTTCCGAAGCCTTTCGTCCATCTTTTTGACATGAATACCAATCTGAATTTTACGTAAAACCTTACCTAAAAATCGAACGAATCTTCGGACATGGGTTGTGTTCAAGGAATAAGATGATAAAAAGATGTTTATGGTTTTGGGTATGGAATCTGGCAATGTATGGGGCATTCAATGTGAAGTTCCCATTACCGAATATATGACGAGGCTAGCAATAAAAGATATAATATCAAGGACATGATCATTGCTTGAAATTAGATCTCCCAAGAGAGTAAAGTCCTAACCCAATTCATCATGCTAAACAACACTTATGGTGGAGTGTATATATATAGTTTAGGCCTTGTATAGGATAGACTTGCCTCTCAACTTGGAGAAAGAAATTGCTAACCTTCATTGCAAGGGGGTTTTCATAATTTTCAGAAATAAACACCTCCAATATTAGTATTACTCAAAGCATAGCCAAAGTAAGGTCCTAGATCAAAGTTGAGCATGGATACTTTCAAAGGTAAACTTCCACTAAGCACCATGGTAAACAATTATTCACAATGCTCATGCTCAAATTATAAGGATAAAAGAAAGACATAACAAGTAAAAGAAACAAAAGACTAGCACGACACAAAATGTATAGGACACTTTTTATTTCTTTTTCTTGACTCAACGCTAATTTAAGACACATCACGAGCTAAAAAATTTTAAAAACAAGACTCAAACTTGACATGACTTTAAGACTCGACTTTCCACCACTAGAGCAAAAATTTTAAAAGACTAGCTCCCCCCCCACGCTTAGACCTTACGACGTCCTAGTCGTAATTTTGCAAGAGGTACAAGAGGGATGCTAGCTACTACACCTAATGAAACTTCCCACAAGAAGAGCACCATTCCTTCTTAAATGGTCGGCAAAGATAAGGAATAAACCCGTGCCCCGTGGAAAACGAGGAACCGACGCAGGAGGTCTTTGGGCCGGTCGGCATGGGTCGGCCGGCCTACCCCCTGGTTTTGGGCCCTCGTGGCCCATCTTCTGCGGGCCTCTATGTTTCGTGCATACTAGCCTATGTGGTGAAAAGGTCCAGCTAAAAAACGCAAAAAGCATTCGATAAAAATAAGAAAAGAAAATAAAAATTTATTTACAGAAAAGTTACCTTGTTTTACGTCTTAGGCATGACGCTCGGGCTCGTCCTCCATGGTGTATATGTCAATGTAGTCGATGGGCACGACGTCGGGCTCAAGAAAAACCTTCAATCGTTGTCCATTAACCGCATATTGATCTCCCTTTATATCCATAATCGTTACCGCTCCGCTTGGCGAGACCGAGTGGACGACGTACGGTGCATCCCATTTGCTTTTCAATTTGCCTTTCCCAAATATCTTGAACTTTGAGTTAAAGAGGAGGACCTTGTCGCCTTCTTTGAATTCCTTCGCTTGAAGTCTTTTATCATACCATCGCTTCATTCTTTCCTTGTAGATGGTTGCACTCTCATAAGCTTTAAGCCTCATCTCTTCTAATTCACTTATTTGAATTCTCCGTTTGATTCTCGCGGCATCCACATCAAGATTCATCTTCTTGATCGCCCAATATGCTTTGTGCTCTAGTTCCAAAGGCAAATGACAAGATTTACCATAGACGAATTGATATGGTGTCATACCTATTGGTGTTTTATGTGCCGTCCGATATGCCCATAATGCTTCGTCCAACTTTTTGACCAATCTTTACCTCCCTTCTCAACGGTCTTGTTAAGAATACTCTTGAGTTGCCTATTTGAAGTTTCCGCTTCACCATTGGTTTGTGGGTGGTAACCCGTGGCCACTCTATGCTCGATACCCAACTTGGACAAGCACTTTCTAAAACTATTTCCCGTGAAGTGTGTTCCTCCATCACTTATTAAAACTCACGGGACTCCATAGCGTGGGAATATAACATTCTTGATCATTGATATAGATTCCTCCGCTGAAGCTCTTCGACAAGGGATGGCCTCTACCCACTTGGATACATAATCGACCATTACTAATATATGCTCATATCCATTTGAAATAGTGAAAGGCCCCATGAAGTCAATTCCCCATACGTCGAATAGATCAATTTGCAAGTTATAATTTAAAGGCATAGCATTCCTTTGAGATATATTCCCCATTCTTTGACATTCCGGACAAGAAGCAACGTACCTTTTCGAATCTTGATGCATCTCCAGCCAATAGAACCCACTAGCCCGTACCTTTGCTTGAGTCCTAAATTGTCCATAGTGTCCTCCATATTCGCCTGAGTGACACTTCCTTAGTATTTCGACTCTTTCTTCCCTTGGTACACATCTTCGCAAGACTCCATCCGCTCCAAGCCTAAAGAGGTAAGGTGTATCCCAATAATATTTTTGGCTCTCGGCCATCACCCTTCTTTGAGCATTCTTATCTAAGTGATCAAGTGGCATCTTTTGTATGGCTCAAATAATGTTGATCATCCAAGTGTCTTTGTCAAGGATGCAATATAGATGATCATCTCTCATCTTGTCTTCGATGGGCTCTTTATCATCTTCACGATTCATTCTTGATAGATGGTCGGCCACAACATTTTCCGACCCCTTTTTATCCCGAATCTCCACATCGAACTCTTGCAAGAGAAGGATCCACCTAATCAACCTTGGCTTGGCATCCTTTTTAGACAAGAGATACTTGATTGCCGCATGATCGGTGTAGACGATTACTTTAGAATTCATAATATAGGATCTGAATTTTTCAAAGGCAAATACTACCGTAAGCAATTCCTTCTCCGTTGTTGCATAATTCAATTGAGCTCCATTAAGGGTTTTGCTAGCATAATATATAGTATGTACCTTGCCTTCTTTTCGTTGTCCCAACACGGCTCCAACGGCATAGTCGCTAGCGTCGCACATGATCTCAAATGGTTGACTCCAATCAGGCGGTTGAATGATAGGTAAGGTTATGAGAGTTCTCTTTAGTGTCCGGAACGCTACCAAGCACTTCTCATTGAAATCGAATGGCACATCTTTTTGGAGAAGATTAGTCAACGACTTTGTAATCTTTGAGAAATCCTTGATGAATCTTCTATAGAATCCCGCATGGACCAAGAAACTCCTCAAAGATTTAATATCCGTCGGTGGTGGAAGCTTCTCAACCGCTTCGACCTTAGCCTTGTCCACCTCGATCCCCCTCTCGGATATCACGTGTCCCAGCACTATTCCTTGTTTCACCATGAAGTGACATTTCTCCCAATTATTTAGCACCAAGTCAACCTCCCCACACCTTGTAAGAACTTTATCCAAATTTGCCAAACAATCCGCAAAAGTTTTACCATAAACAGAGAAGTCATCCATAAATACTTCAACAATTTCCTCGATGAACTCCGAAATTACCGCCATCATGCATAGTTGAAAAGAGGCTGGAGCATTACATAAACCAAAGGGCATCCTTCTATATGCAAATGTTCCATAAGGGCAAGTGAATGTTGTCTTGTGTTGATCATCCGGGTGAATGGGAATTTGCATGAACCCTGAGTATCCATCAAGGAAGCAAAACACATGCGTGGTTTGCTAACCTCTCAAGCATCTCATCGATGAACGGTAGGGGGAAGTGATCCTTCTTCATTGCTTTGTTCAACTTACGATAATCAATACACATCCTCCATCCGGTCACGGTTCTTTGCGGTATTAGTTCATTCTTCTCATTCTTCATCACGGTCAAACCTCCTTTCTTCGGCACACAATGTACGGGCTCACCCATTACGCTATGCGACCGGTAGATGATTCTGGTGTCTAACAACTTGATGACCTCCTTCTTCACCACCTCTCGCATGGCATGGGTTAACCTCCTTTGATGGTCCACAACGGGCTTGCATTGATTCTCCATAGGTATGTGGTGAGTGCAAAATGCTGGGCTAAGTCCTTTAAGGTCATTTATCGAATACCCGATCACCTTCTTGTGCTTTTTCAATAAATTCAGCAACATGTCATTCTCCTCGGGACTCAATTCGTCACTCACAATCACGGGATAAGTCTTTTCCGGCCCCAAAAATTCATATTTTAATCCTTTGGGCAATGGCTTAAGATCCACCTCCGGTACTTGTGGTTCTTCATGTTTAATTTCCCCAATGTCTTCAAATTTATCTTCCTCTAAGCTTCCGTCTTGTGGTTCTAGTCCTTTAGTTGCTTCCGCTAATTCTCCATCTAGCTCATTATTAGATTCATTCTCCATTGCTCTTTGCAATGGATCCCTAAAGGTTTCAACAAAATGAAGGCTCTCTACCTCTTCGTCATCAAGAGGTAGGGGTGAGGCAATTCTAGAAGCGGGAAGAAAATTATATGTGTGATTATCCCCATCAAGATTAATAGTTACTTTCCCATTTCCGGCATCTAAAACGGCATTAACCAACTTGAGAAAAGGTCTATCAAGAATTACATGATCATTTTTATCATAGTAGACATCAACAATAAAGAAATCGGTTGGTATGCATTTTCCGGAAATTAAAACTTCTAGATTTCGGGCAATTCCAATAGGTTTAACAATTCTACCATCTCCCATGATTAACTTAGTAGTGGTTGGAACTAGGTCAATGGTATGATCATGAATTTCATCAAAAATTTTAGAAGACAAGACACTTGTGCTCCAATGTCGCATAACGCCTTGCAATCAATGTTGTTGACCTTGCAATCTATACGCGGCGATGTCTTCTCTTCTTCATCGGATCCTATGGCATAAATTTCAGCGAGGCGAGCGAATGATGATGCCTCAGGCTTGATTCCCATAATCCTTTTTGCTTCGGCCACATGGTCCGGATCCACTTCTTCTTCACTAAAGAGTTTTTGAAGGACCTCCCCGGTTGTCTCTAGGTTGTATGTATGTTCCACTTGTTTTTCCGGTGGAAAGTCCATCTCCACAGCTTTCGCCATCCCCTTTTGATTAGGGAACGGTCTTCTCTTGTCAAAAATTTCTTCAAAATCAATTGAGACCCAATCCATTTGCTCGAACTCCCTTCGTGGCTTCGCGCTTGACATAGTCCTTTCACTTGCTTTGCTTGTCTCGGCGTGATCACTCTCCGGGATAGTTCTAGTTTCCACGTGTTTAATTTCTTCAACCTTTTTTGGGATTGGCTCCTCTTTCTTCTTTTCCGGGACCGTATTTCTGAAAATTCCAGCAAGTGGTCTCACACTTGCATCACATTCTGACTTCCCCGAAAGTCGTGTTTCCCAATCTCTTCGCATGGCCGCCGCTTTGCTTATTTTTTGTAGAAGTTGGGCGGCTTCCATGAGTGTTTTCTCCATGAGATCCCCTCCTGCACACATTTGAACGTATTCCATGCAACTAGGGGTTAGGGAAAAGAAAAATGTATGCAAAAGTACATCACCGGGAAATCCGAGTCTTGGTCCTTGTTCAACTAGCTCGTTGAATCTATTCCACGCTTGATCAATCCCCTCTTCTTCTCCTTGCTTAAAGTTAATCACTTGCATCCTTATATGTTGAATCTTGCTTATAGGGAAAAACTTGGCACAAAATTTCTTTATCAATTGATTCCAATTTCCCTCGACTTCGAAGGACGCGAATGAATACCACTTAATTGCTTTATCGGCAAGTGAGTAGGGGAAAAGATTCCATTTAAACCAATCATCGGGGACTCCCTCTTGTCGTACCATATTGCATAGTGTCGTGAAGCGCTTGATATGTCTATATGGGTTGTTCGTCTCGTCCCTTCGGAACAGATTAGTTGCTGCCATCTCAATAATTCGAGGCTTGATTTCGTATGTTGTCGCTTGGAGAGCCAAGTCCGACTCTTGTACCTTGATGTCCACACATCAAGGGCTAGCATAGTCTCTTAGTGATTTTTCTGATTCCTCCAAGGGATTATGAACGAACGCCATCTAGACAATCAAAAGAAAACAAAAACAAAAAAAGAGTGTTTTTCTAGAACACAAGGGTTAAATGTTAGTAATCAACAAAATCAATGAAAGATTAAACGAAGTAAACTAGCTTGCTCCCCGGCAACGGCGCCAGAAAAAGAGGCTTGTTGATAGGTGAAATTCATATGAAGTTTCGATCCGCAAGCGTACGGATCTCCTATGCCCTTCTTCACCTACGGGAGATCCCAAGGTTCTTGTCAACCCAAGGAGCAAGGGGATTACTAGCGTTTAACCTAACACTAATCTAGTTGATTGAAGACTTATGATAGAAAGATTAATCTATAAACTAAAGACAAACTAACCCTAGATTACGTTAAAGAGAGATTAAAGGTGCACAAGTATGAAGAACGTATGTCCATGGAGTCTAGGCACCTAAAGATGCAATCACCCAAAACATTATAAACCCCCGATCCAATCTATCTAAGTGTGTGATCAAGGATTAGACTTTTCCCTTCCCTCGTACATGTCACTACGTGAAGGTAATCGGTACTAACCCTAATGAACACGGTATGTTGACGCGATTTATGGGAGCAACCCCGAAAGCACGGTAGCTAGCCTTAAACATTAAGCATCATCAACAAAAGGTATGATAGACATATGATCCAAACAAGATAGGTGACTACACTTCAAGTTCCGTTACAACTCCATGGACAAATGAAAGACTTTACCCCATCATGGCGCTAGGCATGGCACCATTGAGCATGGTGGATGCCTCCGATGAAGATGGATCCTCGTTGTTCTTCTACTCCGGCGGCGCCGTGGCAAGCTCTCGGCGTCCTCCTTCCTCGTGGCGACCTCCCTTGGGCTTGGCAATGATCTCTCTCGAGAGTCCTCCCCCAAGGGTCTCTCTCGTAGTCGATCTCCTCTTCCTTGGTGGCTCTGAGGAACTAGATGGCGTCTCTGGCGAATGGCGGCTTGCCCACGCGATTAGGGTTGCATCTACTTAACACCGAAGAAAGGGGGTCACAAACCGACACGAGCTGGGGGCTCGGCATGGGTCGGCACTGGCCTTCTGGGCTTGGTTTCAGCCCAATTTTCTCCACGCTCCATCTCCTGCATTTTGGATCATTGGCCCCTTCAATTGTGGGCTTTGGACGTCGTTATCCCCGCGACCAAGTTGAGGGATCTTTATGCATGAACTTTCGGTCTTTTCATCTCGGTCCTTGGGAGTTCTCCATTAAAGCACATTGGTCCTTGCCACCTTTGGAGGCAAGTTCGCACATGGTCGGAGCTCCTTGATTGACTTGCAAAACGTTCTCCGAACTAGTTGCATCTTCCCTCATTTAATACGTGAATTCCTGCAAAAACACTATACTCCAAAATACACATCCAACGGTGAACTTGTTATATCATTAGTATGCCTAGTGGCGGGTTAGTTCCAAAATGAAGTTCAAACCATAACATAATAATTGTTCTTGGTTGATGGAAATCGACTGCCAACAGACTTCAATGTTGTCTCCTGTTGTTGAGCCTTCAATCTCAGTTCGCTCATCTCAGCCTCCTGATCAACAATCTTCTACTGTAGTTGTGCCCCCCTTGCTTCTCATTGTCAAGTACAACTCGTATTTCCTGAACCTGAAGTGCAATATTAACCCTAGTCCTTTTCATGGAGGGCGGGCGAATGTCAGCAACCTCCCGAAAAGTCCTAGATTGGACAACTTCCGCCATTACTTCAACAACAGTCCTTCCTGGTTGGTCGCCTTGAGGTTCGGCGACAATTTGTTCCATGTGAGCCTAAAAAAGAAAATAAAATGAAAGGTTTAAAATAAAATACTCACACATGTTTCTAGTATTGTTGCAACGAAGAATGCAAAAGCAAAAAAGTTCTTACAATGGTCGGCACTGTCTTTGGGCGGTTAAGCCATTCTTGCTGCAATGGAAGGACTTGAAATAATCAATTGGACTTAGCCCTTCTCCTTAAGCAGCATACTTCTGCCTCTAAATATGTTTCGAAAACGGGCATAATTATTAAAGTGCTAGCATTGAAAAATGGTTCATGAAATGAACTACAGAGCAAAAACATGACTTGTTCATCTACTTACCACAAGATTAGCTTCTACAACGTAGCTTCGAGATCCCGTGCGCTGATGGTACTTGACCTTTCCTCTATTACCGGTGTTTGTACTACACCTCGCCTTTACAATAATAAGAACTCGTGTAAGAAATAAGAATAAGAACAATATATCAGTACATGGAAATGTGGTAGTGGCAAGTTAAAGTTCTATCATACACTGTGCTCAGGGAAGACCACATGTTAACCAGTGCCTTCCATTGGGCGTTGATCAGATTGGTCATAGGAGATTTATTAGTTGGGACTGCATTTGCTGGAACATCATCGAAGTACTTTTGCTTCAGGTGATACCTCGCCTGTCTCTGTATCAACTTCAGCATGTCACTACATGCCGCTCTTACAGGCTCACTGGTGGTGTCAATGTCGAATTGCCCCTAGCACAACACAACTATCAGAAAAATAGATGACAAGAATGGATGCAAAGAACTATGGTAGTAGATGAGTGGACATATGCACACAGCTAGTTTGCCCATGTAGTTCTTGAGATGGTCTTAAGTCTTTTCACCATCTTGTTGGTTCTTCTTTGGCTTGTAGTCCTTTCAACAAGGAAGGATCAGTATGTGCCCACGCACTATGATCCCACCTTTTGATGCAAACTTTGCAGCTTGCATTGGTGCCTCTAGGCGTTTGAGCCCTTCTTGAATGTGTATAGGGATCTTGCCATTTAATACTCGACTACTCCGGTCCAGATCTCTGCCCAATCTTCTTGAATCCCGCGTCCCCCGTTGTGCTCTAGAAGGGCGTGCATCACCTAACAAGTTTGTTACAGCCATACAAGTTAATAATTATTCGGTTGGTAATTAGGACATTCAAATATGAGATCAAATGACTTGCCTTCTCCAGTCATCATGTCAATTATGTTCTTATCGTGGGTTGCTGTTGCTTTGCCTTCAGTGAGCAATTCTTGTGTATCAGAAGTTGTCCCACTCCCATCAGCTAAAGCCAATTCCCTTGCATTGGTCCTAGTCAGTCTAGGAGGCATTCTGGTAGGGTCATCCGGTGCTCGAATTCTCTTGGTCCCTCTTCCTCCACGTATGCTATGAGTGAACTTATTACACGAAATTCAACTAAAAAAGAGAAGATCATATTCAATCCTACATAACTAATACATGAAACGAGTTCATGATAAGATTACCTCTTGTTGACATGTCTCTTGGTCAGATTCATGTTGTTCATCAGACGGGTTGTACTCTGGATCTGGATCTTGTATTCTTGTATCATTGGTACCCTTTCTGCTTGGTCGGTCAGGTGGTAGAAGTGATTTAATTTTATCGAGGTCAAGCCTGGAGAAGAATGTGTGATTCCTCAAGACATTAATATCCCTCTGCTGCTCGTAATCGCAGCGCACGTCTACTTCTGTTAGGAAAAGAGAGAAACTTCTGTAAGGTTGGCCTACCATTGTAAATAAAACTAGATCTAAAAACTTCTATAAGAACAAGTAGGATCACTACCAGAATCGCATCCTTTGCCTAGAGTCTGGGTCTTTGCCGAGAGCCAAATAAAAAACTCTCGACAAAGAGCTCTTTGCCGAGAGCCACAGAGAAACCTCTCGGCAAAGACAAAACACTCGGCAAAGAATTTCTTTGCCGAGAGCCAGTAGGATGGCTCTCGGCAAAGAAATAAAAAAATCACTTTTTTACTTCCAAACTTTTTGTATCCTCAACACACACTTATACAAAACTTATGCTCAAATTTGGCACAATTTTTGCTCTACTTGCTATATTTTACAATTTTACTTCATTCTAGGTAATTTTAAGTGCATACAGTAAAGTCATTGGAAAAATGATATTCATGTTCATGAGACATCTCTATGACCATATACATGAAATGGAGCAAAATTCCCGGCATTTGGTTCTCTGATCATGATGAAGATTGTGAGGTAAAAAGGTTTTAAAATTCTATAAAATTCAAATGAAGTTTGAACAATATGAATTTTGTCAATTGTTCATGATATCATGTGTGGAGGTTATGGTAAAAAGTTGAGAATGTTTTGAACACTTTGACACATACACTGTTTAGAAACCGGAACATCTCACGAGAAGTTTCAGAGAATTTGAACTAATGTCACTAGATTTGTAGTCTTAGAGAAATTCAAATTTGAGTTTGACTATAAAAACTTTTCTATAAGTAATATATAACATAAATGGTGCCATGTTAAGTGTTGGAAAAGCTTCAAATATTTTTGCTATTTTTAAAAATAAATTTGGTGAAAATTTGCTTTGCCGAGTGCCTTGCTCTCGGCAAAGAGACCTCTTTGCCAATGTTGGGCTCTCGGCATAGCCAACCAGCCCATCATGCCCAACCGGCCCGCCATGCAAACTCCCACCCTCGGCCCGAAATGACGCCGGCCCACCATGGCCCACCCCGCTTCCCTCGGCCCCCTATATTAACGGCGCCCCCTCTCCCTCCTGCTAACCCTAGCCCCTTCCTCCTCTCCGCCTCTTGCCTCCGCCGCCTCCCCTACTTTGGTGGCCGCCCAACCTCCCCTACTCCGGCCGCCACTCCACCTCCCCTCATCCTCCTCCGTCGGCCTCCCCTTCGACTGTGGTCGCGCCACATCCCCTCCTCCTCCTGCCTCCCCCTCCCCCCTCTGTTCACCCCTCACCGGCAGTGAGGAGCAGCGGTGGGGCGAGGTGTGGCAGCTGTGCAAAGGAGGAGCTCGGCCTCCTCTCCCCCGTCGTCGGCGCGGTTGCGGCTAGAGCTCCTTCACCCCGACGCGGCATGCGGCTTCTCCCCCAGCGCAAAGGAGGAGTTCGACCTCCTCTCCCCAGGCGTCAGCACGGCATCGGCTCAAGCTCCTCCCCCCTGGCGCGGCCTACACCTTCTCCCCCAGTGCGATGGCGACCGGATCTGAGGGTGGCGGCCAGATCTGTGTTGAGGGCGGTGGCGGGCGAGCACCCTCCCTGCAGATTCGGGCGAGGTGGTGGTGGTCCGAATCTCTCTCTCTCCCTCTGTGTGTGTGTGTGTGTCTCACTCATTATTCCTGGTGGTGGTGGCCATGGTGGTGGTCCGGGAGCGTGCTTGGCGGTGGCGGCCAGGTGGTGGCGTGCGGCGGCGGCCAGGCGGTGGGGGCCGCGGTGCCCCCATGCAGCTTTTTTTGTTTTGGAAAATTTCTTGGCCGAGAGCTATTTGCGCTCACGGCACACGTGTGCCGAGAGGGTTTGACAGGGCTCTCGGCAAAGAGTCCTTCGCCGGTAGAATTGCGCCGAGAGGCCTTTTTGCCGAGAGCTTGCTCTCGGCAAAGGCTACGCCGAGAGGAATATGACCTTCTTCGAGAGGATGCTGGCTCTCGGCGAAGGCTCAGAATCTGGTAGTGGATGTTCCTAGCCGAAACAAGATTCTGAAAAGGATGTTCCTAGTCAAAACAAGATCCTGAGGAGAACTAGTGTAGACTTGAGATTTGTCAGATCTAAAAACTTCTATAAGAACCAGTAGGATGTTCCTAGCTAAACAAGATTCTGAAAGGATGTTCCTAGTCAAAACAAGATCCTAAGAAGACTTACTGTAGACATGGGATCTACCTGATAAAAAAAACTAGTGCACACATGGGATCTATCACATGGGAAAACACAAAAGTACGAATCCACCGAGGAAGCTGAACCGAGGAGGAAAAATATTGTACCTTGTTCTGGATATTTTATTCGTACGACCTTCCCTCTTGGTGCCATTGTGTCGTCGTCACTGGTTCTACAGAGGCAGATGGGAAAGGGGCTAAAGCTATGAGCGGTAGATTTGAGACGATGGAGGAGATGAGGTGAAGATTGTGGGCTGGCGGCGAGGAGGGAAGGGGAAATGGGGGCGGAAAGATTTGAGATGGCGAGGAGTAGAAGGGAGGGAAGGGACGGGGGCAGTGGTAATTTATGCATTTCGGTGGAGGGCCCTGTCAGATTACCAATATACCCTTTCATTATAGTGGTGGCTGAAACGGGGTGCTACTGGGAAGGGGGAAGCAAAAAGGATATTTAACATCTGCTTTGCCCGGGCGTCCGAAATTCCGAATATTTGAATAGCCCACCGGTTTGTTCTGGAGGCTGGTCAGCGCTATATACTGCGGCAAAGGATGTTCCTTTTATCAAGATAATGGTACAAAGGATATTCCGTTGTTAGGAACCACTCATTTCGTTTAATTATGTACTTCTCCACTTAAATTGATGTCCGTTGTTAAGTAGTAAAGAATGGGAGGGTGTACTTTGGATGGATTGTCAGATCATGAGCACGTTGCATACTACTTGATCATGCCCACATGGGAGATCAACACATTATTCCTTCCTTCCTCAATTCGATTCGCATACTACATGATCTTGAGCACGTTGCATACTGCTAGATCATGCCCACATTGGAGATCAACACATCCCTTCCTTCGTCAATTCGATTCATATACTACTAGAATATTATGAGCACGTTGCATACTCCTCGATCATTCCCACATTGGAGATCAACACATCCCTTCCTTCCTCGATTCGAATCGCATACTACTACAAGATCATGAGCATGTTGCATACTACTCGATCATGCCCACATTGGAGAGGATAAGAAGTGGATTTGTCCATACCCAGTGGCATCCTTAATCCATAATCCTGCATTCCTATGATTATATGGATATTATCTAATCTACCATTCATGTAGCCCATAACCGAAGGAGCCTTGTTTCTTTGTACACTAGCTATTTTCTACGTTCTTGTTAGGCTTTTCTAGCTTTTCCCCTTCATACAGGACATTTCATTGTTATATAATACAATGTACCAGATAAACCAGATAGTAGACACCGATGGTAGGTTTAATATTCAGGAAAGTGCGACTTCAACTACATATAAATCATAAGGTCCACGTGATTTCAGATCGGATCAACTTAAACATTAACTGATTTCACATCCTAGTCCTCGTCACTTTCATCGGTATCATTTTCATCTTCATCGACGTATTGACATATAGTGTCATTGTCCTCATCTTTAGAATTGAATCCATCCACATCAGAGAGCTCCTTCGGTGGCAACTAATTGCAACCATAGTCTCCTCCATTACTGAAAAAAGTTTCCTAATTCTGCAATAGCTGTGTATATCTCTTTATCCACTAAACCGCAAAGACAAGCTGGCAAAACCCTTTGGAGTAGGATATGACAATCATGAGTTCTCAGTCTTTGTAGTTTGCATCCATCAACAGCAATACACCTTGATCAACACATCCCTTCCTTCCTCGATTCGATTCACATATTACCAGATCATGAGCATGTTGCATACTCGTCGATCATGCCCACATTGGAGATCAACACATCCCTTCCTTCATCGATTCGATTCTCTTACTACTACAAGTTTATGAGCACGTTGCATACTCCTTGATCATGCCCACATTGGAGATCAACACATCCCTTCCTTCCTCGATTTGATTCGCATACTACTACAAGATTATGAGCACATCACGTTGCATACTCCTCGACCACACCCACATTGGAGATCAACACATCCCTTCCTTTGTTGATTCGATTCGCTTACTACTAAAAGATTATGAGCACATTGCATACTCCTCGATCATGCCCACATTGGAGATCAACACATCCCTTCCTTCTTCGATTCGATTCGCTTAGTACTACAAGACTATGAGCATGTCACGTTGCATACTCCGTGATCATGCCCACATTAGAGATCAACACATCCCTTCCTTCGTCGATTCGGTTCACTTACTACTACAAGATTATGAGCATGTTGCATACTCCTCAATCATACCCACATTGGAGATCAACACACCCCTTCCTTCCTTGATTCGATTCGCATACTACTACAAGATCATGAGCATGTTGCATTCCTCTCATCAAACATTGGTACGGTGGCATGATTCAAGGATTACATCGAAAATTACAAACAAAAGCATGCATAGGGAGTGTTGGGTTTGTTTTATGCATAGCACGACTCATGCATTGTGTGATGTCGAGGCTGTAGAAGTCTCCATTTTGGGTGTAGGAATCCTGCATTGATCCAAGCCATTAATCCAATCGGAGGATTCAATCGTATGGAAATCGGAGTCTTCAACGCCACGACACAAGTACGATGTTCTATTATAAAAATGAAGTGTTGGTACCTCTATCTCATCTCGCAAACCCGATATGAGAGTGTTGGGAGTCTCCTGACGGTACAATTTCATCTTCGTTCAATTGTGAAGACACGAGCACAAAGCCGTGCAAAACGATTATTTATGGTTGGTTCAAACACGTGAAGAAAAATGTATTGTTCAACTCGAATATAAGCATCAAATGAAATCAATGACAATAAAAGGAATGTCTAACATTCTATCTCTTTTCGTGTTCAAGGAAGGCGATATAATGTGATTGTGAGAAGGGTCATCGGAGGCTGGAGCTGGAGCGGCGGAGAGCCTGAGGTAGCAGGGAGCAAGACGAGAGCCTTGAGGTAGCAGCATGAGCGGAGAGCCTTCTAAGGTAGGCTGCAGAGGAGGCGGAGGAGGATCGGATGCGAGAGAGCCTTGAGGTAGGCTGCAGCAGGAGCAGGATCAGCTGCAGGAGAGCCTTCCGAGGTAGCTGCAGTAGGAGAAAGATCAGCTACAGGAGAGCCTTCCGAGGTAGCTGCAGCACGATCTTCTGGAACTTGCAAAGTAGAGAGACCAGGATGTTCTGCACTACTACCGGCAGCGATAGCACGACCAACCAGATCGTTTGTTGTTGCCGCCAAAGGATCTTCCTTGTTCCGTTCCTCTGTTGCAATATCAGATAGAATCAGTGATGCAAATAGCCCGCTATAGCTTCGATATAGCTCCACTATAGCTTTTTGAGACATGTGCCGCTACGATATTGCAAATTTTAGCGCTAATGCCGCTAACTCTGCTATATCATGAAATAGCTCTGCTAAATTCAATAGCCTACCACCGCTAACACCGCTATGATTGAGCTACGAACTTATATACTTGAGATTTATGAACTATGAGTTATGATTTATGAATTATCTTCTCAATCACGATTGATTTACTTATGTTTTCACTAATGCATATGTGTATATATATGAAATATGATCTGAAATTTATGAAATTAATAATGTTTAGGTCTAAATTTGCTACTTTTTTGCATGCCACTAAAGGCTATAGTTTTTGCTATAGCTCTCATAGCTTTTCTGGAGGGACTCCATTAAACTCTATAGGCCGCGATTTGCAACATTGGATAGAACCTTGCATATTGATGCATTTCCTTCCTTTTCTTCTTTGGAATCCTTTGCTGACATCCATTGTGAACTAATTGCTGAACTGTGAGGCAGCTCAGAGACTTCAAATGATTTACCCAAGTTAGCAGGTGGTGGTAAGCTGTTAACTTATTGAAGGTGACTGAGTGAAGCATTCAGAAAACTCTCCATAGTGCGTGGCTTCTATGTTACCATTTGTACTATCTACTCCGAGTGCGCGTGGTTTAACTCCTCCTACTGTGCAATCCTCTTCTCCATCATTCACTTTGGAACTTGGTTCGCTTCAGGCGATTTTCAAAGATCGATTTGGAAAGAAGGAAGAGTCCATTGGCTCCTTGGTTATTCTTGGAGTGTGGAACTATTTCTATTTTGTAGTGGGTAGCGACGCACCATCATGTACTCAGAGATGTCTCACTGGAGATGCCTCATTGTCTTCATTTGTCGAGGAACTAATGTCATCGGAGATGGCTCAATTGTAGCCCTTAGGCCACACGTCATGCCTCCTAGTCTCGCAACTGTATTCCTTGAAATGTGTATTGGACTTCATGTACTCGGGATGCCAATCTTTGGGTCCAGTTTGCACCACTTCCCCGTCTTCATCTACTCTGGTAACACGACTCAGGATGAAGGAGATCCAGTGAGCATATGACATATGTCGGGCCATGGTCAACCCATCAAGGACAACATCTTCAATCTCACATAAAATGAAGTCCACGATGTCGAAGGGCCGGCCAATGTAACACCCCAGGTGTTAATTAACTTTTAATTGCACATTTGACCAAGTCAACCATCGTTAATATGGTCAAAACCCTAGCCAAACTCCTGGTCAAACCCTAACTCCAATTGGTTAAACCCTTAGTGTCCATACCCTTCCTAGAACTTTTGCCATGTTCTCCAAATTTCTTTTAAACACTAAAAAATCGGCCAATACCAAAGTTGTGTAGTTTTTCATGGGACACAACTTTGCTTTTGGGTGGACATTCAAATTTTGAGTAGAAGATATGCAAAAACACGGTCAACGTCAGCATCTACACCTTTGCCGAGCTGATAAAGACATCATTTTGGCCTAGCATTCATGCTCAAACCTTTGATCAAAACATATGTCGACCTTTACAAAAGATGCTACCCTACAGTTGCTCTGCAACTTTTCCATTCAAAGTTTTTCGAGCTTAGTTCAAAATTTTTCATTTTGAAACGGTCAAACCGGGCTACATCGATTGAATCGGGCGACGTCGCGTCGAGCGCCAAACGGTAAAACCGTGTGGCGGTCGCCGTACCTCAGCGTCCGGACCCCTCCCTGAGGACATCCCCAACGATGCCGAGTCACCACCCATTGCCAGAGAGTATTGTTGACACCGTTTTTTGGAAAAACAGGTCAAAAGGATAAGAAGGAGCAGCCGATGAGAAAGCAAGGTAGTCGGCCGATTAAAGAGAGAGAGAAGGGTGGTCAACAGAACTCGCCGATGGTCAGAGGAGTTCAACTCTATCGATGGGCTGGCGGGTCAAACTAATCGGCCGATGGTCAACCGAAAGATAAGCCGATGGAAAGAGAAGAAGGCGGAAATCAAGAGGATACGCCAAAAAGGAAAAACATGGCGGAGGCGGGTCAATCCATGATTGACAACGGGTCAAGAGTCAGTTTTAGGAAGTTTTGACTCCTGTGAGAGTCCTTTTTTTATTAGTGTTCGTTTTCTTTAGATGCAAGTAAACAGTGCCGTAATCGGCTAGGAGTCGGGTTGTCCTTAGGACATAAATAGCGACCCTGCGTGGTCAGGAAAAAGTGTACACACCAATATCAAACAAACCGCCTCCGGGCAAACCCTTTTACAATTTACAGCATCTACTTCACATCATCTACTTTTCGGCGACTTCGCCATTGCGTTTTTTCTCTTTTTCTACAACGCTGTCCTTCAACTTTGTCGGGCTGCATCGATCGATCTCCGACAAGCTTGTGAGTACCGTTTTACCGAATAACCCTAGGCTTTAACCTCCCGCATCACGAGGTTTCATCTAGTTCTTTATTCACCCCTTACCGATATTAGTTAGATCTGCAAGTTTTCGTACCAATTCTATTGGTTTTAGCTCTTATCACCAATTTATCCCACTCGATCTAGATCCCATCGCTTCTTAACATTACAGTAGATTCCGACTCAGTCCGAGTGTCGACGCGTCATGATCGGCCAATTCTAGCCGATCTCTTATCCACATCCTCGCGCCTCGGTCGCTCTCGAGCCGGCCGATCCCGCTTTACTCGTATCGGCCGATTGGCTGGTACACGTGTCACTAAAAGGCCATCGGTTCTCTCGCCGATCCCTAATATTTTCCATTATCAATCAACAGGTCAGATTGGCTGGCACGCCTCTCTGCACGGGAGAGTCACGTGTCGCGGCGTGAGGTGGCGCCCTATTTTCGCGTCAACACACTTTTGGCACGCTCGGTGGGACCCAAAAAAGTCAACAATGTCGAAGAATTTGAAGAATAACGAAGTTGACCAGAGCAACGTTCAGGCAATCACTAGGGATCAGCTGAAAGATGCAGACAAAGCCGAGTTCGAAGATCACATGAAGCATTATGAAGAACTATGCTTGGCGTCATACGACCAAACTAAAGGTGGAGTTTACAAGAAAAATCCTTTGCCAACACCTAAGCAGATCACCTTTTCAGCCGATCCCGAAGGGCTTCAAGATATGATGAACAAGGCGATGCATCAGACAATGATTGATCAAGCTAAAGTTCTCGCCAATACCATCTAGAATTATCTGACTGAAACGCTCAAGAAAGGAGCAGAAGGGGGATACCTAGGACCTGTGTATTTCCAACCAAATCGAACTCCTCCAGTGTTCCCAAAAGACCAATCGGCTTCTCTGCCGATTGATGATTCAACAGTAGGGGTTACATCATCTCCACAGATCAATGCAACCGATCCTGGTCCTTCATCAGCTGCCCAGCCGATTCAGAATCAAAGTATTGGGAATATGTCTAAAAGCCCTGCTGTTACGGTGCCAATTATTCCAACGTACTCAGCACAACCCAATCAGCACCAGCAGAGATATCAGGATGGAAGATTTGTAGAGTGGAGCCTCCCTCATGATCACTTTGAAGCTAATATCTCAAGCTTCTTCGAAACCCATCCTGAAGGGATTCCAGAAGTGAAGTACCCAAAGTCTTATCAAGCTATGTTTGGGGGTACTCCAGGGACTGTGCATATGACCAAGGAAGGAGTGGAGTTTGCTTATTTCAATCATGGGAGCAAGAACTTTGAAAGAGTTAAGGTCAGCCCAGCTCATGCTCTCATGCTCACATGGTCATACCAATGGAAAGAAAAGCTCATGTTCCACCTCAGAGATCGGTTCCTCAACCAACTTTAGGGATGCTTATAAAACTACTCCACTGCAACAACCATTATCAACGTAGCATGTCTTGACCCCGGCTAATACAATTGCTCACACGAGATCGTCGCCTCAGCAGCCGATCAACCAGGGAATGACAAGACAGCCGACGGCCCACAATAACAGGTGGATCCTACACAAGCAGTGCAGATGCTCCTAAATCAATTGGCTATCTTGGGCCAGTTAAACTTGCATCAGCCAGTTCCATCGGTTGGTCAGCCGACCGAACAGATTCCACCTGCAACAAGTCAATCAAATGCACAAGGTTCTTCTGGAGTAGGAACGTCAATGACACCAAATCAACAGCCAAGAACCTTAGAAGAATAGCCTCCAGAGACTCCATCAGCTGAGATACAAGCAATCGAGGATATCTCAAAGTGAAGTCTCATATGAAGCAAGAATTGATTGACCACTTTTCAGAGATGCTGCAGAAACAATATGGGATGAAACCTAAGCAGCAATCCTGCATGTATAGGACTGTTGACGGTCCTTACAACAAAAATTCGACCGTCAAAACCTCAGGTTCGAGAGGAATATATGGCAAGTTTCATACACATTTTTAGTACTAATAAAGATCCATGAGTTGTGTTGTGATTTTCATAGGCAGGTACACATTTTGAGAGAATTTGGGACCAACACACCACACGTGCTAGGCACGACCAAACCACTAGGCATGGCTGGCCCCAGTGGTGTGGCGGCTCGGTGCGGCCGGCCCCGCAAGTGGCCCACCGGCCCGTGGCGTGTCCCTGGTCCTAAGCACCGCCTCTCCCTCGAGAACAACTTGGACGAATGAGATTCACTAAGGAAACGTCGGTTCGATCAAATGGTAGAGGCTAGGATCACTTGGATCAATGTGTCCACTTATCCGGTCACTCAACCGCAGCATAGCCATCCGTGAGGCGATCCTAGGTGTCCCCGAGCATGGTCGGTGCATCACACGGCACGGGGGTGGGCCGGCCGCACCTATCGGGCCGGCCGCAGCTATCAACTCGCATGCCGGGCGAAACCGACCCAAGGAGCCGACCTACAACCGCCTTAGGAGCAGTGATTAGGGGCGTCCAATGCAAGAGGCGGCACATCCTGTGACCGCCGCACGTGAGCCGGCCGCACTGCATGCCCTGCGCCTCCACCGACCTTCCTTGCCTATAAAAGCCACCTCCCACTCATTGGATCGGACAACACGACAGTGAGCATCTCCATTTCTCTTTGTTCACTTAGAGTAGGATTAGTGTAGCTTGGGAGTTAGAGTCGAGTCGAGCTAGTCTCGGGTTCGGAGGAGTCTTCTCTGAGTTCGGTACTACTCTTGTATCCTTTCTTTGTTTAGACTCAAGTACAATTCAAGTTATCTTTCTATCTTACCTTTCGAGTCAATTACATTCAGTTTTTACTTTGCTCTAGAAGCTTTATTCTTGGTTTAGACTAAAGTTAGTTTAATCTTGGTTAGCGTAACTCTCTTGAACCCTATAGTGTTGTGGTCGTTCTTCGCTTGATCTACGGTGTTTCACGGAGAGAGAGACCTTCCTTCGTGATATCCGGGAAAGGTTCTTTGGTTCGTAGAGCGCGTGTGCTCGAGCTTACCTTAGTCTTAGATTGGTGTCCTGTTCAACGGAATAGTTGTGGTGCCCTAAAGAGGTGATAGCTCCGGACGGGCTTTGTAGTCCACCACGTTAGTTTGGGCCGGTAGGATTCAGCGCGTCATCGTTCTCCCTTCTCATCCCGATCCGAGCTGGCTTTGCATGCCCCACAAAGACTAGAAGAGCTTGTCGAGTTTAGCTTACCTTGGTTATCCTTTTCCTTAGTTCTTTGCCTAGAGTTGACAAGAATAGATAGATTGCGTTAGGATCCTTTCTCGTTGTCCTCCCAGCTCGCTAGGTCCTCTCTAACCCTTTATCAAGATCTCCTTGTGTGTGTCAAGTTATCCCCGAATATCTTTATTCGTTACCCCCACTATAGCTCTTTACCAAGTCTTGTTTTTCTCCACCGTTTATTCGATCATCTTTGCCGTAGTGCCTCCCTTGGGAAAATATAAATACGATAACTCGAATACCACCGGGTGAAGTGCTACAACGGTAATCTGTGTGCTTGCAGACCTTTCTGTGATCGTGTGTTTTACAAAAGATGTTCCCTAGCCTCGTTACTAGGGGTGTAAACCCGGTAGCGACGCTTGTGAGTGCCTCAAGCATTACTGGCACCGTCACCGTAAGTGCAAACTTAGTAGTGAGGCTAAGGAGTGTCAACAAGCATTTCTGGCGCCGTTGCCAGGGAGGCAATAGGCATAAGATATCGTTTAAACTTAGTGGTAGAAATTATCAAGGTTCGGTGAACTGCTATTTAAGCGGGTTTACCCTTGCTCTACTCTCATGTACGCAGAGTAGTGCATGACCGGTTTCGACCTACCGTCCAACTTTAACGACAATCCGGAGTCACTTGTGAGGAGAGTGCGACCTCGCGTCCTCATTCCTCAGAAGTTTCTCTCAAGTCAAGAGACGAACACCGCCGATCCGAGAAAGACACCTCGTCAAGCACCGATGGCTGAGAGGACGATCCGCGAGTTTTCTGCCCCCTCCAACACCAATGTCCCTACCGGACCGAACACAACGGTGGGAGATGGAAACTTTGAACTCAAGCCAGTGTTGATCAACATGGTGCAAGCAATTCCGTTCTCCGGCAAGCCTAATGAAGATGCCAATGCACATCTCCAGCATTTTCTGGAGGTGTGTAGGACTTTTACCATCCGTGGAGTGACGGACGATGCAATTCGTCTTCGCCTATTCCTGTTCTCATTGCTCGGGAAGGCGAAGCAATTGTTTTATGCAGAGCGAGATGCCATCAACACATGGGATAAGTGCTCAAAGGCATTTCTCGCAAAGTTCTTCTCGGTAGGCAAAACCAATGCCCTCCGTGCAAGAATTTTGGGTTTCCAGCAGCAGAATGAGGAGAGTATCCCGGAAGCATGGGAACGCTTCCAGGAGTACATCACCGCGAGCCCGCATCATGGCATGCAGGGGTGGTTCTTGATTCAATCCTTCTACCACGGGCTCAAGCGTACCGCCCGTGAGCACCTAGATGCAGCCGCTGGAGGAGCCTTCTTCTCATTACAAGTACCCACTGCCAAGGAATTGATCGAGAAGATGGTGGCAAATCAAGGTTGGGATGGAGATCATCTCCAACCCCGTAGCCGCGGTGTACACCAAGTCGATGGAATCGACATGCTCGCCGCTAAGATGGACCTCCTCATGAAGAAATTGGAGACACCAAGCAATATGGAGACCGCCAAGATTATGGACGCTCGCATGACGTGCGAGGTTTGTGGCAATGTGGGTCATTCGGGTAATGATTGTCCCGAGACAAGGGAAGAAGCTAGCTTCATCAACAATGGCAACAACAACGGGTTCCGCAACAACAACTACAACAATCAAGGGTGGAACTCGAGGCCCAACTTCCCATTCAACAATCAAAATGGAGGTAACTATTCTAACAACTTTAATAATCAGCCTTCCATTAAAGATCTTGTCTTTGGCCAAGCTAGAATTAATGAAAACATAAACAAGAAGCTAGCCGCCAATGATAAAGTTCTCGAAAATCTGAATTCCACTATAGAATCCTTCACCACTGCTATGAAGAATCAGCTAAGCTTTAATAAAATGATAGAAACTCAACTTGCTCTTTTCTTTGCCTTCTTCCGAGTCGGGTGGAATCCTGGGGCAACCCGAGCCTACCCGAGAGAATGTTAGCGATATATCCACCAGATGAGGTAAGCCATCTAGGAGGATGTATGCACCTAACCATGTAGGGAAGCTCATACACCAAATCTAAGACCCATGGGAGAAATCAGCAGTCTTGCACAGGAAAGACAACGGATATCCGGCTATCACATGCACGATCTACTATCAAAAGATAAAGAACGCTCTTTGTGACCTTGGCGCAAGTGTCAACCTCATGTCCAAGGCTATGTTTGAGGAGTTAGGATATCCTGCTCTCTCTCCGATAATGATGACAGTCCAGCTTGCCGACTCATCGATTAGATATCCCGAGGGCATAGTGGAGAGCCTCTTGGTAAATGTCAAGGGCTCATATGTCTTTGCGGATTTCGTGGTCCTCGACACACAAGAAGAAATGCCACTTATTCTCGGGCGACCATTCCTAAGAGATGTCAATGCAAGGATTGATGTTAGAGAAGGGAGGATTCAGTTCCGCATAGGGCGAAGAAACATGACATTCACATTCCAAGCAAAGGAAGAGCAATGTTACCTAGTGCAAGATAAGGAATCTAGGGAGTGGAGGAAGCCACAACCCCAATACAAGGAAGATGAGATGGCCCCGACTAAGCCCAAGGTGAAAACATTCAAAGGGTGCCACCAACCAAGGAAGTCGAAGGCAATCAACAAGGCTAAGGGGGAAAAGAAGACGGAAACCAAAAACACCCCCGCTAAAGCCTCACCAACTTCAGCGCCACCGAAGGAAACAAAGAAGGTGTGGTGTGTGAAGAGAGCATCGTCCGAGTCTTCCACTCCGGGACCGGATGAGTCCAAGATCAATTGAGCAAACGGAGGAGTCCCACTCATGGACTCTAAACCACGAGCCCTCACCGTGAGGTAAACCGGTATTTATCTCATATTTCCCTTCCAATATTTTATTTCGTGCATCAAGCATATTTAAAATTTCAAATTTGACTTCACCATTGCATTAGTAAATAAACAAGACATAGAAAAACAGTTTTGGAGATTTTTGGTGATACGACCGCACCTAGAGGTACGGCCATACCTCCCCTCAACAAAATGTTTGTGCAGGATGTTTACAGGAGGGGACACGACAAATATAGTAGGGCCGGCCGAACCTAGTGGCACGTAGGCCTGGGCGTTCGGTTTAAACCGACTATTCAGTTCGGTTTTTCGGTGTTAATCTATTTCGGTTTTCTGACAACCAGCAACCGATCGGTTTCGAGAAACCGAAACCGACGAGTTCGGTGTCGGTTTTATGATTCGGTTTTCAGTTTTCACTGAAGACAACCGAAGTTCATGCCTGCGCTACTCCCAAATCCTTCTTCACCAAATAGCTATTGAGGTCCAATCGTAAGCCAAACAAATGATGATAACTTACTTGTAGCAGTGGGTTAGTGGGTGCCAGTGCGTCGCCTGAGTCCACTGGGGCTCGCAGTGCGCCGCCGCTCTGTGAGTTCGGCTCCCGCCACGAAAGGCCGTCAGGTTGCAGTTCCCTCCACTTTCCAAGCACCATCCGTGGCCTTGATTTGTCGAATCAAGCTGGGTTGGGAGGTCGGCCTCACGCGCATTGCTTATGAGCACCGAGGAGCATCGGCATGAATCATGCCGCTGACGACTTGACGAGCTGCTCGAGCGTGAAGGCCTGAAGGGATAGAATAGGGCCGGTGGAAACGTGTGGCTGGCTGCACATTTTATTAGGTCAGAAGTGCTGGTGGGCTTTTGGCCTTTAGGCCAAGCTGTTTTACGCGGGCTGAAGTGGAGAATGGCTGGCATGCCCATCGAAGAAAGAAAGAAGTGCTGGTTGGTTCGGTTTTACGATTTTTCGGCTTTCTAGTAGGTAAAAACTGAAACCAAAACCGATGACCGATATTTCTCAAACTTAAAACCGAAGCCGAACTGAAAAACCGAAAAACCGACAATTCGGTTCGGTTTTGGTTCGGTTCGGTTTGCGGTTTCCGGTTTAAATGTGCCCACCCCTAGTGGCACGACCGTACCTCTGATTTTCCACAAATCCATCAAGTCAACCACTACAAGCTTCCAAGTGCTCAACTCATCACCAAAATGAAGACACGCCAACCAGGTAGCCAAAATTTAGCTTGGGGGAGACCCCATTTTCAATCAAGGAAGGTATGTCCATCCAAACCTAATTTCAGCATCTTGTTTATCACTTTTGAATAAAAGAAAACAACAAAAATATTTGCTTCAACCATGTTCTTGAAATCTTGTCTATATCCTCGCTTTGGAAATGATGAATAGTTGCTATGTTAAAACTTTGCAAGAACCTAGTGTACAACCTTGTGCTCTATGAGTATTTGTATTTGTTGGTATGTTTTGAGACAAGAGCCTGAAATAAAACTTTGTGGGAAGCAAATACTTATGACCAAACCTAGGGCGTTGACTAGTATGATATGGTGAGACAATGTTGATCTTACTCTATCTCATAGTATGGTGAAAATCTCGGATGATTTCTTTTGAAAATAAAACAAGACAAGTTCCTCAATGGTCATATTACCTATCAAAGCCAAATGTCGATATCAATGTATAAACCTTCTATATATGCTTGCTTGTGACCCATTGAGTTTTGCCAAATTGTTGTGACCCTTGGTAGAATCTTTTCATGCTTCCATGATCAAGATCACGAACACCCACATATACAAGCTAACTCCTACACCGAGAGTTACGCAAAACAAGCCATCCACCCACCAAAATAAATACTCCAAAGTTCCAAAGAGATTTCTCTTCTTGTATTCTTACAAAAGGAGAGAGGGTTCATTGAAAAAAAAGAGAGTATATGCTCAAGAAGCATAGAAAAAAAAGTGTGCTCCAATCAAAAAGCATAGGAAAAAAAATGAAGTATGACCCCCCTCCAAAATAAAAGCAAGAGGAGAACCTCCAAGCAAGGAGTACTTAGAAGAACAAACAAAAATATTCCACACACTTGCACATCTCAATCAAGTTGCATGACTAGTTTCTTCTTGGATCCGGTCTTTGGCTCAACAACATCATGTGGCACAAGTGAGTCTCATGCTTATCCTACCCAAAGCTCCACATACAAGCCATAGAGTAGGAAGTTGAGGCTCGCTCAAAAGCCTTTGGTGAGGTAACAAATACCACTTGAGTGATCGAGGGAACCATCCGAGGAACCTTGTCTATCTTTGAAAAAATTTCAAAAAACTCCAAGATAGGATCTAGAAAAGAAGAAGAGTGAGAGATGCAAAGTCAAAAACCATTCTACTCTTCAACCTCCGAAGGCAAGGTGGAAAGCTACAAGCCCCAGGTAAGATAAGGCTAAGTTTCTCTCGTACCAATCTTTTCAAATAGCAAGAAGAGCATGAGTTTGTGCACAGGTACTTGCCAAGTGGTAACATCATGCAACTCCTGATCCGCCGAGGCCAAGTCTAGGCTTTGCTCGAGGACGAGCAAATGTTTAGCTTGGGGGAGTTTATTGACGGTCCTTACAATAAAAATTCGACCGTCAAAACCTCGAGTTCGAGAGGAATATATGGCAAGTTTCATGCACATTTTTAGTACTAATAAAGTTCCACGAGTTGTGTGGTGATTTTCATAGGTAGGTACACATTTTGGGAGAATTTAGACCAACACACCACATGTGCTAGGCACGGTCAACCACACCGGCCCGGCAGCTGCCCAGGTGCCGCCCCGCCAGTGCGGCCGCCCCATGGTGCGCCCTCGTCCTAAGCACCCTCTCCTCGAGCACACAACTTGGACGAACGAGATTCACTAAGAAACGTCGCTTTGATCAAATGGTGGAGGCTAGGATCACTTGGATCAATGGGTCCACTTATCCGATCGCCAACCGCCACAACCGTCATCCAGAGGTGATCCTAGGCGCCCAGGCATGGTCGCATCACACGGCAGGGTGGGATCACCATAGAGGCCGCCGCACCTATCAACTAGCGTGCGGGCGAAACCGACCCAAGGAGCCGACCTACAACCGCCTCAGAGGTGATCGAGCGCCCAAGGCGAGAGGCGGCACATCCTGTGGCCGGCCGCAACTAGTGAGCCGGCCGCACTGATATTCTCCTGCGCTCCACCGACCTCCTTGCCTATAAAAGCCACCTCCCACTCACCGGATCGGACACACAACAGGAGCATCTCCATTTCTTTTTGTTCACTTAGAGTAGGATTAGTGTAGCTTGGGAGTTAGAGTCGAGTCGAGCTAGTCTCGGGGTTCGGAGGAGTCTTCTTGAGTTCCGACTACTCTTGTATCCTTTCTTTGTTTAGACTCAAGTACAATTCAAGTTATCTTTCTATCTTACCTTTCGAGTCAATTACATTCAGCTTTTACTTTGCTCTAGAAGCTTTATTCTTGGTTTAGACTAAAGTTAGTTTAATCTTGGTTAGCATAGCTCTCTTGAACCCTATAGTGTTGTGGTCGTTCTTCGCTTGATCTTTGTTTCATGAGAGAGAGACCTTCCTTCGTGATATCCGGGGAAAGGTTCTTGGTTCGCTAGAGCGGTGCTCGTAGAGCTTACCTTAGTCTTAGATTGGTGTCCTGCTCAACGGAATAGTTGTGGTACCCTAAGGAGGTGACAGCTCGGACGGCTTTGTAGTCCACCACGTTAGTTCGGGCCGGTAGGATTCAGCGCATCGTCGTTCTCCCTTCTCATCCCAGTCCGAGAGCGCGGCTTTGCATGCCCCTACAGCACTAGAAGAGATTGTCGAGTTTAGCTTACCTTGGTTATCCTTTTCCTTAGTTCTTTGCCTAGAGTTGACAAGAATAGATAGATTGTGTTAGGATCCTTTCTCATCTCATTGTCCTCCCATCGCTAGGTCCTCTCTAACCCTTTATCAAGATCTCCTTGTGTGTGTCAAGTTATCCCCGAATATCTTTATTCGTTACCCTCGCTATAGCTCTTTACCAAGTCTTGTTTTTCTCCACCGTTTATTCAATCATCTTTGCCGTAGTGCCTCCCTTGGGAAAATATAAATACGATAACCCGAATACCACCGGGTGAAGTGCTACAACGGTAATCCGAGGCGCTCTGACCTTTCCTGATCGTGTGTTTTACCAAAGACGTTCCCTAGCCCCATTACTAGGGGTGTAAACCTGGTAGCGATGCTTGTGAGTGCCTCACATTCGCGCCCACCACCGTAAGTGCAAACTTAGTAGTGAGGCTAAGGAGCGTCAACAAGGACACCGTATCCATCTGGCTCAGATACCTTTCCCTCCAAGATTTAAAGTGCTGGACTTCACCAAGTTCTCTGGACAAGATGATACATCCATGATGGAGCATATTACTCAATTCATCATACAATGTGGAGAAGCAGGGAATGTTGATGCACTTTGGATACGGTTGTTTTCTTCATCTCTCTCGAGGGGCCATTCTCATGGTTTCACCTCATTGCTAACTCCATTATCAAATGGTCTGATCTAGAGCAACAGTTCCACAATTATTTCTTCTCTGGTATTCATGAGATGAAGATCTTGATCGACCACTCAAGCAAAGGAACGATGAAACTGTTGCTGGATTCGTTCAAAGATTCAGAGAAGTTAGAAATAAATGCTATAGTCTAAATCTGGGAGACAAGCAACTGGTTGAGTTAGCATTCCAAGGTCTCTTGCCAACCTTGAGGGAGAAATATGCATCACATGACTTCGAGAGTCTCAGCCAGCTGGTCAGTCGAATGAGTCAAGAGACCGCAAGGTCTTATGAGCCTAGGAAGAATTTCCAAAAGAAGGTGTCTTATGTGGATTACTCTGACTCAGAAGATGAAGATAACATGATGGGGATCGCAGAGTGGGTCAAGGGAAAGAAGACAGTATCCTGCCCCTTTGGTAAGAAGGAGCTAGAAAAATTCAGATTTGATATCACTAAGGCCGATAAGATATTTGATCTATTGCTTCAACAAGGGCAGATCAAACTCTCCCAGTTCCATACCATACCATCTGCAGAGGAGCTCAAAAGGATGAAGTATTGCAAGTGGCACAATGCAACGTCTCATGACGCCAATGACTGCAAGATCTTCAGACAACAGATTCAGTAAGCTATTGAGCAAGGGAAACTCAAGTTTGAAACCCCTACCAAAGCTGAAAAGCCGATGAAGATTGATCAGCACCCCTTCCCAACTAATATAGTTGAAGTGTCTAGCAAGGACACATCACGTGTTAAGCTACTGCATCTGAATCGGCTCAAAATAAAGGAGCTGTCGATCCCAAGGTACAAGCAACCACTGCCGATGTTAAAGGAAAAGGGTTACTACTTGTAGAAGGAGACATAAAGCTACGCCGGCCTGTCACGTCCCAAATGCTAATCAAGAAGTTTCAGCGACGACAAGAGAAAGCAAGAGGAAGAGAGGAGTGGGCACGGCGCAACGAGGGACATTGGAGATGTCTGTTCTTCAAGTACTGCTAGGAAGAAGGAATCAAGCTGTCGACGGCAGAAAATTGTCCAGAATGCAATGGGGCTTACAATAATAGAAACTCATCCAAAAGGGTTTGCTTCGATGACAGAAGGCCTGCAGCTGGGGATCACCATGAGTTCAGCAATCAACGGGTCTCAGTTCAAGATCGGCTGGGGGCAAGGCCAGCGTCCATGATTGGCTGGGAGGCAAGGCTAGTGTTCATGATCGGTTGGGATGCCGAGTCAATAAAAAGTCAAACAATCGGCCGATTCTCGGTCACGATGAAGATATCATGTGCCGAGCTCCCGAACGTCGACGTACTCTACATCTGGATGGGGAGTCAAGCCAATCATACAAGAAGCCTAATCCGCAATGGTGTCCAGATGGCTTGACTAAATCTTAGAAAAGGAGAGTTCAGCGCCTACATCAGCTAGAACAACAAGAAGAAGCAGAAGACACAAGCTGGACAAGAAGAAGGTTTGGTCTAAAGCGCCCAAAGCCTCGATGATGGGAAGGATGAAACCAAAGTTGATATAAACATATGGTTGTCCTTCTACCAAAGGAGTTCATGGCTCAGTTGATTCGGATGTGTCCGATGAAGAACATGGCTCAATTTAACACTAGAACCTACACAAGCTATCTTTGAGAAGCCAGAAGATGAGAAGAGACAACATTTGAATGCATTGTTTCTCAAAGGCTTTGTCAATGGGAAACCAGTCACCAGAATGCTAGTAGATGGAGGAGCAGCAACCGATGCCATACAATGATGCGCAAGATTGGGAAATCGATGAAGATTTGACCCAAACCGACATGATGGGGACTTCAAGGCAACGCCTCTCCGGCTCAAGGAGCAATTTGTGGAGCTCACCATCGCGAAGACCCTTCCAACCGCTTTCTTTGTCATTAAAGGGAGGGATCTTATAATTCTTGGGTCGGGATTGGATACATGCCAATTGTTGCATACCATCTACAATGCATCAATGCATCATCCAATGGATCGAGATTCGGAGTGGTCAAGGAGAAACCTCTGAAAAGGCAGCTACAAGCACAAGGATGGACCTATGATCGAGTAAGCTGCATATCGAAAAGCATGGGATACCAAGTATCTCAAAGTGTCCGATTTTGGACTAAAGCCTCAATCGGCTCGATGACAAGATTTAATGGATCTTCATTGAAGATGAAGGAAGCTTGGGCATTTACATTACCGATGAATTGGAAAAGATAGATCTTGGAGATGGAAGCAAACCAAGGCCAACTTACATAAAAGCTAGATGCGAATACAAGAAAGAACTGATTGCATTATTAAAGAGTTCAAGGATTGTTTTGGGAATATTATGAGATGCCCTTTAGACCGATCCATTGTTGAACATCGTTACCCATCTAGATATCGACCTTCCAACAACACCTAGGCAGTAATCAAGATTTATCCTCGATATAAAAGCCGAGATAACAAAGTTACTCGAAGTCGGGTTTTATTCGGCAATGTATGTCAATGGATTTCTAATATAGTCCTGCTACAAGAAGAATGGCAAACCACGTGTGTGCATTGATTTCGTGGACTTGAACAAAGCGAATGATGACGGATATCCGATGCCGAGTGACACATTGGTCAATGCTAGGCACAAAGTCATCGCTTCATGGATGGTAAGCCGGGATACAATCAAATATTCATGGCTATAGATATTGCAAAACTCGATGCCGTCATGGTTTATACGAGTGGATTGTCATGACCTTTGGTTGAAGAACGGTGCCATATCAAAGAGCCATGAATTACATATTCCATGAACTCCAAGATAGTAGAAATCTACATTGATGATGTGTCAAGTCAAAGAGCTACAAGGAGCATCCGGACCTACGAAAACATTGGAGTGCACAAGAAAGCATGGTTTAAAGATGAATCCCAACAAATGTGCTGGTCAATTCTGGGTTTCTTGATACATGAAAGAGGAATTGAAGTTGGAAATCATCGAATTGACAAAATAGAAGCACCATCAAACAAGAGCTTAATCGGCAAGATCAATTTTATTAAGATTTATATCTAACTGCGAAAGGATTCATTTCACTCTATTGAAGCTCAAGGCCGATCGAAATTTGTATGGGGAGAAGAACAATAGAAGGCTTTAGATAACATCAAGCAAGACTTAAAGTCTCCTCTATCCTAATGCCCCTCAAGATAAAAGCCGCTCAAATTAGATCGGCTAATGAGGCTATTGGATCGGCCCTTACAAGAGTTTGAAGGAAAAGAGCGAGTTGTATATTTCGTGAGTAAGGCTCTTGGATGAAGAAACAAGATATTCGGTGGAAAGATTATGCTTGTGCTTATATTTCTCATGCACAAAGTTGAGGCCTTATTTATTAACGAATGCAATGGTTTGCAAAGATGATGTGGTCAAATATATGCTCATTACCAATCTTGAAGGGCAGGATTGGGAAGTGGATCTTAGCTTTTAATTTGACTTGACCTATCAATCGGCCAAAGCAATCAAGATGGCCGATTTGGTAACTCAAAGATTGACCGTTGCAGTTGTTGAACCTATTCCATGGACTATGTTCTTTGATGGATCATCTTGTGGAGTAGGGGCTGGATTGGAATTGTCCTTATTTCACCGGAGCAAATTATGAGTTTTCCATCCCAATCGAGAAAACTTCAACCAACAATCTTTGAATATCGCAAGATTAAAGGGATAAAGCTACGAGAAGTTAATGCCGAGATATTTGGAGATTCTCAACTCGTGATAAATCAAGGAGAATATGAATGCAAAGATGACATATTGAGGATTTATCATGAAGAGTGTCTTCAGTTACTTAGGAAGTTCAAGATAGTAAAACTCGAACATATCCCTAAACGTCACAACAGTGAAGCTAATCGGCCGCTCAAGGAGCGTCTATTATCGGCCGATTGTGAGCTATCAAGGGATTGGAGGAAGGAAATAATGGATTATCTGAAAGATCCATCCAAAAAGGTTGACAAACAATTAAGGTACAGAGCCATTAAATACATTTTATTAGAAGACAAGCTATACTATCGTACCATCGACGGGGTTCTGCTCAAATGTCTTGGTGAGGAGGAGGCTAAAACCTTGATGGGAGAAATTCATGAGGGAGTCTGTGGAGCCCATCAGTCGGCATTCAAGATGAAGTGGATGATCAGAAATAATAATTATTATTGGCCGACGATATTGGAAGATTGCTTCAAATACTACAAAGGATGCCAAGAGTCTCAGAAGTTTGGAAGCATTCAAAGAGTTCCAGCATCAGCAATGAACCCAATAATCAAGCCATGGCCGTTCAGAGGTTGGGCGATTGATCTGATTGGACAAATATACCCACCATCGAGCAAAGGTCATAAATTCATACTGGTGGCTACAGATTACTTCACAAAGTGGGTTGAGGCCATCCCAATCAAGACTGTGACATCATGCAATATGATTGATTTTGTTAAAGAACATATTGTCTATCGGTTTGGTATACCTCAGACCATCACGACCGATCAAGGGAGTCAATTCACTTCAGGGCAATTTGAGGAATACGCTTCTCTGGGGATTAAGCTGTTAAACTCATCTCCCTACTATGCTCAAGCAAACGGACAGGCAGAAGCAGCAAACAAGGGCATCATCAAGTTAATCAAGCGCAAGATCGATGAAAATCCCAAGCGGTGGCATACAATCCTTCACGAAGCACTGTGGGAGTACAGGATGGCATGCCATGGGGCAACCAAAGTGTCACCATACCAACTGGTGTACGGTCATGATGTTGTATTACCTTGGGAGTTAAAAACCGGATCCAGAAGGACTTCTTTATAAGATCAATTATCAGCCGATGATTATTCAGCCATGATGAAAGAAGAACTAGAGGACCTTGCTGGTAATCGGCTGAGAGCCTTGGAGAATATCGAAAAGAATAAAAGAAGAATAGCCAGGTGGTATGATAAAAAAAGTCAAAATTAAAGAGTTCACCGAAGGAGATCTGGTTTGGAAACTTAAATTACCAATCGGCTCTAGAGATCCAAAGTACGGAAGTGGTCAGACTTGGGAAGGACCATATCGTATCGCCCAATTTGTGCCAGCATGCATATCTTAGAAATATTGGAAGGAGAGAAGTTTGCCAGAGCACTAAATGGGAAATATTTGAAGAAATACTATCCAAGCATATGGGTAGACGCTTAGTCAAATCAAAGCCTAAAAACGGCCGATTAAAGACTCAAGTTACAACCGATTGCAAGTGTAATCATCTTTAGTATGAAATAGCCGATCATCGAAACATGTTCGGTTTCAGATTATGGCCGATGTACAAATCGCCCTTAGAATATATATATATATATATATATATATTCTATTACAATGGTGATGTTACAGTATAGATCCGAAGAATACATTGAGAAGACAAGTTGAGATGAGTCACTACGGGTCGGTTACATTCATCATCACTGGACATGTGTTGGGGGCGACAAAAGAGAAAAATAAAAAAGGAAGCGTAAATTTGACGAAGATGAATCACCAGATTCGGTGACTCTCCCCATCAGGATTGTTGGAAAAGAAGACATAGGGTTGTTCTTCTTTCCACAACGCCCAGGGACGACCTCCACCCTCCTCCATCAGCTGATGTACCCAAGACGCATCACAAGGGTTCTTCTAGCTATTGGACCTCCTGGCTTCACAAAAGGAGACTAGAGAGGGAAGTATGCCCTAGACTATTTCACAAGAATTCTTCTAGCCATCATGAGTCAGAGAGGAAGAAAGAAACCAAAGAGTAAGAGCGTAAAGCTTGCTGGATCTATATCTCGAGCCATGGACGAAGGAGAAGTGTGTTCTTCATAGGGGCATGAGGGCGGTTATTTATAGCCAAGGCGCCGGAAGAGATAAAGATGAAGGAACCAGAAAAGACGGAAGCCAAAGATATTAGATCCGGCAAAAAAGGAAACATGTGACCCGTGAATGGTTCAGTTTCCAAAGGATGACTAATTCAGAGGAATCACTCCCAAAAATAAAGTCGACGCACGCACATCGTGAACGGTGAGGAAATTTCTCTAGACATGTCCACAAACTACAGAGCATGATTCACAGAAATCTTCTGCCCAACATCGCAAACAGAGATGACAAGCTCACTAACAGCGCCCAGGAGAAACGCCATTTCAAGTGAGAATTTGTCATTGACCAGTGGCAGTCATTATCCCGAAAGGAGTTTTCCAGGAAAAAATGCCTCTCATGCCTAAAAGCTAAAAGAGCCAATATCTACATCAGAAAGATCCAAAAACCTGGAGAAGCCATGGAAAAGACCCCTGGATAAAAGGGTGAGTCTTATAGAGAAGGGGAACGAAAGAGCCAAAAAATGTCACATGATGGACAGTCCTAGAGAAGTGTCAGATGATCTGTCACATTGGGAAGGCAGGACACTATCGGTGAAATCAATGAGACTGATCGCATCGGCCACATGAAAAGATTTGGCTGTCATTCGAATTAAGAAAAGGATGTCAGATTCAAGTAAATTTCGGAGCAAAAGATCATTTACTCTGAAACTGGGGGGCATGTGTTGACACCGTTTTTTTTTGGAAAAATAGGTTAAAAGGATAAGAAGGAGCAGCCGATGAGAAAGCAAGGCAGTCGGCCGATTAAAGAGAGAGAGAAGGGTGGTCAACAGAACTCGCCGATGGTCAGAGGAGTTCAACTCTATCTATGGGCTGGCGGGTCAAACCAATCGGCCGATGGTCAACCGAAAAATCGGCCGATGGAAAGAGAAGAAGGCGGAAATCAAGAGGTTACGCCAAAAAGGAAAAATATGGCGGAGGCGGGTCAATCCACGATTGACAACGGGTCAAGAGTCAATTTTAGGAAGTTTTGACTCCTGTGAGAGTCCTTTTTTTATTAGTGTTCATTTTCTTTAGATGCAAATAAATAGTGTCGTAATCGGCTAGGAGTCGGGTTGTCCTCAGGACATAAATAGCGACCCTGTGTGGTCATGAAAAAGTGTACACACCAATATCAAACAAACCGCCTCCGGGCAAACCCTTTTACAATTTACAGCATCTACTTTTCGGCGACTTCGCCATTGTGTTTTTTCTCTTTTTCTATAACGCCTTCCTTCAAGTTCGTCGGGCTGCATCGATCGATCTCCGACAAGCTTGTGAGTACCGTTTTACCAAATAACCCTAGGCTTTAACCTCCAGGCGCATCGCTGAGGTTTCGTCTAGTTCTTTATTCACCCCTTACAGATATTAGCTAGATCTGCAAGTTTTCGTACCAATTCTTGTGGTTTTAGCTCTTATCACCAATTTATCCCACTCGATCTAGATCCTATCGGCTTCTAACATTACAGCTGATTCTGACCTACTCGAGTGCTGACGTCACGATCGGCCGATTCTAGCCGATCTCTTATCCACATCCTCGCACCTCGGTCGCTCTCGAGCCGGCCGATCCCGCTTTACTCGTATCGGCCGATTGGCTGGTACATGTGTCACTAAATGGCTATCGGTTCTCTAGCCGATCCCTAACATTTTTTATTATCAATCAACAGTCGATTGGTGGCATGCCTCGCATGCACCGAGTCACGTGTCTGCGCTGGAGGTGACGTCCTATTTTCGCGTCAACAAATATAACTCTCATCATAGTGAACATGAAAACAATGTCTACAAGGGGCCAATGACTCGAGCAAGAATGCAACACTTGCAACATGAGGTGAAGTCGCTCCTCATTGACTATGAACATGCATCTACTAAGAACTATTTACTACCTAATAGTGGTGCATTACTTGTGCTCAGGTTTGAAGAAGATGCAGTGCAAGTATAGGCCACTCAGCGTCCAAAGAAAGACAACTTGAAGACGGTGAGTTACTATTTCAGATTCTGGCTTTCAAGTTCGTGATGAATTTTGTATCAATCCAAGAAGTTTCACCTTGAGTATCCTATACCATTGGAAGCATGTTGAAGTCTATTTTCCAATACAATTGACGGATCGTGATTTGGAGTTTTTTAGCAAACGCTATGGCTGTTTTAGTGAAGGCTGTTTTAGCAAATGCTATGGCTGTTTTAGTGAAGGCTGCTCTGGATGTGCAGTTCCTCCTGGTCCGAACTGATCGAGTCTAGACCCTCATGGTCTGAACTGGATGAGGCGTATTTTGTTCCTGAGACTAGTTATCTCGTACTGGGCCTTTGTGGAAGGCCTCCAACCCAACTAGGAGGGATGTTCCTAGTATAAATAGCACTTATAAGCCTGGTGGAAACCCTAACCACGAATTGAACTCAGAAAATAGAGAAGCCAAGTGCTCTTGTCCTCAGAGTTGTGCCATTGCTGCCCCCTTGAGGATTGGGAGTTTTCTCTACCACTTGTTCTTGTGTTTCCTTGTGATTTGCAAGAGCATTGGCTCTGCCTTGCATGGTTCAGTTTAGGCATCGACCAAAACGTGTGGTTGGGCGAAATCATTTGTCACAGGTGGTTGTTCGAGCAGCTGTTGGTGCCATTGGTTCGTCTGGTTGCACGGGTCAAGTTATCCCCAGATCCTATGACGAGAAGATCGGGCAAGCCCCCACATCGTCTTGGTATTCAGAGCTATGATTTACTCAGTAGAATCTTTACCCTTAGTTTTTCCCTTTGTTTACTGTCCTAAATTGAAAATACCAAAAATTTCCTACCCATAGCCCGATCTGAAATTTCAGTGAGGTTGGTTAAGTTCTAGTCCAGTAGATCGAGTTTGGTTGCTGAATCTTTGTGTTCCTCTTTGTATTCCACCTCTAATCTACTTTCCCCTGTGTTCCCCATCCAGATCTGTATTTTTTCCTTCGTTCTTGTGTTCTTGATCTAGTCAACTTTCATCCTGAAATGTTTTTGCGTTCAGATCTGAAATTTGAGCACCATTCAACAAAACACGCATAACTTTCACATTTGAAATCCATTTTTTGCGTTCTTGTACTTGTTGGAAAGCTTATTCGAAGATATATTAGAATATTGTCTTATCAAGTTGTGAATCTTAAAGTTTGGATCCAATTTATAGGCGAAAAGTTTCAGTCCTCACTATTAGTGAAATCTCATATTCCTGAAAGAGTCAGATTCTTGTTGTTGCTCATAAGCTCTGTATTGTGCTTAATCTAAGAATTACTTTGAGCAATACCAATACTTTGTGGACAATCTGCTATGCTGATCATAGTAGTAACAAAAAAACAACAAAAAAGGAAGAAAAGATAGAACAAATGCTGAGATATCACCACATTATCTGTTGAGATCACGTTATATGGCTGCAATTATTTAGCTTATCATCTTTACTTGTGCAGCATTGAGCTTAGTTCTTGACTCCAAATTCCACCTTAGTTCAACTCTTTTGGTGCAATAAGTTTGTTATCCTTGTGTGTGAGTTGCTAAACAAAACATCATGATCATTTCATTTTCAGTTCATCAACTAGACACTGGTTCTTGGTTGGATTTTTACTTAACTTTACAATAACCTGAAGTTTCAGATTGTACCACCACATACATACCTCTGAGAGCATGTGTGGTTCGAGAACCGGTGGTAGGTCGCTTCCTGGTGTGATGAGTGATTGACAACGTGGTGTAGACTGATTCCTGGCTAAGTATTGCAGGTGCAAGTTGCGGCTTGACTGGTGCAGGTGCAGGTGAAGAACAAGCGTGAAAGGTCGTTGCCGGTGAGGCCTCCAGGTGTGGAGAAGACAAGTAGGCTTGGTTCGAGGGACCCGTGGCTGCCGGGCCGGGGTCAAGCGGGCCGCATGGTGGCAAGAACGGCAAGATGAAGTCATGGACGGTTTCTTGGTTGAGCCTCAAAACCAAGGTCGAGCCGGGACTACGTGGGAGCCGAGTCATGAGTGGTGATTGGCGGAGGCTACACCGAGTTCCGGGTTTCGGTGGTTCACCGAAAACCACCGGGTTCCTTGGTTGATCCACAAAGCCAAGACCAAGAACCGAAGATGGAGGTGCAAGAAGACATCGGACCGTCCGGATGGTGGGTCTGACCGGCGACTGGTGGGGTACCGGCCCCGACCGGTGAGGAGTACCGGTTCGACCGGTGTGCGACGATGCAGATCCGGAATCTTCGCGAAGCGACACGCGTCGGGATCGCAAGGCTTGCGTCGAGGCTAAGCAAGTTTGCGGTTGCTGGGCATCCGTCCGATGGTGCGAAGACAAAGACTTCCAAATTCGCCCTTGAGGGGCATGTATCCCTAGTTAGCTAGTAAGGGTATTTTAGTCTTCCGGCTTGCCTCTATATAACCCAAGTGGTGAGAGGATGGCAGCCATCTCTTGGAACCCTAGCTCATTTGTTTTGCTATTTTCCTCTTCATTTTTTCTTTGGAATTTCTAGGACTAGCTTGAGAGCTTCATGGTGAGATCTTGTGAGAGGGAAGGATGATCAGGCGGAAGCTAGACCTTGTATGAACCTTCATGGTATGTATAGATGATTCGGCGTGGTTCCTCAAGGCTTGATAGTGTTCTTCCCGTTTTCCCTTTTTGGTTATTTTCGGAGCCTTTTCTTGGCGAATTTTTTGAGGCGGTTTTGAGACCTTTCTCTTTGGGATTTGGTGGGGGATGTATGCATGAACCTCTCGTGGTTCTTTTCCCTTTGATTCCCCTCCCAAATCCGTGAGTTAAGGGGCTCAATTTTGGGGTTTTCGTTATCCTAGGGTTAGTGGTGTTCTTGGCGGAAATCCTTCGATTCCTCTTGATTCAACGAGTTTTGGTGGACCATAACTTGGCTATGGAGTGCCCATGAGGTGTTCCTACTATCCCCAAAGTCTTGTGCGAATCCGTGGAGCGAATCGGGAGATCGGGAGTTGGATTTGGGGAGTTGACCAGGAGCTGTTCATCCCGAGCTGCCCAGGCGTGACCGGTCTGACCGGTGCTCTTGACCGGTCTGACTGGTGTGAGCCCTTTGTGGGATTTGCCTCGGGTGAACTGCCTGGTTCGTGTGTCTTTGGGCTGAGTTGTTGCTGGTCAGTTCTTGGTAGGTTTTGAGGAGTTTTGCTAGGCTTTGTGTAGGGTTTTCCTTCTCTGCAGTTTGGGTTTTGGAGGTGGTTTTTGTTCCAGGGCCTAGAGGAGTCACTGAGGCTTCCTGAACGTTTGTTGTGCGGTTGTCAGGCCACCGGCCTGACTGGGCGTCACCACCGGTCTGACCGGTGTCATCGGGTCCGACCGCGCAGCCATCGGTCTGACCGGTGTAGCACAGGCAGCAAGCCGTGCAAGTTTCCGCTGTGTGTGTTGGTGAGTTTTGGTTCGAAAGTTGTGTGTTGGTTCCTAGGACCAGTAGCACTCCAGTGGCTACGTGGTCTTGACCAACTTGGGTAGTTGAGTCGGAGACGTGCTTGGTTGCCGTGTTCGTCTTGTTGGAGTTTCAATCTCCTTCGAGAAGAATTTTTATCGGCTCCCATTCACTCCCTCCCTCTCTGGTTCGTCGTTTCGGTCCTTCAACCTCTCCAAGCTCCACTGTGACTTTGATTTCGCTTGATCTATCACTTTTGTCGTGTCTACTACCACCAAGGTGAGTACAGCTCACAATTCAGCAAGGACACCTAAGAACTTTGATGATAAGAGAAGGTGAGATTGAGTGTTTTTCCACAAACCACATAACTTGAATTAGTCAATTTTCTTACGCTAACCATGTATGTATGTATGCATGCATGCATACATACATAAAAAAAATCTCTTCAGTCACTAGTAGTGCTTTTGTTCTAGTGTCGTGGCGGACCCGTTCGACGCCGGCGGCCTCGAGGAGAATCTGCCGATGCTCGGGCGGGAGGCGGCAGCGCGTCTCATGCTCGCGCTCCGGTTCCTGGACCTGGCCGTGTAGCAAGCAGCGTGCATGTGCCGCGTGGGCGGCGCCACCGTGCATGACGCCGTCGTCGACGTGCCCGCCGCGCTGCGCTGCTCCACAAGCTGCAGCGGAGCGTCTAGCAAGAAGCCCCATTGTCGGCCGGGGACTTTGAGCTGATCTGTAACGTCGCCAAATCAAGCTCGCTGCACTCCTCGTGTTTCGTGGCCGCCTGGCCGGCCGCCGGCGTGGACATATACACATACTCCGGCGGCGAATCAAGCTGGCTACATGTTATCTCTTGCCTGTTTCTCTTCGCTACTGATGTCATGGGCGTCCATGTTTGCTCATATATTAGTGCTGGTCTTTTATTCGTGGACGTCCATGACTCTTCGTTTCTTTTGAGGATGGCAGTTTATTTAGTCACTATTTCTTATTCCTCGGCAATCCAGTTTTTTTTTTAAAAAAAAAAGTATGGCAGTACATGTTTTGTCTGTTAAAGAAAAATATGAATTCTAAATGGCAACATATATGCTCAAAGGGGCGCCGTTTTGATTTGTTTTTATCATCGGTGCATTTGGTAGACCTCTATCCGATTTTGAATCTCTATGGAAGTTGATTCTCCAAAAGAAGTGATTCTATGTCTGAAAATGATCCTCTTTGATTCTCTAGCGTAAACTCTTCGAACCATGATGGAAAAATCACTTCACAAAATCAGGATAAGTTATTTTTGCAGCTTTCAACCTGTTAGCGGTGGCAAATACAGGAATTCAAAATTGGGTGCTCATAAACGTTAACAAACCAAGCAGTTGTAGCATACAAAAGATATAGATGTATATAAATATAAAGGATAGGTAGCATGGTACAAATAGTTGTTTTTTTGTGGTTAAGTACAAATAGTTGTTTATCACTTATCCATACAATATCCTAACACTACAAACTAATAGATAAATACAAATTAACTTGACGAGGTGGCTTTTGGACATCGGGGAAATGAAAAGCTCCAACCGATTCTCGGCACCAGATTAATTGAGGCATTAGTGGCCTCTCCGCTGCTCGACACGTCGCCGTCTCTATTACCCTCCCCGCGGTTGGTTATTGCAAAAAACCCTCCGATTTATGAAAATGGCGAATCAGTCCGGATCAAACAGTAATCGTGTTGTTTTATTTTGCACATAAGCTCTCAATCTTAACTTTATTTCTACGCAAAGAAGAGATGGTGTTGTTTTTTCAAACACCCCCGAGCCACTTTTACGAACACTCCCTCCCACCACCCTACCCCCACCTATTCCCCACCCCACCCAGTCGCCCCGAACCCTAAACTCGTTCCTCCTCCGCCACCCCCTGCTCTCCTCCCTGGCATCCCCGCCGCCCACCTGCTCTCCTCCTCCGTCGCCGCAGCCCACACTCTCAGTTGTCTCCATGGCCATGCGAGGTGCGGATCCGGCCGAGGGGGCTCCAGAGCAGCGAGCAAGGGCGACGCTTCTAGCCGGCCATGGCCCCACGCGGGGAGCGCTCCTCGTCGCCTCCCTCTCTCTTCCTGCTCTCCATCGCGACCTCCCGTCCCGTTCTCCCCCACCGCGTGGGTTGCTACGCTCGGCGATGTGCCACCGCCACCACCGTCGGGGGCACTGCTCTCCTCCAACAGCAGCGGGCCAGCGGCATATTCAAGTACTCCCTCCACTCCCCTCTTCAATTTCCCCGCATTACCGTTTCTCCAGTTCTCCTCATCAGCTCACCCCTTCTCCTTCTTGCTAGATCTGCAGGGGACAACCACGTCCAGGAGCTGAGGGTGCCACGCTTAGCCCTGGGCAAAAAGAACCGGGAACCGAGAACCAAACCGGAAGAACCGGGAACCGAAACCGAAAGAACCGGAACCGAGAAATTCGGTTCCTGTTTCTGGGGAACCGAACTACCGGTTCTTCGGTTCGGTTCGGTACCGGAGAACCGAGGAAATAGCCCATATAAAGATATAGTCCACCTAAAGCCCAACATTCCAATTGTCCAAAACCCTAGCACTATCCCCACGGCCCCATGCCCCCACCCCACGGCCCCTCAAGACCTCACGACGTAGACCTGTGCACTCGCCACGCCCGTCGCCGCCGCAGTCGCGACCACGCCGCGCCATCGCCGCCGCCGCTCGCTCCTGCAGTCCTGTCGCTGTCCTGCCCGACCCGCCGACCGTGGCTCTGTGCGGCTGTGCCTGTGTCCCTCTTTTTTCTCTCAATCTCTCCGATCCGAGCGGCGAGCGCCAGGCTGCCCCTGTGCCCCAGCCGCCAATTGCCCCTGCCCGCCGTGTGCAGTGCGCTCACCAGTGCCCGCTCGGCCACTTGGTGCCCGCTCACCGCCGCACGGGGTCCAATATCACAATGACTACATCAATTGCATCTTGCAGTGTTAGTGTGCTACTGATTTTGATGCTTCATTTGTTTGAATTGTCCTGTTGATTGCATGAAAATGCAACTGAAATGCTGAAATTTCCTACTGAATGAGTTGTTTTATGCATTTTGGAAAAATCGGTTCATTCGGTTAGAACCGGAACCGGAACCGAAAGAACCGGAACCGAAATTCGCCGGTTCCTACTTTGGAAAAGAACCGATCGGTTCCTGAAACTTGGGAACCGGAATTTCATAGGAACCGAAGAACCGACCCGATCGGTTCGGGTAGAACCGAATGCCCAGGCCTAGCCACGCTCCACCAAGAAAGGCGACGCTGCTACCATCGCCGCCGCCGGCCGCCACTCCTTTGCGACGTCCTCCAGCAACGGCGGTGGATTGAGGTAAACCTCCTCCATCTCCATATTCGCGTCACTCCTTCCCCCTCTCTTCCTGCCGGGGCTGTGCCTGCAGCATCTTCAATATCGATGTACTTTAGTTACAATAAGGCACTTTGTTTATTCTTATCCTGAGAAATCACCTAAGCTGATATCTTTGGACCGACATGCCTGTCCTTCCATTGTTACAGTACTGAAAAGTTTTGTTGCATTGTTAATTGTAAAGCTTCAGTACTATCTATATAATTCGTAGTAGACTGCTCTGCTTGACTGAAATTTTTACCTTTCAAATTTTTTATTGAAAGTGTTCGGTATCAATATCAATGACTTCTGTTCACTCTATACTGTGAAATGTTATAGACAGATGAACATAATTAAACTAAGAAATTGGATTTGTAATAGTTCAAAGCATGCTGTACCACTTTAATGTTTTAATGTTTTTTAGGTACACTGTTAGGTGTTCTGATATCTACACTCGATATTTGATACTCTAAATTTTAAGATAGCCATACTTACTTTAGAGATGTCTTAGCTGTTAAGAAATAGTAGCAATGAACGTGTGTTGGACGATTGTGAAACATGACCATGAAAACTTCAGAGCTCAGACTAGACCTTCTGATGTCTAAACTCCAATGTTGCTGCCAATGTAATTCAAACAGGTATCTTTGTCAACATGGGAGGATGGAGCCTCTCAACCAACCCTGAACTATTTTGTGCTTGTTGATCCATCAGTTGCTTCTTTGAGGAATCCATTTTCGGAAAAGAAATGGAGGAAGTTCCAAATATCTAGAATATTTTCAAGTACTAGTGCAGCTATCAAAATGCAAGCTATAGATGTGAATGTGATTGAAAGGTGTTAGCACTAGAAAATCGTTGATTAGTGACACAACCACATTTTAGCGTCATTGATTTATGACGTTCCTGACTGATCTCATCATAATATTTCACTTCCGAGCAAATTTAGTGACAAAAAAAAATTTGTCATTACGGTTGGTACTGTAGCTGGGCATTCCATGTTTCATATTGTTTTGTGACGCCATAAGCTCTGAAAAAAGGTCATAAACCAACATCGATCCCACATGTAAGCATTATTTTAAAAACAGAGTGTTCCAAGTCGTCATAAGATTCAGCAGGGTCCCACATGTAAGCATTCTTTCGAAATTAGAGTGTTCCAAGTCGTCATAAAATTATCCAGGGTCCCACATGTAAGCATTTTTACCAGGTCAGCAGAGGGCAGGTCACGAAATGTTGCAAAAACAACTTGCCATTGCAAGGGTTCGAACTAGAGACATATAGGAACAAGACTGCATTGCTTACCACTGCACTACTTCTTGGTTGTCTTATGCTAACAAGAAACACTTTCCTTATGGTTGTCTCAGGTGAATCTTTAATATAAATCAGTAATTCGTAGGCTTTTGCTATGCAAAGACTCGAAACTTTTGCTATGCACAGATCTGCAACGGCTCGTGGTACGAATGGCGGATTCTAGCGGCAATGAGAGGGTGGTTTATGCGCCACCTCCCGGCTACGAGTTCATGAAACAGGACGACAAGGTCAGTCCTCTGGTTTGAGCCACTATATTTTCCCCTATCGACCTAGGGATGGGGATTTCTAGATTTGGGGATCTAGAGGATTGATGACCATATACAATAGATTCAAATTACTTCGTACACTCAGATTTGAATTGCAATTGGTATTAGAAGTTGATCGGCTATAGATAATCAGTGGTAGATTCAATTAGTTTTCGATTTGCATCATTTTATGAATTGATAGGTTCTTGTATTTTACTAGCATCTGGTGGTGGCTCAGTCCACTGATTTCGTTACATCAGGGCCTCCTCATGCTGATCTTATCGTTGTGGATCCTTATAACAAGTACCAGCATGGGTATGCTCTCCTTATCAGGGAAAGCTTCACCGCCCTTGGGCGCCGGTATGGAACCTGTGGTCAGGTAAACAATAACTTGTTTAAATTTCAATAGCCTTATTGGGCTCCATCCAACCAGAATAAGGCCTTAAACAATCTATGACGCCAACAATATTGGGCTCCATCCAACCTTAACAAGGTTTAATACAATCTATGACGACCACATTTATTGGGCTCATTCCAACCTTAATAAGGCCTAAAACCAATTTATGACGACCGAAAAATTGGGCTCAGCTTAACATTAAGTGGGCCAAATTCAATCTATGACGACAAGGAATTTGGGGCTTGGCCCAACAAAATATTGGCTGAATTCACTTGATGACGAAACACTTTGTCACAAAACGCCGTGTCACATCAGATTTTGGTCCGACGTGGCATGTAGCTTATGACGCCTTAGTGTTACGAATTTATACGCGTTATTAAACTCATGACTCCCCGAAATAAGGTCTCGTCATTAATTGCAGTTTATGACGCTCGATTAATAATAGAAGGTCTTCGTAACAACCGGCGTTATTAATCGCAGTTTATGACGAGAAACGATCTTTTTTGCGTCACTAGTCGGCATATTTCTTGTAGTGTAGCCTTTGTTACCTAGATTGTGGTCACATCTTCTAGATTATGATCACTTCGTAGTCTTAGTAAATCGGAGGATGTGTTGAACTTGTGAATAAATTGTTACTGTTGCAGGCAGCAGCAGCAATGTATGCCGATAGCAGCAGCAATCATATGAAGTGTGCAGCCAGTAGGTTAGGTTTATGTAGGTAGTAGAATTTTATAGTAGCTGAGAATAGTTGTCATGTGAGGCCACGGTAGCTTACTCATGCATCTGTGCATACCATGGAAATAGCTGAATTTCAAGGTGATTTACTTCTGCATTTGTGCCTTTACCATCAGTGAAGTGATTTGTTTTTTCACTCCTATCATCATGCGGAGGCTCGGTTTAGTACATGTGACTTGCAAAACTCATATTATTGTATCAACAAATGTTCTATAAAACTGGCTGAACTTAATCGATATTTTAGTTGGCTGATCTTTGGAAAATAAGATGCACATGTATTTTTTCAATTGTGCATAGCTTAATTCGTGAGATTATTATAATTGCTGATAAGAGATCTGTGAAACTGCAGTAATGTAACTCAAGTGTCAGCACAAAGAGGATTGCAAAAGCATGACTCACTCTCATGAGGAAGGTGCATGGAAATGATGCCTGACAAGGTCTCCATTGGCTCAAGGACCTCCAGGTACTGAATGCATTTGCTTCTCCCTCGATCTAGCCTAACTAGATTGTTTTCTATTTACTATTTTGAGTTTGCATATAACTTTAATAATTGGCCAAAAAATGTAAAAGTAACTGAAATTTCATCCATCTTCCATTCATGCTGCCACTCTACTGGTACTTTGATGCTTGAGCTTAAAAAATTTGGTAATTTTTTGCATCGGAATTCTTCCATATGATCGCTTTGTATACTACTGATATTTTGTTTTGATGACTTTGTTGGTTATAGTTTTGATCATGGTAGAGCGTGCAACCGGGGATTTCCTCCATCGTCACCTCTCCGTCTTCTGTTCCGATCCATACTGTGGGTGCCAGTCAGCTGCTTGACCGTCACTGGCGGAGCTGAACGTTGGCCAAGGTGGGCCGCGGCCCCCCCTTGGTCCAAACAAAATGACTCCCATATATGTTGTTTACGGCTCAAACACTTAAATACAGGCCCATGTCTCAGTAGTTCTGAAAATCTTGCGTATTAGTGTCTGTGCGTGTCCCTGGATCTCATTTTCACTCACGATTGGAGGCCATCCATCCATAGGCGGGCGGAGGAAGCATGGGCTTTCTCAGGCCTTGACGCTTGGAGCCTTTGGACAGTTTGGTAAACAGCGAACACAGGCATCCACATCCGCTGCTCGCTCGTGCCTAGACCGCTTGCCTCCGCCCCAGGTCGCCGGCTTGGCAGCATCTGCCGCTCGCCGGTGATAGTATTCTTCATTTGCAGACCATGCTACAGTAAAATGGCACCCCTATACTTCATTCCTAGCTCCGCCACTGACCGTGGTGTCCTTGTGGGTGTGCTCACCAGCGATGGCGTCGGTGACCTGAGACTTTGGTAGGGGACAAATAGGTGCATCTGCTTTCCTCCAAATTAATCCAATCAGGACTGCTTGCTTCGTTAACTTGTGCTCGCACTTGTGGTCGAATGTGAACTCTAATTGAGCCATGCTTTACTTTTGTGTATTGGGTTTGCAGGTTGTGCCTAGCAGTTGGGGAAGAAATATTCCTTGGTAAGTTCGCAGTGTATCTTTTATTATGGGTAAAATGCCATTAGTGGATCCCTTCTTTGATGGGTAAACTGGTGGCTAATAGTTTGCCTGTGTACCTTGTTTTCCAATGGAGGCGTGCAATTTTTTGCATAGATCTTTGTTAGTACAGATAACATATTATTACATTTGGTTGTCTCTCGTGGATGTGGAATGGTTCAGGGTTGAGAAAAAAAAGAGGGCTGACAACCTGTCTTTCTTGCTGAAAATATTTCATATAGTCATGTAGCACAAATTTGTATTGCAATCCAGTTTGTGGGGGGTATAAAAAAATGTTTTAGGGTTTTGGCAGGAACCTTTGTAGTTTCACTAGAAAAGATACACTACAGTAGGTTTGGTGAAATTATTGAGTAATGCAAAGAGTTCGTCGTTGCTGTCTGCTAGTAGGTGAAGCTTCAAGTTGTTGCACTTTCTTGTGTGTGGTTGCAGTCTTGCGGAGGTGAGCTCAGTTTGCTTAGTTGATACAGCAGAGTTTCTAAATCCGACTTCACCCTGCAGTTCAAATAACTACCATCTTAACTGTTTATTAGCTAGGAATCTTGATTGTAATGTGTGATCGAAATGTATTATGTGGCTAGACAGATAACCTATGGGCTGCAAAGGCCAGATGATTAGCGATGACAGCATTGATCCATATTACTTAATCAATTCGGCCAGGACAAATGATGTGTTAGTATACTTTCCATGTTGTTGTTCTTTTTATTCTATTATTTTTTATCACGATGGAGTGCGCTTTTGATAGGGCGCGCATCGCACACCAAATTGTTCTAGTGAGAGATAATGTCTTTAACCGAAACACGTTAGAAAAATTGCTTGTATTCAGGATCATTGAAATCAGTATGTGCTTCCAGGTGAACAGAAGAGGAATTACTTTGCACTCTACTTTCCACATTTTGCAAGTCGGGTGTGTAGAGGTACTAGTGTCTTCGATTTCTTTGCAGTTCTAGTCCATAAAGATTACAAATCAATATCCTTCAATCTTGTGTGTTGACTGAGTACCTATATAGTAAATTTTTAGCACAACCTATATATGCTTTGTCAAATGGGCACTAAGTACTTATATAATTAATTTTTTAGCACAACCTATGCTTTGTCAAATGGGCCTCGCTAGCGCTTGGGACATCTGGACATACACTTCATCAGGCATGTGGAGCCCGAACATCCACAACATGAAAAATTATTATCCAAAACATCAAAACTAAACGTTTGCAACATAAAAAAATGTTAAAAATCGTTACCATCCATTGATGAAAAAACCCACCACAAGATCCGATTCATGTTGAAACATTCAAATCCACATGAAACATCTCAATAAAAATGCAACATTCAGATTAAACAGAAACAACATATGTCTAAAACACTTGCAACATTTCAACATCTATATCTATTTTGCAACACCAACATCAAACACTTGCAACATTTCTTTGGAACATTTAGAATACCCAAAACATACACTTGCAACATACATTGAAACTTGTTAGTTGCTCACCATTGACGTCACCCGGAGCTCCTTTAGCAGTCGGCGTGGGGGAAGACGTGGCCCGTAGCCTGGACGCGCTGCCGACGAGCTTCATCCCTGGCCACTATGCGACCTCCATCCCTAGCCGTGGGAGGCTCCGCCTGCGGAGCAGCTCCTCCCGGCGACTCGCCCAGGAGGGACCGTGCCGGCGAGCTCCGCACCCGGCCGCACCCTTGGCCACATGGAGTGGCAGCCCACGCTGCTGGTGAGCTCCCGCACCCTTAGAGCAACTCCAGCAGACCCCCAAACCCACCCCCTACTCGAGATTTAGGGGCCAAGAGCAAAAAATCGAGCTCCAGCAGAGCCCCAACTCGCCCCCATCACTGTTCAGGCACCCAAATCCACCCCTCCGCCCCCTTCTCCCACGGGTGGAGAGAGAAGCCCCCATTCGGTGGTTGCAGTCGTTCCTCCCGCCCGCCGGAGCTCGGCCGCTGAGTAGGAGGACTCACCGCCCGAGATCCACCCGCTCCTTCGCACCGCCGCTCGAGCCCGTGCTCCTCCGCGCCATCACTGTGCCACACCGCAACCCAAGGTCGACGGGCGCCCGTGAGATCCGGTGCGTCGGCGAGCTTCCCCATCGGCGACTCCAAGCTCCTCCAGCGCCGATGAGCTCCCCCATCGGCGACTCCAAGCTCCTCCGGCGCCGGTGGCTCGACGAATCCGGGACGGCCACGCGGCACATCGGGGTCCCGCAAGATCCCGCTCGGGAGAGAGAGGGGTGGGAGAAGGGAGAGATGTTGCGAGCTCGAGCACCACATGACCGTCTGCAGCTGCCGAGCCCGCCCGCCGCGTCGCCGTTGCCCCCAGCTCGGGTGGAGTGGTTGCGAGCGAGAGAGGCGCGGGTGGACCGGTGGATCGGGTGGAGACTGGAGAGAGATGAGGCCGCCGGGAGGATAAAAGAGAGAAAAATAAAAGGGAAAAAGAATAGTCGCTGATAGATGGGACCATTTGTAAGAAGAAAAGTAGGGGGTGAAGAGTAGGGGCTTTTGCTGGAGTTGAGTGGAAAAAATGAGCCCCTATACAATAGGGAGAGCCCCTACTTAGCAAGTAAGGGCTCTAGAATAGGGGCCATTGCTGGAGTTGCTCTTAGTGCTCAAACGGCTGCACCGTGGCTGGGGAAAGAGAGGAACGGTAGCCTCGGAGCTCGAGCTCGAGCAGGCAGCGTTGAGCACCATCAACTGCGGGCTTCCTCCACCGCTCTGCGTGCCCCAACCTCGCCGGAGCACCACCATGGAACCTGGAAGCTGAGCTCCACTGGGGTCAATCCCTTCACTTTGCCGCTCGATCTGCACGGGAAATGGGCCCCAACTCCGAATCCAACTTGAGGGGAGAGAGGGGGGATCCTGGAACCGGATCTGACTAGGGATGAGGTGGTTCGCCGGGGTTGACCGGAGCTTATGCAGGGCAAAGGCAGGTAGACGAGGACGGGGGAAAGAGAGAGAGTTGCAGGTGAGACCGTGAGACAGAAAAAGAAGAATGAATGCTAAACAGTAAGATGCGTGGGTGGATAGATGCAGAGTAAAGGTGATGACATGTGAGAGGTGCGTCCGACTTTTTTATGGGGCATCAGACGCATGGACCATAGCATTACCGTTGTCAAATTCGTTGTAGAGAACTCACAGGAGCAAACAACGAGTGAACTAGAGGTGTGTGGGTCTCCCAGAGAGCGGGTGCAGTTTTGGCCTTTTGGGCCAGCCCAATACAGAGGCCAGAGGGTGTCAAATGGGAAATAGCAGGCTAGTTTCCTCATTTGGGCTCCAATACGCATGCGCGCCCCTGAATGGAGCCCCCGAGCAACAAAGGGGATTTAGGTCAGAGACCGTAAAACGGTTTGTTGCTTAGGATCGCCCACATCGAAAGGACTTTTTGGCAAAAGTTGTACTTATGATGAGAAAAAATAGGAAAAGCGCGGGCACTTTTATTCATCGTAAGCATAAAACAGTACACTGTACTATTGCAAGGGTAGAGATAACGTAGCTAATCTAGGTCGATTCGACCATCGTGACGTCGTTGTCAGGATTTGCAGCCGAAGTTCCTATAGCCATCTTCTCGGAGCGGATGAGCGCCTCTGCGAACTGGAAGCACTCAGCGTCGCACTCGTAGGCGTGTTGGAACTTGGTGTCGGCGGTGATCACTCCCTTGGGCCCGGGCATCTTCAGCTTGAGGTAGGTGTAGTTGGGGACCGGCCGACCTTCCGAGGATCGCATGGTACGTTCCCGGGAAGCCGACCACCTCGAAGGTGAGTGTCTCATTACGGAAATTTCCCTCGTCGCCGAAGGTGACCGGTAGATCATTCTGTCCGAGTGGGACTGCCTCCATCCCGGGCATGACTCCGTGAAACGGGGTCGACGACGGGCGGAGCTGAGATCGCTGGATCCCCATGATGTCGAGGGTGGACATGTAGACGATGTTGAGGCCGCTGCCCCCATCCATGAGCACCTTGTGCACCCACTTGGCACCGAAGAGTGGTGCCACCACAAGGGGGTAAGCCCCTCGGTTGTGGAATGTGGTCGGGGTGGTCCGCCCGGTCGTACGTGACGGCCGTCTCGGACCATCGGAGGTATGAGGGCACAGCCGGCTCGGTGTGGTAGACCTCCTGCAGGATGCGCTTATGCTTGCGCCTCAGAGGGCGAGCGGACGTCCCACCGAAGATCATCATGACGATGCCATCTTCCTTGGGGAATTCGTCATGCTCGACGTTCTTGGCGGCGCCGGCGTTGGCCGCGTCCTGTGGCTTGTTCTTCCCGCCAAGGTATCTCTTCATGAGGTTGCAATCCTCCATGGCATGCTTGACCGGACCCTCGTGGTAAGGACAAGGTGCCTCAAGCATCTTCTCGAAGTGATCCCTTGGGGACCGCCTTTGGCTTGGTCGCTTGTCGCCGCCACGATTGTTCGCGGAGCTTGCGCTCTTTCTTCTTTTTCTTCTCTGGACGGGTAGCCGGAGCCTCACCCTGTTCCTCCTCGGGCTTCCTCTTGCTGAAAGCGATAGCCTCCTCCCCGTCGGCGTGGTCAGTGGCCAGGTCAAGGAGCTTTCGGATGGCTTTCAGCTTGACTCGCCCTATCCGGTGGACAAGGGTCTCGCATGTGGTACCATCTTGGAAGGCTATGATGACCTGGTTGTCAGCCGTGTCGGGGAGCTCGGTGCAGTGCTTGGAGAAGCAGCATATGTAGTCACGGAGACTCTCGCCCTTCTTTTGCCGGCAATGGCGGCAAGCGCGTCGTTGCGGGCTGGGTGTAGGTGCCCTGGAAGTGCCCTATGAAGGCGTCCTGGAGCTGGGCCCAGCTGTTGATACGACCCCGGGGGAGGTGCTCGAGCCAGGTACGTGCCGAGTCGGCGAGGCACAGTGGGATGCTCTTGATGATAAACAGATCGTTGGTCGCCCCACCGTTGTGCCAGGCGAGGCGGTAGTCCTCGAGCCATACGCTCGGGTTGGTTTCCCCATCGTACTTCGCGAAGGTGGTCGGAGCACGATATCGAGCTGGTGGGGCTGCGGCGAGAACGTTGACGCCGAAAGCCCGCGGACCACGGGTCGGTCGGGCTCGGCTTGATCCTCGTTGTCGTAACGGCCTCGCGCCTTGGTATACTATCTTCGCGGCCGACGTTCGCCGTCCGACCCGCCTCCGGTCATCGTCCTTTCACGCGCCGAGGATGCACCTCGGGCTCCGTGGTTGGAGTCGACCATGCGGCCGGCGGGCGAGTGCACGCTCTCCGCGTGACCCGGCTACCCCGATAGGCGTGAGGACCCGCGGTGAACCGAGCGCTCCTGGGCTGGAGCCCGTGCCTCGTGCCGTCGAAATGCCGAACTTTCTGCCTGCTGCTCGGCGGCCGCGTCGAGGAGCGTCTGGAGGTGCTGACGGAGCTTCTTTTCTTCTAGGGTCGTCGGCTCAGGGCCAGCCCGGAGGAGCACAGCCGCTGCAGTGAGGTTCTGAGATGCTCGTTTAGCGACAGGAGTCCCGTGAACATCACCAATGATGCAGTGGTGTACTTCTTGTGCGCGCTCACACTCTGGCGTTGCCGCGGCCTCCGCGCCGAGCGCGTGGTGGAGCCTTGCCTGCTCTTCCTCAAGAGCCTTCTGAGCCTCGTCGAGCTCGTCGAGGCGAGCACGCTGCTGTTCGTGGTCACCTCCATCCCGCGGGGGTTCCTCACTAGCGGAGGCGTCGGGCAAAGTGGGCTCACCTTCCGTGGAGCTCTCGTCGAAGTTGGTGGAGTGGACCGTGTCGGCCTGCTGCTGGAGGACGAAACACTCGCACTTTGGGTTATGGGGCGTCGGTGCCTTCTTGCAGAGAGGCGCGCTCTCGGCCTCATCGCAGCTTGCCTAAGATGCCTCCGAGGGTACTGGGCGTGCGTCTCCCATGGCAACAGGAGTAGTTGTCCCACCGCAGGGGAGCCACGCCTGCCCCTCAGGGTACACAGAGTCGTAGCAGAGCTCAAACTCATCCAGGACAGCATCTCCTCCTCCTGCAAACCGAACACAAGCATGGAGGTGGCGAACGCCGCAAAGCGGAAGAGCTCCTGGGATGGAATAGGCCCTAGAGCGACCGCCATGTTGCGGCCGACCAGGTCCCAGACCCAGTCGGCGGCAGACTTCGCCACCCTCGGCTCCTCGTGTGGTGGCCCTGGGAGACACGCAGGCCAGCCGGGATCGCTGGAACACGGCCCCAGCGGGCGACTCGACTGGACCATCGAAGACGAAGTCCAAGGAGCCAAAGCACAACACGGTGGTGCGCACCAGTTGCTCGTCGGAATGGGCCATCCGGACCCTTGTTGGCGTCATGACACACGAAGTGCCCCTACCTAGCGCGCCAACTGTCGGGGTTTGATACTGCTGGTAAGTAAATTTTGGTATGTTCGTGCGTCTGATCCGGATGGTTGGGCTTAGAGACACCGGGATTATACTGGTTCAGGCACCAAGGGGATGCCCTACGTCCAGTTTGAACGGATGTTCTATATGCCCACGGGGGCTTGTAGTAGGGGGTACAAGCTTAGGTCGAGAGAGGGAGAGTATCCCAAGTCTCTGGTTGTGGTCGCGAGCTGTGGGTGCTCGATGAGTGTTGTTGTGTGCTGTTTTTCCTGTTGGTCATGCTCCTCGTAGCATGTGACCTCCCATTTTGTAGTTCAAGGAGGGCTGGTGTACAAGGGTTAAAGCGATTGTCACCGTGCGCCGTCTCTTGGCTGGCCCGTCTGGTGCTAGCGCGTAGCCGTAGGAGGCGTAGCTTTGGCTCCCATTCCAAGGTGGCTCCTCCTGACTTATGGCCGTGCCAGTCTTCTTAGATCGAGGCTTCTCGTGCAAGCCTCGACTTTCTCTCTAATGCTTGCTAGGTCGGGTCTCGTTGTTCGATGTCTTGCAGGCGAAGGATTCGTGTGTCCTTTGCCACTGTTCATTATCCAGGTGATAGGACGTCGGGGCTGTCCACTTCCCACACCGGGGAAAATCTCATCATGACCTGACCGTCTGACAAGGCAGAATTTGCCTGCCGCTCCCGACGCCCCGGGCGGCGCGGTCGCTGCGCCACATTGCAGCTCCCGCCCGGGGGCCTCCTGCCGGGGGATTGCAGTGGAAGGAACCTTAGGTCGTGCAAGGCGGAGCCGTTCGTCGAGGTAGCCAGGGCGGCCGCCTAAGTTGGAGGTGGCCCTGCAGATGGTGTCAGACCGCTGTCCTTGAGAAAGGAAGCTGGGCCTGGTTCGCTGGTTGCCGATGTTGGGCCTCCACGGATGCGGCCCATTATTAGCCTTCATGATTTTGGGGATTTAGGGGCTAAGATAATTACCCCTAGTTTCTCCCCTCTTCACACGGTGCATGGCTACGCCATGAGCGACAACACGAGAGAGAGCCGTTGGCGCCGAAGCTCGAGGTCGCCGTCGGGGCCACGCCCACACCACCTCGAGCTGAAGATGGAGATGAGCAATCCACAACAGCTCCTCACACTGGAGACGTCCGTCAAGCCACCTTGTCGTCGTCACCTGAGCAGTCACAGCTCAGGCCACCATCCCCTACGAGTTCCTACGTCGGCCCTTCCGTCCATGCATTGGAGAAGGCCAGCTGCTAGAGGAGGGGTCCTTCTCATCTAGATTCACGATGGAGCGGGTCGCTGGTGCTTGTCTTCTTCAATTCGTGGCGGAGGGATGACCGGCGCAGAGGGATGGCCTCCAGGGAGGCTCCTCTGTGCACTCAGAGTAGGGGAGGAGGTAGCTGACAGGGGGAGGAGAGGGTGTCGGCCTCCACGTGCACCATTAGGAGTGGGGCCCCTACTTGATCTGCCCATCCCTAACTCATTGCGTGGACTGTCTATGCATTTCCTACAGCTGTTGTCGTTGCGTGACCTCGGCGCCGTCGATGCTTGATTCACGCCACCCGTCCGCAGCTCCACGCGCTCGTCCCTAGCTTGATCTGAGGAGGAGCGAGGTGGAGTGGAGGATCGAGAACCTCGAGGGCTGCCCCACTGTCCTAGAGGCTGGGCGCCCACCGGCATTGGATGCCACTGCTGCCCCCACGGCCACGCCGCGTGACTTCACTGGAGGAGAGGAGGCAGCGGCCGCTCGATCTAGGGAGAGGAGAAGGCCATCAGGGATGGAGAGAGGGACAACGCGCCCTGGCAAGAAGCGTGGCGAGGGCCCATTAGGGCCCCTTTGGCGAGATAAACTCTCTTGAGGAGGAGTCTTCTGACACCATTGACAATGTGAAGGCCAAGATTCAAGATAAGGAGGCAAGTCTCGAGGAGTCTCGCCTCCGACAACCCGCCATTGCACGACGAGCTCCGCCGACCAGACAGTCTCGCGGCGAGTCCCCGACGCGCTTTCACGCGACGTTGCTCTAGCCATGCAGCGCAAGCACACCACCAAGCCAAGCGGTACGGCACCGATCGACGGAGCCTTAATGCGCAGACGCCACCAAGACACATCAACACGCCCCATCCGACCGCAGACGCGCCAACCCCGACCGAGGCACTGGCACCCTACGCTTAGCCGGCTCACGATTAGGCCCTAACGCGGGCTGGCAAGCCCGCACTCAGACGGGTTGAGTTAGCACCAAAGTGCTGAGAGGTGCCAGTAGTCAAATGAATCCTCACGCGGCTTTGACGATAACGACAGCCTTCAAAGCTCCCAGCCGACATGACGAGAAGATCATGTGCACAAGCTTATTTTTTGTTTCCTTTTGCCCCTCTCCTTAAGTCTATAAAAGGAGAGGAGGACAACCACAAAGGTCGCAAACCGAACTCACACTCCAAGGACTTGGGCTCGACACCCTCTCCCGACCAGTTGTAACCCCTACTACAAACAACCCTAGCGCGAGAACACGGCAGCTCGACATCGATGTAGGGTATTACTCCTGAGGCCCAACCACCTAAATCTCGTTGTCTCTTGTGCTAACCATCCGTCCGACACACGATCGATAAATTTATCGTCCTGCAGAGAACCCGATGGCGCCGCTGTAGGGGCACATCGTGTGTCTCACCGAACTTCACCAACGACTGGAGGGCATGCAGGGCTCGCAACACCCGGGCCACCATGCGCTCTGCCTCGCTTCGCTGGGCCTACAGTCCGGGCGGAGTCCGGCTGCGCCTTCGCCGCCCAACGCCTCGGCGGGCGCGGCGACGGCTCCGAGGCTTCTGACGAGAATCATGGCCATGTTGGGGCCAAACCCAACACAGAGCGAGGCTCGCCGCACCAACCTCACCGACCGCCTTCCTGAGCCGCCGAGCCGCGGGGAGTTCATGGAGCAGACACCGCCATGTGCCCCCGGACAACCAAGCCTCCTGACGACCCGGTGACGCCCACGTGAACGGCCACGAGCGGCCACCCCGCTCCGCGGACACTGGAGGAGGGCACCATCGACACACGACCCCACGCGAAAGTGCGCTGGCGCCGGACTCGACCCACCCTGAGCCGCACCATGCCACCATGCCACCACGACGCCCACGGGCCGACGAGCCAGCGCCGAGGCCAGCCGCCTTGACGAGGAGCTGGCCAACCTCCACCAGAGCTCGGGAGGACCCGCCCCGCAACCCGCAGAAGTCCCGTGGCAACAGCCGCGAGAAGGAACGGGCGAGCGGCGGGATCCGCCCCGGCCCGAGCGCCCGACGCCGCCCGAGGACGCACCCGCGACAACAACCGACGCTAACGAGGCGAACGCCGACGCCAACGCGACGGTGACGCCCACCGCCTCTTAGGCGCATCGCAACCTGGCCGCTGCGTTGCTGCCGCTGCCCGGAGGCGGTGACCTCCGAGGAGAGACGAGCGCCAAAGAGCTCAAGGCGCTACTCGAGGCGGGCGGCAAGACAACAGTGAGAGTTCCGCCCGCCGGCGACCGAGGCGGGCGCCTCCGCAATCGCCCTCTCCCGCATCGGGCCGCGGGGATGGGGCGGCCGGCTGTCGGCGGTCAAGAGCGCCTCAGCCCAACCGCGACGCCCGGACACCATCGAGAAGCTCGCCGACGGCCGCCCTACCACGGCGACAACAACCGCAACCGCATGACAACCGCCACCGACACGACGACCGGGCGGGACGACGCGCACGCCACGACGATCGCGGACCGTCGCCGAACCGTAGGGGTCCGCGAGCTGCCGGACAGTATGCGACGCGATTCTCGCTTCGAGCTCCACCAACATCCCAAGATACGACGGGACACCAAACCCCGCGTGTGGTCGGAGGACTATCGCCGCCACGCGTGGAGCGATGACGATCTTCATCATCAAGAACTCGCCGCTCTACCTCGGCGACTCCACGGATGTGGCTCGCACTGCCCCGCCTGGCAAGATCAACGATTGACGGACCCACGCCGTCTTCGCCGCAACTCTGGCACGACGCCCCCGCAAGGGAGCCGCCAAGAACGCAAGCAAGCCGGGAGAGCTGCGAGTACATCCGATGCTTCTCCAAGTGTTGCACCGAGCTTCCCCAAGCGACAATGACGCCATCTCTGGCTCCAGAGCACGACCGCACCTCCCTCATCCATCGACTAGGACGCCGCACACGCCCAAACCACTCGGGAGCTCCTCGACATCACGAGCAACCATGCGACGGTGAGGAGGCGGTCGCGGACACTCAACACCCCCAAGGGGAAGTCGGACCATGGTGAGGGCCTCTCACCATAAGAAGAAGAAGAAGAACGACAAGCGCCGTGATGACAACTTGGTCGCGCGGTGAAAGCGCAAGGCTTCCCGCCCAAGAGCAACCCGACCAAGGTCCCCTCAAGGACCACTTCGAGTCCGGAGGCACCATGCACCACGAGGTCCCCGTACACGCTACCAAGGATCGCCGCCAAATGAAGAACTACGTCAATGGCACGCCTCAAGGACCCCGATCCGCAAGAAGGCACGCGCCCCCGACAACACGACGACGACTTGGGAGCTCAAGACACCGCGAGGACGGCGTCACATGATCTTTAGCGGTCACTGCACGACCTCAAGGCGCCGGAGAAGTTGATCCGACGCAGAAGTCTTCAACGCCGAGTCCGTGATGCCGTCCTATCTGAAGTGGTCGGAGGTTCCGATAACTTCGACCGCAAGGACCATCCCGACCACGTCGCAGCCGGGATCCTACCCACAGTGGTAGCCTGCTCAAGTCCAAATGGATCCACAAGGTCCCGGCGGATGGGGGAAGCGGATCAACGTGTTTCTACGCATCGACGCTGACGATCGGGGCATCTCGCGGTCCAAGCCGCCGTCGACCGCACTGCTCCATGGGGTCGCCCTCGAATGGAGACAACCGATCGGGCAGATCGACCGCCACGCTCGGACGCAAAATTTTCGCAGAAACCCTCACCTTCAAGTGGTGGGGTTCTCGGGACGTACCACGCCATCCCTCGGAGGCCACCACGCTAAGTTCATGGCCATGCCTAACTATACGCACTGAAGATTCCTGGTCAAAGGGAATCATCAAGAAGGACTACATGCCCAGCACATTCGAAAGTGCGATCGAGTGCTTCCAATTTGCGAGGCATCGATCCGTCCGAGAGCTCCACGAGCCTCCTCCGAGGACCAAGAAATCCCGAGTCGCCCAAGCGAGCGGCTGCTTTCGAGCCCCGCCAAGGACGCCAAGGATGCGGCCGCCTCCGACGATGGCAGATCGTGGGATGGCGCCGATCCTAAATAGGAAAGCGCTCGCCGACTTCCTCAAAGCGAACCTCGATGTGTTCGCATGGAAACCTCGACATGAAGGGGATCCCAGAGAGAGTTGCCGAGCACAAATTAAACATCAAGCCGAGATCGAAACCGGTGAAGCAACGTCTTCGCCGCTTCAACAACGAGAAGTGCAAGGTGATTGGCGAGGAGATCAAGAAGCTCCTTAGTTCAGGGTTCATCCGAGAAGTATTCCACCCCAAGTGGCTTGCTAACCCTATACTTGTAAAGAAGAAGAATAAAAAATGGAGGATGTGTGTTGACTACACGAGCCTTAACAAGGCATGTCCTAAGGATCTGTTTCCTTTGCCTCGCATAGATCAGGTAGTCGATTCGACAGCTGGGTGCGAAACCCTCTATTTTCTCGACACGTACTCCGAGTACCACCAGGTAGCGACGTGCATAGCGGACCAACTCGCAACCTCGTTCGTCACCCCGTTCGGCACTTACTGCTACAAGACGATGCCCTTCGGGCTAAAAAATGTGGGTGCCACATTCCAAAGATGCATGTGACGCGCCTTCGGAGAACTCATAGGATGCATCATCGAGGCGTACGTCGACGACATCGTGGTCAAGTCCAAAAAGACCGGCGATCTAGTCCCAGACCTCACGGAGGTGTTCGCAGTCGAGAGAACACGGTAAAAGCTTAACCCCGAGAAGTGCGCGAGGGTTCCGAGGGGCATCTGCTCGGCTTTGTCGTGTCGGAACGCGGCATTGAAGCTAACCCCGAGAAGATCTCAGCCATCACAGACATGGGGCCGATCCAAAACCTAAAGGGCGTACAGCGCGTCACGGGCTGCCTCGCGACCCTTAGCTATTTCATAGCGCGACTTGGATAGCGCAGCCTGCCGCTGTACCGCTTAATGAAGAAATCCGACCACTCGTGGACTCGCTCGTGAAGCGCCGATTCCCTCAAGAACATGCTCAAGAGTCCACCGATCCTCACGGCTCCAATGACTGAAGAACCGATGCTCTTGTACATCACCGCGACAACCCAGGTGGTCAGCGCTGTACTGGTGGTCGAGCGAGAAGAACATGGAAGGTCACTCAAGGTGCAACGCCCGGTCTACTTCATGTGCGAGGTACTTTCCAACTCAAAGACTCGCTACTCGCAAATGCAAAAACTCGTGTATGCTGTCTTGATGACCAAGCGCAAGCTCCGCCACTACTTCGACGCGCACCCCATCACGGTGGTGTCCAAGTACCTGCTCAGAGAAGTCATCCAGAACCCCGAGGCCGAAGGGAGGATAGCCAAGTGGGAACTCGAGTTGATGGGGCAGAACATATCGTACGCACATCGCAGTGCCATCAAGTCACAAGTGCTGGCGGACTTCGTCGCAGAGTGGACGGAGATCCAAACACCGCCAGCACTCATCGAGCACGAGACATGGACAATGTACTTCGACGGCTCGGTCATGAAAGAAGGAGCGGGAGTAGGCCTTGTCTCCATCTCGCCTCTGGGCATGCGCATGGAGTACATGGTTCGACTACATTTCCCGACCTCCAACAACGTTGCCGAGTACGAAGCACACATCAATGGCCTCCGAATCGCGATCGAGCTCGGGATCCACCGTCTCGAGATCAGAGGAGACTCAGAGCTTGTCGTGGATCAGGCCATGAAAGAGAAAAACTATGTTGACCCGAAGATGGTGGCGTACTGACAGGCCGTTCATGAGCTGGAGGGCAAGTTCCATGGGCTCGAGCTTCATCACGTGCTGCGCGACTACAACAAGGCTGCTGACATCCTCGCCAAGACCGCATTGAGCCACAAACCAGTACCGCACGGGGTCTTCGCGAGTGACCAGCACGCACCCTCTATGAGCGCCGAAGGAGAGAAGCCACCAGAGCCCGAGGGTCCGGAAGTGATGGAAATTGACCAACCGCCCGAGTTGAACCTCAAGGACTTGGATTGGCGCTTCCCCATCCTCGAATGGCTTGTCAAAGGGAAGCTGCCCTCCGACCAGACGGAGGCACGCCACATCGCATTGCGAGCTAAAGCATTCGTCCTCATCGGGGGCGAGCTCTATAAGTGGGGTGCGGCGGGCATACTCATGCGGTGCATCCTCGGAGATCAAGGCAAGGAACTACTTCGCGAGATCCACGCCGGCACGTGCGGGCATCACGCCGGTCCGAGGACTCTTGTCGGGAAAGCTTTCCGACAAGGGTTCTATTTGCTCGCAGTGGTGGCGGACTCCAAGGACATCGTGCGGCGTTGCGAGAGGTGTCAGTTCTACGCCCGACAGACCCACCTGCCGGCGCAAGCGCTTCAAACCATCCCCATCACAAGGCCTTTTGTTGTGTGCCACCTCGACATGGTGGGGCCGCTCCGACAAGCGCCCAGGGGCTTCACGCATCTCCTCGTAGCGGTCTACAAGTTCTCCAAGTGGATCAAAGCTCGACCCATCGTGAACGTCCGCTCCGAGGAAGCCATAGCGTTCTTCACCGACATCATCTACCGCTTCGGCATACCCAACATGATCATCACCGACAACGGCACCCAGTTCACGAGGAAGAAATTCCTCAACTTCTGCGACGACAACAACATTCGCATGGACTGGTCAGCCGTGGTGCACCCAAAGACGAACGGGCAGGTCTAGAGGGCGAACGGCATGATATTGCAAGGCTCGAAGCCTCGCATCTTCAAGCACCTTGAGAAGTTCCAAGCAAGGTGGGTGGCCGAACTGCCATCTATTCTCTGGAGCCTGCGCACCACTCCTTGTCGAGCAACCGGCTTCACGCCGTTCTTCATGGTGCATGGATCGGAATCAGTCCTACCTACAGACATCGACTACGGCAGTCCCAGAGTGCGGGCTTACACCGAAGAGGGCAATCAAGTCGCGCTCGAGGATGCGATCGACCAACTCGATGAGGCACGTGACGTAGCACTGCTCCACTCCGCCAAGTACCAGCAGGCCATGCGGTGCTACCATGGGCGCAACGTGCGCGTTTACAAGTTCCAGGTCGGGATCCTGGTCCTTCGACGGGTTCAAAGCAGCAAGGACCGCCACAAGCTCTCACCCCCGTGGGAAGGGTCGTTCGTCGTCGACCAGGTGCTCCGACCCGGGACGTTCAAGATCCGATATGAAGATGGTCGGGTCATCTCCAACGCGTGGAACATCGAGCATCTGTGGCCATTTTACCCTTGAGTAAACATTCAAATCTTATAAATCAGTGAATAAATGCCGCATGCTTTGTTCATATATCTATAAGTTCGTGAACTTCGGTTCTTTGTGCTTCGATATGTTGCAACTTGTTGCGAGGAGCGGCAGCGCCTCGTTACGAAACGCCTCCGCCGGGGCTACCCAGGGCACGATGCCTTCCTTTCGTTTTCGACGATTTTTCAAAACAAAAATCGATAGCTATGTCGTGACCAATCGCATGCGCGAGAGGTCTTTTGGCGGAAGGCTCAGCCTTGCGAGAAGTAAAGATGGCGGCCTGCACGGGGCCTGGCGCTGCTGCTCGTTCAATGCCCCTAGCACCTACGCCTCTGTGTCTACGGTGCGAAGGCTTGTGAGCACAGTCCAAGTCCACAAGTTTCCATCCGACCTCTTTTCAAAAGCGCTCGAGCAACCGCCCAGACTCCGGTCTAAAATGATTTCGGCGACAAATCTTGTGAGTTACTTTTCGAGTTTCCCCGAGTACTCGGGGGCTGCGAATGTGTGGCACCCCTTGGCAGTTTGGGATGGCTAGGCTCTTGACCACGCTCTCACGCCCGAGGGGAGCCTGGTCCTCCCAATCCCTAAATCATGCACGTTGCCTTGATCGTCCTGAGGCACTCGGGACGCGAGCCGTAACTTCTTTGAACAAGTTCTCGATATCATAGTGTTACACGTACGAACTGTTCTTGGATCCCCACATCTAAAAATGATACATCTAAAGCGAAGGCCTGGAGCTCTCTGGGTCTTCTGGTGTGTCTCTTGGCAGCAGGTCCAGGTCCTTCATGGCGGTGTCGGCCATGTCGCGGGCGAAGGAGGCGCAGTCTTCCTCAAGTTGATCGCAGTGCGCGTCGGAGATACCAGGGGCCCAGCCACCGCTCAGCGCCATGCGGTCCAGCCCCTGGTAGTGCGAGTCGAACATGGCAAGCACCCGGTGCACCACCCTCCGAGCGGTTGACAGCTCCCGCTCCTTGATCACCTCAGGAAGGCGTCCGACCTCTTCCAGAAGCCTCTCGGTGAGCATCGGCCCGACGGGAACACCGAGCCCCGACATGACCCTGCCAATAGCTCTCCCGAGCTTGGCATGATCCAAGATGCTCGCCCTGTGGGACGTCTCCGACTCGCGCCGCGCGGTCTTGGCCTGCTCAAGCTCGGCCGCGACCTACTCCCGAGCCATCCGGGACTGCTCGAGCTCAGTCTTGATCTCTGCAAAGGTCGACAAGTTGCAGTGAGCAAACAGGACGTGGCCTAGTCGAAGGGAAGAGCGAGACGGGATCTAAGACGCTTACTCTCGAGCTGCTCCGACAGCCGCTTGATCAAGCTGTCCTTCTCGAGGAACTTGAGCGCGGCTGCGTTCGCCTCCTGCGTCTTCTCCGTGAGCTTCACGGTCATTGTAGCGCGGTACGTGCGCATCCCTGAGACCACGAGGGGACATACCAACATCGACAAAAATCAACAAGGAGAAACAAACTCAAAACTGGAGGCGGGCAAGGCCGACTCACCCTCGATGTCCTGCGCTAGTTTGGAGTTGGTGTCGCAGAGCCGTGTCACGGAGCCGGGTCGCTTCCTCGGTGACCTCCTGGAGCTCGTTGGTCACCTCAGAGAACTGACGGTTGGCCGTCCTGAGGTCCGCTCTAGCAGCGACCAACTCTTGCCCTAGCTCCGCCACCTTCGTCTCAAGCGTCGCCTTCTCCTGGGCGGCGGCCTCGGTAGTGGCGGCGGTAGCTGTGGCCTTATCGGCGGCATCATTGGCGGTCGCCGCGGCAGCCCGCAACTCCTCGATCTTCACCTCCGCTTGGGCCAGCCTCGCTTCAAGGGACTCCCTCTCCGACAACGCCTAGTGGTGCGGCCTCTGCGGCATGGCGCCTCGCGGCCATGGCGCGGCCTTCCGCGGACTTCGTGGCGGACTCAAGCATGGCCCTCGACGACGCCTCATTCGCCACCACACCGGTGGCGGCTAGACGAGCAACCACCAGCTGCATCTCCAGCTGGGTCTTCTCCGCCTGGAGCTCGCCGATGGTGTGCGCCTTCCTTTTGCCGTACCTCGCAAGCGTCTGATCCGGGCAAGAAGGCATTGATCATGAGATACGTGAGAACAAAGAAGACAAGACCAGACTCCCGGTTTGAAAGGACTTACCGTCGTCGCTGGAAGGATGAGCTCGTCGAACGCACGACGCGCCCACCCAAGACCCTGCTTGAGGCTGCGGCAGGCCTCGGACTCCTCATCGTCGTCGTCGGACACGCCTGCCTCATAAGTGGCTGCCCACGTAGAGCGCGCGAGGTCGGTGTTCCGCGCATTGTCCTCCTCGGGCTCTGGCAGCAAGCCCGCTCCCGAGCTCTCCCCGACCTCCTGAATCTCCGGGGAGGCGACCCCCACAGAGCCCCCGGGAACATCGTGCCGCTGGCGGGCGGCTGGATCGGTGATGGGGGCCGCCGTGGCGGGCCGACGGGCCGGGCGACGGCGATGGCTCTGGCACACTCGATGCAGTCGATCCCGCAACAGCGGCAGGGGACGAGGACGTGGCGTGAGTAGTCTCTGCGCCGGCCGTAGGTTCTCCAACGACCTCCTCGGTCACCTCCAATGTGGCAGAGGCTTCGACAACCCCGGCGGCTCCAACCAGACTCGACTCCGGCCGCTCCGTCGCGGTCACGTCGAGTGTGGACTCCTTGACGACGCCCGCTCGCTCGATTCTGATCGCCGCCTCGGGCGCGGCAGACCCAGAACCCTCGACCTGCGGCTCCTCCAGCTCCGACAACAACCGCTCCAGCGTGGCTTCGAAGATGGCCGTGTCGTTGCCCGAGAGGTCGGGCTCGTCGAGGTTAATAACTTCAAGGCGCAGCGGCGGCGTCAGCCGGCGCCCCGCTGCGTTCCGTCGCCCGCGATGCCACAGGCACCATAGTTTCCGCCGCCGTCGGCATCTCGACCTCGCGCTCGGCGGCCGATGGCGGCGGGAGCGCGACCTCCTCGGAAGGCACCGTTCTGACATCACCACCATCGGCGGCGCCCTCGGCCAACGGCTCGGTCACCGCCTGGACAACGTTCGCATTTGGGGCCACCTGCCCCTCGGCCGGGTGGCCGGCGCCCAATGCCGGTGGAGGCACCACGGACTCGACCACCTCAGTCGCCACGACCAACCCGCTCCCGTCCTGCTCCGCCAACGGCTCGACATAGGGAGGCGACGAGTGAGGCTCAGACGGGCGCGTCACAAGACGCCCAAAGACGGTGCGTGTTCGGGCGCAAGGCTGAGCATGTCGGTGTCAGCGCGACTGACGACAGCACGAGTTGAAGATAAGAAGGAAGACGAGAATGGAGAACAACGAAACGACAAAGAACGGCTAATGAGAACTCACATGGAGGATCGCACGCGGACCCGCTTCGCAGGCCTATCCGATGGGCCCGACTCGGGGGCTGACCTCTTGGCCCCTGTCAGCTCGGAGGCTGGCTCCCGACGCTCTGATGGCACAGGAATTGGTTTGTCACCCCCCGACGACTTGGGGGCGGCACTTCGATCCCCCGACGGCTTGGGAGTGCCGAGCCCTCACGGCTGGGGCTGTCCTCCGACCTCACGCACTGAGGCCGGCCCACGACTCCCACCGGCGGAGAGAGGGACTTCCACGGTTGGGGTGCCGCCGCCACGGATGACGAGGGATTGAGGCGCACTGGGCGCTCGTGTCCCCTCCCCGGCTGGCCGGGCAGCCGGAGGGGTCGACCTCACCTTGGACGACGAACGCCTCCGCAGGGAGTCCGAGTCCGGGCGGTCGGAGCCATCGAAGAGATGATGGGAGGGAGGCTCCTGCTTCGTCGGACGCTTGGGTGGATCTTCCCGGCGCGGGGGATCCCTCCGCCCCTCGAAGGCGCGTGAGCCCCCACGGTGGGCGCCAATTGTTGTGCTACAGCGAAGCTTAACATGAACAATGAAGAGAAACGAAAGGGCTCAAGCAAATAAACATGAAAGATTGCAAAACAGTGGGAAGACAAAAGCTAACTCTCAACAGTGTAATTCTCAAAAGACCATCCCCTTTACAAATGCCGGTCGGCCTCCTTTTATAGGGAGACGAACGGACTTTTTACATACCGAAAATGACCTTGTGTAGAAGGAATCAAACAAGAATGTACTAGGCTAATTTTGGCACTCCTCAGTAAAGTCTTCACGTGGCGCTTTCACGATATCCGCCGCATATCACGGCGCCTTTTCGGCACATGCGCTTGTCGGGTGAAGACTTTCGATTTCGGAGGCCACCTTTCGCCTAGTGAATCCCACCACCTGAAACACATCATAAACAAAAACATTGTGGAATCTTTCATTAGTTATGACGAAGCCCCGAGCGAAAGAATAGCTAAGGTCTTTCGTTAATCCCGGATTTGCGTCGAGAGCTTCATCCTATGAAACCTGGTGGTGTTAATGTTACAGGTTATAAGTCAATATTTCTTATGTTGCTACTGCTTTTAGGTGACGAAAGGGGTTCAACGAAAGCCCGCGGGTTAAAGAAGGGAACAGACCAAATGGCCCCGAGGGCATCGCCTTTGCCGGGCTATGACGAAGGGTGGTGGGCGAAAGGGCATAGAAAAGTGCGAAATATCGATTGGTGTTGAAGGTTTGATTACTTTGTCTTTCGAATTGCCCCCATTGGACTACGACAATCTTATGGTTTTGGCTATAAAGGACTCGATTCCGAATCCCCCAACATCACCCTCTGATCTTCTTGGGCTCACTCACCGCAGCCGGAGCTCGTGCCCTTCCGGCGCCTGCCCGACCGTGTGACGAGCTCACGCCGGCGCGGCAAAGGCGACCCGATATACCACTCCAGTCGACCTCCGCGCTCGGCTCATCCCCGCTCCACGGCGGCGACGGTGACGGATCTTCGTTGGAGGAGACGTGGCGCTCCCCCGCCTTGCGACGGTGATGCGGTCGTCGTTCCGATCACGCTTAGCGATCTCTTTCTCCTTGTGCGCTCGCGCCGCCTCCGCTGTCACGCGGCCGCTTTGGTTAAAGATCACCTCCTCTGGGAAAGGCGCTTTTGCAGGCACGAGGTGGGAGCTCTTCAGCTGAAAAAGTTCAGAGCAAAAGAGGTCAACAACTATCAAAAAGTTCTCGAGAAGATCCAAACCAAGGTAAGGCGCCGAGCTAGTCGGAAACTTATCGGAGGAAGAAATCACTTACGAGCTTTTCAGTCCCCTCGTTGGGAAGCATCGGCAGGAGTTGCGACGGCGGCCACACGAAGGTCGCCTACCCGATGGCCACCGACACGCGGCGCTGGATCTCATCCAGCGATGGCAGCTCGAGCGCAGTCACGGTCCCTGTCCAGGGGGCCCTCCTGGCCGTCATCTCGCAAAGACGAAGAGGCCGCCTCCGGAGTGGAACGACTCCGCATGGTATCGACGATGACGGGCGATGGCGGCACCCCGCATCGACCCGGCATCGCGGCGTTCAGCCGCTTGAGCTCCTTGAGCAACTTCTCGCTCGGGGCCCATCGGTCCACCTCGGGCCATGGCGATGGAGTTCGATGAACTCGGCAGCGTGCTCGGGGTCATTCCTGAGGTAGAACCACCCCTTGTGCCGGCCGCTGTTGGAGCTGGTCAGCGAGGAGGGGATATACTTGCTGCCCCGGCCCTGCTTCATCCGAAGATTGGCGCAGCCGATGGTCGCCGCGATGGGGCCGTCCTTCAAACACGCGAACATGAAAAAGTACTTGAAGAGATGCCAGTGTGCACTGATCCCTAGGTATCCTCGCCGACGCCTCGAACGCCGCCATCGCTGCTCGGGTTGAGGTGCTGCACTGAGCCCGTAGAAGAGGACCGCCGGATGAACCGCCCGCGGAACGGAGAAGCGCTCGTGGAAGGCCACGAACGAGACGATGTACCCTTCGCGGTAGCGGACGGACTCCTCCCAGCACCTTCCACTCCACGCATCGGTGAGCGGAGGGAGCTGCCCGGCGGCGACGAGGCGGTGCAACATCGAGCGGGACACATTAGAGCGTGACCAGCTCAACATGGCGATGACGAACTTGCGCGCGCAACTCCGGCAAAAGTGGCGGCGGGGCCGCGGGCGTGGGGAGCGAGAGAGCGGTAAGGCGAGAGGAAAAGGGAGTAAAGTTCTAAACTCTCCGCCGCGGTTAAAGGAAGGGCGGCGGGCCTTGAATCTGGGCCCGCCACGTCAAGAAGACGTCACGCCCAGCACGCCGCGCCAGAATCGGGCGCCCGCGCGACGCCTCCATCCACGCTGGGCCCTGGTGCCCGAACCGTCCCCACTCCGTCTTTTCCAACTGATTCATCCGCCACGTCGACCACGATTCCCGCGGCTTCCGCAACCTCCACATCTCCCACGACTGCCACGATTACCTCGACGAAAAGCACCAGAACTGCGACGACGCCACTGAAGATTAAAACCCCACAAGCGAGTCTACAACTCACTCATGGGCTCGGGGGCTACATCCGGCGGATGCGCTTGCACGCACCCACCGAGAAGATCAAGAGCAAGAATCAACGCAATGCCTTTTGTCTGAGCCTGTGTGCGAGTCCTTGACTCCTCTCGAGGCTCGGCTATTGAGGGGCCCATTAGGACCCCTTTGATGGCGAGATAAACTCTCTTGAGGAGGAGTCTTCTGACACCATTGACAATGTGAAGGCCAAGATTCAAGATAAGGAGGACCGAGAACCTCTGTCAAGACCATCACTGGCAGGACGTCTCATTTCCGACTAGTTAGGAGCTTCCCCGACAAGTCTCCTACTAGAGAAAGCTTCCCCGACAAGTCTCGCCTCGACAACCTGCGCACGAGCGGTCCTCGTCTCCACCGAGGCGCCGTCCACGCAACGCGCGCCGCACCGATGCACGGACTCCTCCGCCACACGCGTGGGCACCAGTTCCCATGCCATGCAAGCACACCGAGGAGGCGGGCGGCCCCGACAGAGCCTTAATGCAGCCCGCGCCTCAACACGCCGCCCCCGACCGCAGCCCGCCAACTCCGACCGAGGCACTCAAGCACCCTCACGTTAGCGCGGCTCACGATTAGGCCCTAACGTGGCGAGCTCACACCGTATTCAGACGGGTTGAGTCAGCACCAAAGTGCTCGGAGAAGGCGCCAGGTAGTCGAAATGAACAGCTCGCCCGACACGGCGGCTGACGACAAACAGCTCGATCGCCTTCAAAGCTCCGACGGACAGACGGCGAGAAGACGTCGCGGCATCGCAAAGCCTCTATTTTGTTTCCCTTTGCCCTCTCTTGCCTATAAAAGGAAGAGGAGGACAACCGTCACAAAAGCTGACAAAACCGAACTCCTACACTCCAGGGACTTGGGTTCGACACCCTCTCCCGACCAGTTTGTAACCCCTACTACAAACAACCTTAGCGCGAGAACACGGCAGCTCGACACTAGACGTAGGGTATTACTCCTCGGAGGCCCGAACCAGTCTAAATCTCGTTGTCTCTTGTGCTAACCATCCGAGTCCACACACGATCGATACAAATTTACTGTCTGGCGGTAGAGAACCCCGACAAGCAGGGCTTGATTTTTAGCTCGATTCATCGATTCAGCCTCAAATGAAGGATTCGAGGCTCAAACCCCAAGAGCTCGAGGGCGGCGGCCATCCTACTTGACGCGGGGAGAGCGGCTTGGGGTCATGGCCGCTGGCAACTGAGAGGGAGAGGGAGGGCTGCCTGCCGTGAGAGAGAGAGGCGGGTGGATCCAACCGCGGCCTGAGCATAGAGCTCCTAGCCTACCGCCGCGCAGTGGACGGAGTGAACGAGGTGGGCTGATGGGGTGGAAGGAAAAGAAATAGAAAGAAAATTAGACGTGGGAAAACCGAAGAGGGAAGAATCTTGATGACCGTGAGATAATATTAGAACAGAGCGCAGATAGTCTAAAGATTTAGACTCGAGAATTTATTGACGCGGCCTGATTAAAAAAGCCTTATCTTGACTTTTCTCGTACGAATGTAGCATCATCCCTCGTCAGTGACAGCTGATCGGTAGCTCTCAAAGTCTCTCCATGCTCATGAAGAGAAGTCAAAGAATATAGACAAGATCTCTGTGGGCCAAGAGATGAAAGGGTTTCACGACAGCCATATGATTTGTGAAGCAACTTCTCGAGAGGGTCCAAACAATATTCACCTTGTTTAGTTCCGATTGAAAATAACCGTCACATCCAATATTTGGAATTAAATATAGATGAAAAAACACTAATTGTTATAACTTTGGGATACGAATCTATTAAGTTAAATTAGTCCATGACAATTTGGCAATGTCGTATTACAAAAACAAAAGTACTAATGACATATTCATTAGGCTTAAAAAAATTGTTTAGTTTTTTTTATCAGTGTCCCTTCCTTATCTCATGAAACATCCAATTAGACACTGTAAATTTTTTTCACTAACTACTAAACAAGACTTTAATTGCAGAAGAAAACAAAAGGTCGGGCAATCTGTATACAGAAATTGAAACGGATTGATGGACATGGACGCGGATGGTAATGTGTGAGGCCTTGTTTAGTTGGCAAAAAACTAGCAAAAGTAACTGTTCCAACTCCTGTAACACTCCTGTAGCACGTTTTGTTTGTTTGTGGTAAATATTATCCTACCATGGGGTAATTAGGCTCAAAAGATTCGGCTCGTGATGTACAACAGAACCGTGTGATTAGTAATTTTTTTACCTACATTTACTGTTCCGAACATATGTCTTTTGGTGTATTTAATATGATGTGATGGAGAGAGAGTTGAAAAAATAGTAAATTTTTGGTAAAAAATTTGCCAACTAAACAAGGCCTGAGAAAGGAAGTTGCAACTGCAACGGCACCAGAAGCTGGGCGGCCAATCTTGTCCACCGGATGGATGTAGTACTACGCAAAACGTGCTTGAAAATGATTCTTCTGACCGCGAGCAGATGGTTGATTAGTCTGATGATGCAGTCGCATCATATCAGATGCGCAGCAAAAAAATTAATAGCATGTTAGCTGATGGTTATTAACTTTAACTTTTTGTTGCTCTTGCCACTATTAATAATGGATAATACAAAATTAATATTGATGCTAGTAGTTTCATAATGAAAAATAGTTTCATGTTGTGAGGGGATCCTTTTTGTCAATATATTTCTTAGAAATTGCTAGTCAGTCCAGCTTGTAGACCATACTATTGATGTTTTAAATGAATTGTTTTTGTCCTGTTTTCAGATAATTGTCACCAAAACACTACATGATTTTATAACCACTATGGAAGGTGAACCTATCCATACCATTTTTCAATTTATTTTAAAATATTCAAAGAGATTATTGTGAAAATTAAAATGTGTTGACTACATGCCTTTAAAAGGATAATTATTTGGAAACCAGAGGGTACATAATCGCTGTGAGTAAATTGATGTTAAAGCATCTTTCTTGAATATATAGATGTTCACATATATATAAATGCACACACTATAACCTCAATGAAAATGTAACATACATCGGCCTGTTCGTATGGCTTATCAGCCATCAGCCACCAGTATTTTTCTTTCAGAACAAACCAGCCACCAGTCAACATTACTTTTCTCTCAGAACAAACCAACCATCAACCATCAGTTATCAATATTTTTTTCTAAGAACAAATCAGCACCGACAACCAGCCACCAGCCAAACGAACACCAAGCAAATCTATAAGCATCTCTAAGAGACTAGATCGGCACATCTTAAATTGGTAAAATCACTCTAAATAATAGACATTGTATCTCACTATCAATGAGCACAATTCTTTTTTTGAAAGTAACAATGAGCACAATTTCTCCACTATATATATTGAAAAACAAATTAACCAAGATTACGAGCATATGCACTGTATTGGGTCGAAGGTAGACTATGTGTGTGTCTGGTTAAAATTTTTCAGTTACTCTTTGACCATTAATCAGAAGTATTAAATAAAGTTAGTTTACAAAATTATTTTCACAACTCCTATGTTATTTCACGAGACAAATCTAATAAGGTCTTTCACCACATAATTAGAGGATGAGTATTGTACCATGGTAGCAAATCATGAATTAATTAGATTCATTAGATTTGTCACGCAAAATTGCACTCATCCACAAAAGATTTGTAAATATACTTTATTTAGTACTTTATGCATGAAAGATTCCTTTAGAATTTTTTTTTACCAAACACGATCTAAGGCATGAGGATAATTTTTGCCATGAGAAATGTAACCGAGTGATGACATATTGACAAACAGTCCGCAATTGATTGGAAGCTTCGTATTGACACTCCACACATGATTGCTAGTGATCAAAGCACCTTATTTATTAGGGTTAGGTTATGGATAGATTCACCTTTTCGTAGTGGTTCCTAGGAGGCTAGAAGCTTTGAGGCGCACGTGACTTCGACGGCCTACTTTCTTAAAGATGGAAGAGCATCTCTGGGAGTTTGATAATTTTTAATTTAGTAAATTTTATAATTCGCTAAGTCTTAAAAATTTTGCCAAGTTGAAAAAATTGCATCTTCAAGAGTTTGCTATTTTTAACTTATCAAAAAAATTTCTCTCTTATACATTCGCATTAGGAACTCTTCTCTGTTTTTTAATTTCTTATTTCACTCTACCACTCGGCTTCGCACCGTAAAACGTGGGTGCGAAGCTGAGTACACGCGCATATATTTACGCGTTGGAGGTAGATTTTTTCCAAATCCCCAAAAATTGAAGTCCTTTATCAAACTGTTGGAGGAGTATTTTCAACGTTTTTGCTAAAATTAAAAAATATCAACCAAATTTGACAAACTGTTGGAAATACTCTGAAAGGCCTGGTAAGATATGGTCACAAGCGTCCATATAGGAGTGAGAGTACTGTGTGCTCATATATCTTCATCTCGCAAAAAAGAAAATTCAAAACTGCATCTATATGTACTTTTTGTATTTTTTCTAGAAGCCCCCCGGACGAAATAAAAGGCCACCAGCCAGCTGTCCAACCTGTCAAAATCACGACGGAAAATGATTAATTGAAATTAGGCCCATCACGACAGTAACAGCCCACGCCACGTACAACGAACTCGAGCCCGCTGACTCTTCAAAATTGGGCCTGCTAGTGCTGGCGCGCTCCGTAGTACTGTACTTTTTTTCGGTGTCCAAGAAAACTCCTCGAAAAACCTCGAATTCACCGATAACAACTTTTGGTATCAAAAGGCAAATTAGAAACTTTTTAGTACTCCCTCCTGTTCCATATTAGAAGTCATTTAAGACAGCGACACGGTCACTCAAGCACAACTTTGACTTCTCTTATCTATAAAAATCTTTATTGGAAAGTTATATATGTATATTCCTATGAAAGTATTTTTCAAGACAAATCTATTTATATGATTTTCACATTTTCAAACTCAATGACTTAAAAATTCATGATTTATATTTCCAATGTTTGACTCAAATCTTGTCCAAAACAACTTCTAATAGGGAACCAGAGCGAGTACTAGCATATCGGGTTTCACTTAAAGCTTTCGCAGAGTAAATTAGCACAATTGTGAGGGCCTTAATGTACATCAAACAGCACACTACTATACACAGTATGCAGTTTATTACTCCTACATATCAGTATATGACGGACGCATCATATAGATCCTGACCACGGCTACCAGTTTCGTAGAGAACAATAAAAAGAGACGTGATAACTCTGTAGCAGGCTAGCAGCACCATGGATGAACTCGTTGTCTGCCCCGCCTCCACCGCCTGCAGCTCCGTGCCCTCCCCGGCCTCCTTCTTCTCCCTCGCCGGCAACCACCACCACCAGGAGCTCGACTTCGTGTCCAGCGAGGTCTTGGAGCAATGGTTGGCGACCGACGACGACTGCATGGACGACGAGACCGTGATGGACGGCGCCGCGTGGGGTGACGAGGGCAGGCGCTCGCCGGCGGGCAACAACAACGAACTGTCCGGAAAGCCGCCGGCACCTGCGCCCAAGCGGCGGGGCCGGAAGCCCGGGCCCCGGAGCAGCGGCCTCGCCCTCAACCACGTCGAGGCGGAGCGGCAGCGGCGGGACAAGCCCAACCGCCGCTTCTGCGAGCTCCGCGCCGCCGTGCCCACCGTGTCCCGGATGGACAAGGCGTCCCTCCTCGCCGACGCCGTCGTCGCCTACATCACCCAGCTGCGCGGCCGCGTGGAGCAGCTCGAAGCCGAGGCCAAGCAGGCCGCCGTGGCCGCTGCCGCCACCGCCGCGGCGCCCGCCCACTCGTCCGCCGCCCAGGAGAAGCTGGAGGTGCGGATGGTCGTCGGGCAGGAGGCGGCGGCGCTGCGCCTGACGACGGCGGCGGCGGCGCGCCACGCCCCGCGCGCCTCATGCTGGCGCTCCGGTCGCTGGACCTGCCCGTGCAGCACGCGTGCGTGTGCCGCGTGGGCGGCGTCACTGTGCAGGACGCCGTCGTCGACGTACCCGCCGCCGAGCTGCGGGACGAGCGCCACCTCCGCGCCGCGTTGCTCAACAAACTGCAGCAGCGGCTAGATCATATCGATCGGTGGCCACATGCATGAAGCTGGTTGCGTAGATGTTATTATTTACTTATATCATGCATATTTCTTCTCACGGCAGATGATATGATGTCAACCATCGTTGCTAGCTTTACACGTGCACGTATAGCTCATATGATGATGTATTGATTAAAATTTTTAAAATAATTAATTGATACTTCTTATGTTCTTAAATATATGATGTCGAAAACAACATATTTAATTTGAAGAGAACTTCTCGGTGAACATATATACTCACTTAACTTGTTTATTTGACAGGAGATATATCTTCCAAAATTTTTGTGTCTTCCACTCCAACGCAAATAACTAATAAGTATTCGCTCCGCATCAAAATATTTGTCGTTGTTGACTTTTTGTTACAACTTTGACCATTCGTCTTATTCAAAAAATTATTGCAAAAATGTAAAAGGATAAGTCGAGCTTAAAATACCTACAATACTAAAATATGTAGCGAACAAAATACTTGGTACTTGTGTAATTTTTTGAATAAGACGAATGGTCAAAGTTGTAGAAAAAAGTCAATGGTGATAAGTATTTCGATAAGAAGGGAGTAGTAATCATCCATATAACCTTGACATGATATAACTAACCGGCACGCTTCTTCTTCCGACGATCCACTGCACGCCGCCTTGGTACAGAACCACTATTCGCAGGTCGGCCGCCGTTTGCTCCGGCAAGGCCGTGTTCCGAGTGGTGGTGACCGGCGGGTCGCTTGGGAGAGGCGGGCATTGCTCTTGCTTGGGCACGTGGACGCACTACCAGAGAATGAGGCATTTGTCGCTAGCCAGATTTCACATTTGTACTGGGTATTTTTGCCCCCGGTACAAATGTGGAAGGCCTCGCATACAAATGAAGAATGCTCCCCCCCCCCACGCGCCCCATGAAAGCCCATTTGTACCGGGCGGGGGCTACCCCTGGTACAAATGCTGGAGCATTTTATACCGGGTGGTGGCTAGAAGGCTGAGGAGACCCTGACACGGTGCCCGCCACATCACATGGCACGGCCACTTGGCGGCGGGAGGGAGGGCATGCGGCCGGCCGCGAACGACTGGTGCAGGACGGGCGCGACGGAGGTTCGGCCCTGGCATGGCGCGGCAGGCAGAGGCTGTGCCGCCAGACCGGGTGAGCGACGGAGGCTCGGCCACGGGCGCGGAGGGCGACGGCCGCCACGGTTCCAGCTACGATTCTTAGCTTGCATCGATTTTCTTGCCTCTTTATTCTTTCTCTTGCATCTTGATTTTTTGATGTATTCTCATGATTTCAATGTGATTGTTGTAAGATATTGTAGATCTGTGATTGTGAGATTGTGAATATATATGACTGGGAATATATGTGTGATTGTTGATTTGTGTAATATGTGGTTGAGAAAGTGGAGAAACTAAAAGAGAAAAAATAAAACGGAAAGAAAGGACAATGACGGAGGGGGTGACGGACCGGGGACGCAAACAAGGAGGGAGACGGACGCTGACGGACAAGGAGCAGGGTTCCAACTGATACAAATAGCCATTTTCCAGTAGTGACGACGGCCATCGTGTGCGTGGTGTGAGCGAGAGGAGACAATACATAGCATCTAGGATTGGTGCCAACATTTTTCGATCGGGAGGCGTGGAATCTCTCTCTTTTATTATGACTGTTGCGATGGATTACTAGTAGTGATATTAAATATTAAAGGAGGGACTCTTTTACGGTAGACCATACCACCTTATACCACTGTTGGAAAAGAACCAGTATGGAAGGATCCAACGGTTGAGATTAGTTGTATATCACCACGGTTTAACATGTGGTATAGGGTGGTACGGATAGGTGGTATAGGGGTATTATTGGTAGTTTTTCTTGGTGGCATAAACGAAATATATGATTTCTTTATTTCAAAATTCTTTCATTTCCCTCTGGTGGTATGGCCAATTTTTTTTTCAAATTTCAAAAATGAAAATTTTCGTTTCAAATTTCAAAAATGTTTTTTCCAAATTTTTTATTTCAAATTTTTCTTGATGCCACAAACGAAATATTTCAATTTTTTTATTTCTCTCTAGTGGTATGGCCGATTCTTTTCAAATTTCGAAATGAAAATTTTCATTTCAAATTACAAAAATGAAAAGTCAAAATTTTTTCGTTTCCCTGTGGTGGTATGGCCAATGGTTTTTCAAATTTCAAAAATAAAAATTTTCATTTCAAATTTCAAAAATGATTTTTTTTCAAATTTTTCATGCTCGCATAAACGAAATTTTTTTCTCAACCCGAGGTTGCCAAATTTATTTAAAATTTACAAAGTTACCTATTTACCCTTACCAAAAATGGCCATGTACTGCATAGCACCACGTGGTGGTATGGTCCACCGTAAAAGAGCCCTAAAGGAGGAGTCATCCAGGTATTTTCCGTCCTCATCACCTGAATTTTTTCTTCACCCCACCCCCTCCCCCCTTCTTCTCCATATCCGTCTAGGTACCGGCAAAATTAGGGCCATCGAGTTAAGATTTTGGGGTTCCAGGGTTAGAGGTTCGGCAGTGGCGAAGACTGTGGTGGGGCGGGTGGAGCTGAAGCCCCCCTATCGTTGGACTCCCCAAGGAGCCCCACCTAAGCCCTCCTCCATTTTTGAGAAGAAACAAGGAGGACGGAAGAGTTAGAAAGGAGGAGGAAGAGGATGGGAAGAAGAAGAAGCCCCCTAGGTGCCCAGGCTGGCTACGTCACTGGGGTTCGGGTTGCCGAGGAACTAGCTGCTGCTGCCACCGAGCATGGAAGGGCCAGTGGCAACAGGTTGGCCCGACAGAGGAGGCAGGCTGAGGGGAGGGGAGCTGTGGTGGCGGGAGCGCCTCCGATCAGGCGGCAGGAGATGGTGGTTGGACTAATGCTGGGACCGAAGCTCCCATGGGGACAATAGCAGTGGAGGTGATGGTGACGGTCAGTAGCGGGAGGGGCTAAGAGGCGACTGGTGCGGGCGGGTTAGGGTCCGTCGAAGCTCTGTGTCGGTGATGGTTGGTGTGAAGCTCTGACATACCCAGCCTGCCCGCGTGCGGTGAGGTACGTGGGGGAGGGTTGGGCGGCGGGCGGCAAAAGTAGGAGGAAGAAGAAGCGATAGGCAAAAACAATCTGTCACCTGAGTAAGCAGTAGACACTTAAAAAGTACTAGTGATAATATGATGTTTTGAGGACCACTGAATCATGTGATGAAAACTCTAAATACTTGCACCTTTCTCGATGATGGGAGAACTATTAATTAGGAGTGGACCTATGGAATTTCTCTTAGGCTAATCTCACTTGAGAGTTTCGAATTAGTTCTTTCAAGATAGCCACATAAGCAACCTAAAAATGAAATGGTGTTTGAAAGTACCTCTACAATGCAAAGTTTCATGGTGCGATTTCGTACGCACACAAGACACAAATTGTGTTGGTTTTACTATGCATATATGGTTTCATCTAGATGAAACCTCTCTCACCTCTCTTCTCATTATCCCACTGCCACATCACCAAAACTGCTGACATGACACCCTAATTAATGCGCATGAAACTCCTATGAAACTTACACTGAGATTAGTCTTATGATCGCGGAGTACGTGAAGGACTGAATATGCGACTAGAGGGGGGTTGAATGGGCACCTTTAAAAATTCTTCTCAAGAGAGAAAGAACAAGACCTATGCCCCGAAATGACCAAATGAACCCCTCCACAGGTATTACCAAGCTCACATATCCATTTGGGAAGTTACTAGACCTAGGAGCAACACTAGGAGGTGATAGGGACAAAACGGAAGCAAACTGAACTCAAAATTTCGGAGACTCCGCAAATAATCTCCGAAGACTTCGTAATGTACGGAGTTTTCACCTTAGTTCCGGATACTCCACAACTTACGGAGAATCCACAACTAAGTTATGGAGACTCCGCAACAAATCTCTGGAGTTTCAGAAACAACCTTTGTAAGCAAGAGGAAAAAAATACAAAACTCAATCAAACAGCCTCCTAAAATCACAAAAATTAAATCATAGGTTCACAACAACCTCAGAAACCTTTGCTCAAAAGATCTTCACCAAAATATAAAAATTTCACTATGGAATAAATGATTTAGGTTATGAACACACGATAGAAGACTTTTTTCTCAAAATCGATCGATCTCCCGGCTCACGCAATGGATTGAGATGAGGTTTTGAGGAAAGTAGATTTGCCTCATGGGCAAGGCATATCTATTAGATCAAGACTCCAAACCAACTCAATCGCGCGGAATCGCAAATCCTAGCTATGAGCTCTGTGAACTCAGGGTAGAGAAGAAATCGTCAAAACCGAAGCAATCTGAGGGGTTTGTGGGAAATGTTCATAGAGAACCTATGAGTTATCCCCACAAAGGAATCCCACGGGAAACACCTCCAAAGTTGACAAACTGAAAATCAAAGAAAAATACCCCAAAAATCAAAAAAAAAGAAAAACACAAGGGATTAAAGTATTTGCCACAAGATTAAGAGAAGGTATTCACTATGAATCATTTAGCCATATCTGGTTACAAGCTACTCACAAGAATCATAAATCTTGGATGGCAAAAAACTCAAATAAAGAGTCAACTCTCTCCTCTCTCCTTCTCTACCAAGAGCACCCCAAAATGAAAGAGCACTCCCACCTAGCCAAAGAGATGGTTGCCCTACCATTCACTACTCCTATATATACAGAGCCCTCTAGACATAAAGACCAAAGTGACCCTACACTAGGAGTTACAACTCAAGCCGACGCAGGGGCGTTTTGGTCAATACATGAATAGACTCATTGAATGAACACACATCCATCGGACCTTGCTTACCTCTGATGTTGTGTGCCCTCCGCTACGAAGCTTCCCGACGTGCCCAGATCCTGATTCCGTCACACCGAGCCTCCAGACTCAGTTTTGAGGCCCCAAAACCGAGAAATCGTCCTGTGTTGGTTTTATGGTAGCACCAACAAATCCCACATACAAGGCACAACCTCACTACACCAAGCGTCGGGCACACCAAGTCTTTCACCTCCAGCGTCCGAACGGTCTACTGATTTTGTCCCGTTCCTTAACTCAGTCATCACTATTGCACCGACTTGGTGTTGATTTTGTGACCAAACCAACGACCTCACCACGTCAAGCTTCGAGGACGTCAAGTCTTTCACTTCCGGCTCCCGGACAGTCTACTTGATCTTGCCTCGTTCCTTGATCGACCGCCACGTCCGCACCGGCTTTTGGTTTTGTGGCTAACCAATAAGCCCGATGAGACACACCTGCACCCTCCACACACATTGTCTTTCTTTGTTGGAGTATGTGGACCGCACTTGATCCCGTCGTCCAACGGGTCCTTTGAACCAAAGCTCACTTGTCTCTTCATCACTCCAAAGGTCACTCTGGCTAACACCTTTCGCCCTTGTTCTTCACCTGCAACAACGCAAACCAAGCTACATCCAACACCTACAGTACTAAGTCAAGGGTCAGTCCAGACAACGTTGTCAACCGCTCATCACGAGTGAATCGACAACACCACTTTAACTATATGAGAAAAACACACATCACAACACACACGAAGCCTCAAATCATGCGATAAATCACTCATTATGCATATATAAACCAAACCGCATCTCAACTGGGTTTCTCTGTGTGCGTGTTCCTCACGGGAAGAACCCAAGCTAGCACCCATTCTCACGACGAGGCCAACGGCTACCTATAAATAAATTGGATTTAACCATCGCCCATTAGAAAAATGGGGACCTCGACGAAAATCGTGCAACCATTATAGTGTTGCTGGTTACAGTATGCGGGCATGGGCACGCGACGACGGGACCTCCGGCGGCGGAGCCTCACTTACACGACGTTACCCTATCCATCGTTCAAGAGAAAGATGCGGTGATGGGCCATGCGTCGCGCATAAATCAAGGCCCTGTACAAAATTCAAGGAGGGACCAATGTAATAGAAGAAAAATGATATATATGGTATAATTTATTAAACTACAATCAAATGTACTATCAAGAAAGACAAGAATGATACCTGTTTAGTCTTGGTTGCCTAATTTTTTACTTGATCAACTGCAAGAGGCCCTCAACATGTATCTGATTATTGGAGGACACTTGTGATTTCTTAATGATAAATCTATCAATTGCTCATTTTTCTAGATTGAATCAAAATGTATCATTTGATTTTTTTTCTCACGCTTTTCAATAGCCTGAATCATAGTATCTGGATCGATTTGCAAAAGACATGGCTTAGATCTTGGAACAGTAGAGTTTTAGATAAATTAATAAACATGCATACAAAAGATAAAAGAACAATTAAACTATTAATTATTAAAGGATACATTACATAATTGAGAAAAGATTTGGTAAGCCCCCAACCAAGACCCATGGAGCCCCCAGGCCCCCTAGACTGGATAGAAGATGAAGAGGAAAGGTGGAGGAGGAAGGCAGGAGGCTTGCTAGCGAGAAAAAGGAAACCGATCGCGTGGATGCTGGCTGGACGGGAGAGAGTCTAGACGACGCCACGCGTCGAGGCGGATCAAGTTGGGCGCTATACTGCGGAATTTTTGGGCCCCGGTAATTGAGGGCCCTGCCCCGGCTGCACTCCCGCCAAGACGGGCTCGCCCATGCTTGCGCTGCGTGGTTGAGATTGACCAAGGTTCATGTTCTAGCGCACTAATAGTGGTTTCCCGTGAACCTCGTGGTCGAAAACCGGATGATGCCGCATCGCATCGCACGGTTCTCTGAACTTAAGGCCCCGTCTGGAACGGAGGATTTTCACAGGAACGAGATTCCTATGTTTTGGTGACGTCACACGCCGTCCGGAACAAAGGAATGAAGTTTACCGTTCCTCCGGAAAGGGTGGCATTCCTTCACAAAACGCAGGAATAAAAATCCACTCCAACTCAAAGTTTACACGAAAGCCAGACGAATGCGTCCGCACGCGAGAAAGAAAAGAGTTGAGCTCGAGGCACAGGAAGTCGTAAAACGCCATGGACCCAACCTGGTCAAGGATGCGGCTGTAGGGGAGAAGAATGCACTGTTGCGGAGACGACATCGCACCTTCGAACCTGCACCGAGTCACCTTCAAGCCAAGGATGCAGCTGTAGTAGAGAAGAAGCTACGGACAATCTGATGGAGAAGATGAACAGGAGCGAGAGGAGGAATCGCAGCAGCCAGAAGCAATACGCAAGAGAGAAAGAGAGAGAATGAGTGGTCTGGAAGAGTGAGAAAGGATAAGATCGAGAGTAAAAGAGAGTGTTGCCTTCCAGGTAGGGCCCACGTTCATTATAGCCCACGGTCAACAAATTGGTTTGGTTTATTTTGATTCTAATGATTTATTTTAATTTGATTGTAATGGTTTATTCAAAGTTTAAATATTTTGAATCTTTGATTTGTATTCCTCCATTCCAAACACCACTTCTCGTATCTTTCCTGTGTTTTCCATTCCTCTGTTTTCTCACTTCATTCATCCTTCGTTCCTACGGTTCCTGTCGTTCCTTTGTTTTAAATTCCTCCGTTCCAAACAGGACATCTGAAGGTTTCCGTAATGTCTCTCTCTATTCCTGTGTGGCTGTGTGGTGCGACGGTAAAGTGTCATCTCTCTCTCTCTCCCCCATTCTCTCCCCGTCCCCATCTATCAACAATTATCATTAGTGGTCCGATTGATTGATCCATCGATCCTGAAGCTCTCTCATTGGGCATCCTGTGTGGATAGAGCTAGTAGTACGCGCCAAGAAAAGTCTTGCCACTTTTCTTTTTCAAAAAAGAAAAACTTGCATTGCCACTTCGAGACAGTTAATAATTTAACATTGAGTAATTGGCCTCTCTTCTGGAGATGTATTATTTTTTTGGGCATGCTGCTAGGTCCTCGGATTTTCGGATAGCCTAAGATCTCCGCAAGAACTAACTGGTAGCGCAAGAGATGTGTTTAGAGTCCAAGGCAAGAGACGCACGACAAAATAAAAATGACTCCGTTGTATTGATCATATGAAATCAGTACAAGGATTTTCACAATACTTAGTTAATTGAGTGAGCGAGACATTATTAGGTACTCGGTCACGGTTCAACTCTGCCATCACCCCATTTGAAAGGGAACACAAAAAAACTCTGCCGTCACCCCCACGCGCTGCACTCCTACAGTATGGGTTGATTGATGGTCCATTTTGTCCTGTTTCACTGTTTGTGATAAAGACCGTGAAAGCTGCAACGGGGGCCACAACCTTTGTACGACCCTGTTAGTTGCTTTAAAAAAAATTCACCCCGTGGCATCATATATGTGATACATGTACGAAGTATTTAATAAAAAAACTAATTACACATAATTTTGTGAGTGGATTTTTTAATCCTGATTAATTCATGTTTGGCACCGTCGTGCTATAGTAAAAAAAAAGCCTGGATGGAGACAAAACTAAACCACACACCAAGCTACAGTGTCTCTGTATAGATCGATCAAAAATTCAAAATCATCATATATGGAAGCTGGAATCCTATCCCCTCAATGCCCGCGTGGACCACATGATGGGAACATCCGCGCGCTGTTCACGAGCCCACGCCACCACGTACAGAAAATCTCATGCAGCTGACTTTTCTAAAGTTTGTATCATGGTGCTGATTGGCAGGGTACGTCTCATTTTCCTAAAATGCCCATCAAAACATGAGATTCTCCGTATCCACCAATCGACCACCCATCATGATTATTAGGTTTATGAGTTAGTCTTTTGGACATTTTATTGAACTTCTTCAACATCTAGCATTATTAGGTGTGTTTCATGCGTCTACCTAAAATACTAAGGCTAATCTCAATGGAAAGGGTCAGGGTAGTCCCAATGTGACATTAATTGGAGTTTCTATCTCTCTTAATTACATTGACAACTCACCAATTTGCTAATGTGGCAAACAAATTAATGAAGAGAGAGGAGGAAAGGAAGAAATTGTTTCCTGAGGAGGAAACGACGTCTACGCAAGAATCGAAGCACCACTACAAGAAATCCTTTGATCCATGACGAAATTCTCATGACGTTTTTTGATTTTGTCATAGATCACACTGTATCCATGACAAACAGTCAGATTTCGTCATAGATTCGCAGCGATCGGATATGAAGCCCGATATGAAGTCCAAACACTATGATGTTGTGCCAATTTCGTCATAGATTTCGTCACAGATCACACTGCATCCATGGCAACCATCAGATTTCGTCATAGATTAACAGTGTTGGATGTGAAGCCCGATATGAAGTCCAAACACTATGACGTTGCGTCAATTTCATCATAATCCGACCCACATTGCATTTCAATATTTCCGCATGATTAATAAATTTTTAAAAAATCATATAATGTGTGAAAAGAATTAGAGATAATCACATTCAATAATTTAAAAATCTAAATTTAAAATTTTTTCCAAAGCATATAATACTATATATTCAGTATATAGATATACCTATACAAAGACAAACAATATTGGATTTCCATTTTATGATTTATTATAATTTACTATGATTTTCTAAATATTCAGCCGAATTGAATAAAAAAGAAAAAGACAAAACCGTTTTTAAAACGACGCATAACTAAGCTCGGGATGTAATCTGGATGGTTTCAAAGGTTGAAGGATATGCAGTGTATAGCAACGAAGTTCAGGGATCTAAACCAGACTTTTGCGAAAACTGAATAGGAGTCATAGTAATTTGGGCTTGCTAACCAAAGTCAAAGTCTGCTGGTGACCCTCTAACTCCTTAATAAACCAGGAAACCACCCCGAGGTCCCAAACTAGCCCGAACAGCCAAACAGGCCGGCCCAGCTACGTAGCCCAACAGCCCGGCCCAGCTTCGCAAAAATGGAGGGCCACCAGCAGACTTTTTGACATACATGTAGTTCAAAATTTATTTATTTCCAATAAACCTGCAGAAATTCATTTAAACGGTAGAAAAAAGCAAATTTGTTCAAAAAATCTTGAAACTTCTAGAAGACAACTGAAATGTATTCTTTTACATGTGAAAAATATGTTTGAGATATATAATATAATTGTTTTTTGAGTTAATACATAAAGGTATCTTAATTAGGTATTTTTAAAATAGAAAAATATCTTTTTTGCATAATAAATGACAATGTGAATCCTCATGTGTTAATAGAAGAGTAAATGTAAGGTTATGTCCTGAATTGAGGTGTACATGAGCAAGAAAATACTTTAGGGTATACAAACTTCAAAGTTTAAGTTGAGTTGTAAGAAACAGTGTAAGAGACCTATATAGTTTATGAACGAGGTATACTCCGATTTTTGTAAAATCTTATGAAACTTTTTTGTCAAGCTTGTACATCCATAAAATGTTTCTATGCCAATTTACATAATTTTCAGAGATGTTTTGGGTATTGTTACTATTATTTTATAACAAGGTGACTAATAAAAGTTTGAGTTTTCCCTATAAGTCAATCGATTTTTCATCAATATCTTAGATGTGGGCTAGAATGAAATGTATAAGTTTAAATATAGTTTTTTGAAGTTTTTTGAATCTTATTGGAGGTACACATAGTTCAATTTGGAATTACTTTCCGTAAACATGCAGAAATTCATTTAAATGATAGAAAATAGTAGATCTACTTAAAAATTCTTGAAACTCCTACATGACAACTTATATGTTGTCTGTAATGTGTGAAAAAATATATTTAGGGCATATAAGATAACTATTTTGCAACTTACTTCACAAGATTGTATTCATTAGTGATTTAAAAAATAGAAAAATAACTTTTTTGCACGACAAATGGCAATGTAAATCCACAAATGTTAATAATATGTTAAAAGTAAGGTTTTGTTCAATTTTGAAGTCCGTATGAGTCTAAACATGTTGTAATCTATTCAAATCGTTTGAGTTGAGTTGTATGAAACAATGTGTTGGAACTATCTAATTTATGAAAAATGTATACTCCAATTTTCACAAAATCTTATGAAACTTTTTATTCATACTTGTACATCCATAAAATGATTATATCCCAATTTACAAATTTTTTGAAGAAGTTTTAGATATTATTATCATTATTTTTTAACAAGGTGACTAGTAGAAGTTCGAGTTTTCCTTATAAGTCAATTGAATTTTTCGTCAATCTCCTAGATGTGGGCTAGAATGCACCATAAGCACCTAAATATAGTTTTTAAAATTTTTTTGAATCTTATTAGAGGTACATATAAGTCAATTTGGAATTACTTTCGATAAACATGCAGAAATTCATTTATATCATAGAAAATAGCAAATCTACTTGAAAATTCTTGAAACTCCTAGGTGACAACTTATATGCATACTATTATATATAAAATATATATTTGTGCGTATAAGATATTTAGTTTTAAGTGTTACTTCACAATGGCGCAAGAAAAAGAAAAAAGAAAAAGAAAATGATAATCAGAGAAGCCCATATCGGTCCAAATAGCCCAACTGTTTACGGCCGTCGATCGTCGATCTGATGGTTTCTGATCGTGTTTGCTCGGTATATAATGCACTTCCCCTCGAAACCCTACCTCCAACCGCATTCCCCTCAGTCCCTAACCCAGCCGCACGCCCGCACCGGCGTCATGCATCTCTCTCTACGCCGCCGGCGGCGGCGGATCTCCTCGCCCCGGCCGTCTCCACCCTAACTAGCCACAAATCCCCGCCCTCCTCCGCATAACCTCTCCATCCATCCCAGCCTCAGCCCCCTCGCGACATGTGCAGGGAGATCGGGGACCACAACACTCGCCGTCTTTGGTCGGGGTGCAGCCGACGGTGCCGGGATCTGGCATGACACCCGCTCCTCCTTCTCCGCGTGTCGTGCACCGTGGGCTGCGACGCGGCCGAGCACGGCCGCCGCCGCCTAATGCAGAGATACGATGGAATCCAACAGCAGCACCGGCGGCTAGATTCCTCTCCTCGCGTGCGCCTCCCATGCAGCTCCACCAAAGATTCCTCCTCGGTTCTTCACTCCTCATCCTGAATCCATCAGCGTCCTGCAAGGTATGGGAACTTGGGGTCCTCTGCTCCGAGGCTCCGCGAGCCCTTGTGCTCCCATCCGAGTTCTCCGGAATGATACTCTGAGGTATGAATACTGAAATTTCTTTCCACCCGAGCTGATGTGCTTCATGGATAGATTGTGCCCCCCATTTTTTTATGCTGAAATTTCCCTGCTGTTGTGTTGGATATAGAAATTATTCAGAGTTCATGCTAAGAATTTAACATTTTCTTAGACTCTTAAAGGATCGATGTTGAATGGAAATAGAGAGGGACCTGTTTTAATTTAGTTTTGGTCCTCTTTAGGCTTTATGCTGCCAAATTTGGACTCAGAAGAGACTAAGTTTTCATTGCCAAATTTGGAACTTGTTATTCTCTTTTTTTAAGAAACATGTGTGCAGCCAGCGGATAATCAGGTTTTTGCTCCGCCTGAAATGAGATTTAGGCTCAGGGGCTGTTTCAGCTAGTAGCGCCATTTTGACTTGAACTTCTTTATGATTGTTGATGTTGGATTAGAGTGTAGCTCAACAATAAAAAAGACAGGACAATAACCAGTGAAATAGAAAACAAACATCCTGTTCTTTCTTGCCATGTAATCTGGGTATTGCTGGCTGTCATGGGTGTAATTGAAAAGGGCATGTTAAATTTGCTTGTTTATTAACTGATGTCTGGCTGTGAAGTCTATTGATTATAGTAACTTGACTTAGTTACAGTGTACATGAAATCTATACTAGCACTATGCCAACTTTTGAAATTGTAGGGCTTAAGATAATTGTTCTCCGTTTCTTTTTTACGGAACACACTGCATGTCATTTAATTTATTGGAAAAAGTTTCAGTCCCCTTGTCATTTCTTGCAGTTAGTATTGCATGGCAACGACACAAGCTGGCAAGAGTTTGCAGGATTGAAGTACTATTTCGTTACAGGTCTGAAATTCATGTGGTTTTTCTTCTTCCTTTCGTCTTTCTTCTGCTCGCATTAGTAGATTCTTGGATGGAAATGCATCCTAGGTGTTCAGTATTTTTTGGAGGCAAATAACCCACTTTGTCCAAGGTATATTTTTTAGTTTTTTCTGTCCAATATATTACCTGCATTAGACAATAACTAGTACTTAGTTGCATTAAACTTTTTAGTACTTTATTGTTGAAGTGAGATCTGAAATTATTTGAATGAGAGTAAAAGAACATAGTCTCTCACCATTGCTTCTAATAATATCAAATGAAGTATGTACCTTGCTGTTGTTTTCCCAGACTTAATTCTGTAGTGACCAAGTCAATGGTGAGACATTCTGAACATGTCGTGTACCTGCATCAAAGCCCACCTCGCTGGCGTGGTTCTTGCTTTTGATTTGCCTTTGGTCTGGGTTATTGCAGGTGCTCAGTTGTTAGAGCCCGGCCATGAGGACAACGACTGCAGCAACTGTGCAAATTAGAAGCAACTTACATTTTCTCTGCAGGTCAGTAGGGACAGCAGCACATGAGTTTACTCATGAGTATTCTATGACATGCATGATATGTTTTTTAATATATGCATTAGGTCATCCAGGTGTTGCCTACCATTGTGTAGCTCTTGCTGAAATGATTCCACCTCCACTGAAATGATTCGTAGCTTGCATTTTATATTTCTCAATCTGTTTATGGCACATACATATTATGTATTGCTCTGCACAAAAAAATCAGCAGTAGTGTGCATCTGTGGTGCTTTGCTGCTAATGCTGTTTACAACATAACATTTTGGTCATGTGAACATGTTTCACCATGCTTAAGCAAATGATGCCAATATGATTTCATACTTCTTTAGAAAAGTTGTTGTGCAAATATAAATGATAAAATGTATATTCTCTTCTCATTCTTACAACTGTACAACTGAAATATCTGCTTTACAAATGCTGTTTTTAGGGAGACAAGTACAAGGATCATGAACCTGATGCACTAGAGTTGTTCAAGGAGTGTCACTACAGCAAGAAAAAGAAAGCCTACACACCTACTGTACAACTATCTATTGTAAGACAAATTTCAAATGGTATAGATTTCAGATGGATTGTTGGCTGTATTGACTTGTGTCAATGTTGATTGATGAGTTGATCTGATGTGATGAATTTGATGTGATGTTGATAGTATTTTTTATTTTCTATGCATTGTCATGGTTTATAAATTTTTGTGGGTTGAATATTTGATTCTGAAAATGTTTTTGGGCCAAATCTGAATGTGCTATTGAAAAGTGGTCCAAAAATTTTCGGACCAACTAAGTGGCTCAAAAAATCTCGGCCTAATCAAGTGCCTCAAAATTAGTTGGCCCAAAAAAAGTCGGCCCAACTTAGTGGCCCATTTGTCGTTGGGCTGTCACAGTGACATCAACTTACACCTCAGCTGCCACGTCATCATCCATGTCAGCTGCCACATTGCCATCCATGTAACCATTTCATGACGGTGTTCATGACGTTAGTTTTCGTCACTAAAAATGGACTTGGGTTGGGCTACATGGGCTTTAAGCTAATTCGTGACGGGACAAGAACGTCATAGATACAGTCGATCTATGACGAAATTTTATGAACGTCACGTGAGTTAATCTGTGACGCTCAATACATGACGTTATCCGAGAACATCACGAAATCGCTTATGATTTATGCGGTTTTTAGTGATTTGTGACAAAAATGAACCATCACAAATCACAGGGTTTCTTGTAGTGCACGAAGAAACGATAAAAATCGCATCGGGAAGAAACTGCCTCGTTTCCATGGACTTCCTCCAGATCTTGTGCGCACACCCGCTTGGCCGTCGGACTTACCGGTGGCGGGTTGCTCCACGACCCGACCGGCGGCCGCTCCACCGTGACCGGGGCGCACTCATGCCGTGAGCTCGTGCCGCCCATGACTCGGCGCTCACGCCCTCGCGACCCCGCGAGTGAGCTCCAAGCCGTCGCGAACCTGGGGCCAGCGAGCTCTAGGTCGGAGCACTTTGCCATCGAGCGGATTGGAAGAGATGCGTGGCAGTGTAGGGGGGAAAGGAGAAGGTGAAGAGAGAGGCAGTGGTGGAAAGCAGAGCGGGGCACAGAAGATCCAGAGAGGAGAATTTATTGGAATAAGATAGATGATTGGTCAACTTTCTGTCTGAAGTTTCGTAGACATTTTTGCATTGTGGAGAACTAGTTTCTTGCTATGCTATAGAAATCGCATTGGTTTCTTGCACTGGGACTGCCCTCATAAGCATTAAATATCATGCCACTAGCACAGTTCTAAGTTTCTAGTCTCGGTAACTGTGCGATGTCTCTCCCCATTAAGACCGAACTAAGGGTAGTCTAAGGCCAATCTCAATTGCAATGTCATGGGCACAGTTACCAAGTCTACCACATCAGCTTTTCAACATGCACTCTCAATGCATAGGTTCATGGACACAGTTTCAGAGAGAGAAGGCATCATTTAAATCTTGCATTTGTCATCACCATGACCATGCATGTGATCTTCTCTCAATGTAGGGTCATAAGTATTGGTAACTGTACCCACCTAGGGTCATCACCATGACCCTGTCTCCCTTCAGTGATTTGGTGTTATGTAATAAAAAAACTTATGTGGCAGTCTATTAATTGTTGATGACACTGCCACTGAGGCTGACCTAAGTGGAAAGTGTCATAGCACAATTATCAAGATTGAGAACTTAAGAATTGTGCCAGCGGAGTGTTATATATAGTGATGACACTCATCTCTCATCCTATTACATTACACTCTCCTTAATCTCTCCCTATAAATTTGTTGAAGTGACGTGATATTTAATGTTGATGACACTGCTATGACACAATGAGACTGGACGAGATGGTCCCATAATTGGGATGCTAGCAGGATACAGTTCAATACTAGCGCCACCTAACTTGCATTGTACATTTTTTCAGGTAAAAAGAGAGCTTTATCAATCAAATTGGAGAGTTACAATAATTGCCGATCAAGTTCGTAACGCACGCAGGCACGTCCCCCGACCCCATATCCGTATGAGTAATTCGTCTAGCTAATCGCTAGCAATTAAATTGTCCTCGCTCTCTCTTCACCTGAGCTATTTTCCATTCTACCAGTACATGTGCATGTTCCTTGGCTTCCTCTTACTACTTGCATTGTACCCTTCTCTCCTCTATTTCATCGTTATTCCCTTCGGTTTGGTAAATGATGTCGTTTTGGAAAAGATTTGAGTCAAACATTGAGAATATAAATCATGAATAACTTTTAAGTCGTTGAATTTAGAAATGTGAAAAGTACATGAATAATAGATTTGTCTTGCAAAATATTTTCATAAAAGTATACATATGTTAGTTTTTAATAAATATTTTTATAAAAATAAGAAGTCAAGGTTGTACTTTGGAGACCATGTCGCTGTCCTAAACGACTTCATTGACCAAACCAGAGGGAGTATGTGTTCATCGTCAACAACTACGTCTTGTATCATTTAGTAATTATTAGTACCTTTCACTATATATTGTGTCCTGCTCTACAAATTAATAGTTTAGTTGAAGTTAGGGTATACCATTTTTACCATTTTCTCCTCTCTGGATCCTCTCTCCTTTGACTTTTCCCAATTATGCTTCAATTTCTTTAACGATGGAATGGGTTGGGTAGAGAAACAATACGTACAACGAGTGTATTTTGGGCTAATTATTTGCATAATATATAGTAGCAACAGCGTGAGTTACTGTAGCTATTATTACTTGAATAATAAGAATTTTTGCGCTTTCTACTACTTCACGGAAGTGTGGATGCATCTTCGGTTGACTCTGATTACTACTACCTCTGTCTTCGATTATTTGACGTTTCAAAAAAACTAAATACTTGCAGCTAGCTATGTTGAGCTGTGCGGAATGTAAAGAACTCCATCCGTATCGAAATATTAGTCGTCGTTGATTTTTTTTTTCAACTTTGACCATTCATTTTTTTCAAAAAATTAATACAAATATGTAAAAGGGTAAGTCAAGCTTAAAATATCTACAATAGTAAAATATATAGTAAACAAAATAGATGACACTAGCATAATTTTTTAAATAAGACAAATGGTCAAAGTTGTAAAGTCAATGACGACAAATATTTTGATACGGAGGAATATCGAATGAGAAAGTAAGATTACACATTAGGTGTGTTAACCACGGACGGAGCTGCAACTAAGGCTCCTAGGCCGTGGCCCAACAAAGTCCACTACTCCCCATAATTTGTTGGCCCATAAACAAACCTTTTAGGGAATTTTATTTTTTCAAATTAGTTTTTTTCATTTTACAAAAATATATGATCATTTCAAAATTTAGCAAAACTACTACCACCGCAGGGTAGGGCAAACCAGGGCCACGGCGGTTGCAGGTGTCCCATAGGTTAAATCATGTGACATGAGTGTTGTCGGGTCACTGTTAAAAATCGTAACTTTTGTATGATTGATGGAGATAAACTTATATGAATTGTAGCTTTCGACGAGATCTACAACTTTGTAGTTCAAACTTGTTTCATTTGAAGTCATTTTGGGGCTAAAAAAAGGATATATTGTCTAGAACTCAGTTTTCGGTATCCATATCTGGACAATATATCAATTATTTGAGCCCCAATATGACTTCAAATGAAAAACGTTTGAACTACAAAGTTGTAGACCTTGTCGAAAGCTACAAGTTTCGTATAAAGTTTATCTCCATATGAGCTCATAGAAAAAAGTTACAATTTCTTGAAAACAACCGACCTAACCACCATGGCCACTAGCTTGTAGGTGTTATAAGACCAACCGCCGTGGACCCACGTCGGTTTGCCACTGTAGTACCTGCAACCACCGTGGCTCATGACGGTTTGCCCCTACCGCCATGGGCCCCCACTACGGGAAAGTGGTGCTTTGCCGTGCGCCTGCTCAGTAAACGCACGGCAAAGGCCGCACGACAGATTTTTGCACGGTAAATGAACTTTGCCGTGTGCTTTGCAATCGCACGCACGGCTAACGCGCTTTGCTGGCCGTGACGCAGACACAACGAAAAGCACTGACGCGCGCCTGCTTGAGATGACGGCTGCCGCTTTGCTGCGCGCCCGCCCGAGACGCATGGCAAAGAGTGAGGTCTGTCGGCGCCCGCCCGCACGCACGGCAAACGAAACAAAAAGAAAACACTGCCCGCCGCCTGCGGGCCACCACCACGTCGGAGCCTCCGTAGCGTCGAGGCCGCCGGATGTCGCACCGGAGCCACCGGATCTTGCGCTCGCCGCCACCTTGACTCCATCTCGGGCCACCGGAGGAGGAGCAGAGGGAGCCGTGCGCGTGCCGAGGAAGCCCGCCGCCACCTTGACTCCACCGCGGGCCACCGAAGGAGGAGCAGAGGAGCGGCCGAGAGGGCCTGCCGCCGGGCCTTGACTCCGCCATGCACCTCCCCACGCACCCGCCGGATCTCGCCCTGGCTCCACGAGCGCCGCCGGATCCGCCTGTGGAGCCCACGGGCCGAGCTGTGAGCACTACTACCGGTGGAGGCGAGAGAGGAAAGGAGGGGAACACCCGCCGACCCAGCCTCGTCGGCGCCGGAGTTGAAGGCCGCCGCGCGCCGTGGGAAGGAGGCTGCAGGGGAGGGGCCGGATGCGGACGGAGAGAGGATGCCGCCAGACGGCGGATCCGGGGACCCGCCCCGCCGTGCATCCCCGTGTCGTGGAGGAGGGCGCCGCGCACACCTCGCCGGGGAGAGAGGGAGGGAGCGGCCGGGGCGCCGCCTGCTAGATCTCGTGGAGAGGAGGTCGGGCCACCGCGATGTGGGAAGGAGGAGGCACCGGGCGGGCCGCACTGCCGGATCCTGCGCTCGCCTCACTGGATCCGTCGCCGTGATGTGGGGAGAGAGGGAGAGGGTGCGGATCCATCACGGCAAAGGTGCCCGAGGGGAGCGAGAGACGCCGCCGCTGTGAGGGAGAGGAGGGAGGGCTAGGTCGAGGAGGAGGATGGATCTAGGGTGTCACGGGAGGCCGTCCGCGGCGGATTTTAATCCGGCTAAGTGCGCGGGTGGCCGTTGGATCTCGCCAGGAGGTGATGGACGGCTCCAGACGCTCGATCGTTGACGGGCTAGAATCGGCCCATGCGGGCGCGGAGCGCGGCCCGTTTCGGCGGCCTGCGCCTTGGCTCCGGGGCGCACGGCAAAGATTATTTGCCGTGCGCCAGGGGTGCATGGCGCACGGCAAAACCCTTTTTTATTTATGCATTTTCACACCTCATAAATATAGTTAATTTACTAAAATTATCAAATGGATCGGAAAATTTACCATAAATTAGGATGAGACAATATAAGTTGTATATTGCCGACATAAAAATTTTGAATTCAAATTCAAATTTGAACTTTACTACGGCTACAAACCTAATCAATTGGCTCTCAACACTCTGAAACTTCTCGTGAGATACTTCGGTTTCTAAACACTATCCACGATGACTTGCTCAAAACCCTCTATATGATTTACCACAAGCTTCACATAGGATATCATGAGTCCTTGACGAATCTCATGAATTTTAAATTTTGTTTGCATTTTATACAATTAAAAAACATTGCAACCGCATGTGGATTTTCATGATTTGCGAACAAAATGTTCAAAATTTCATCCAATTTCATGGATAAGGTCTTAACAATGATTAAATTACATGAATATCATTTTTCCACAAATTTTACTCCATTACTTTATGCACTTGCAGTTCAAATTTGACGTATACAGCAAAAATTGTTTAAGTGACACGTAATTGTTAAAATTAGTAAATTTATAGAGACATGTATAAGATTGAAATATAGAGTACAAAATAATGTTTTTGTAGTAGAGAAATAAAAAGAAGTACAAAAATCAATTTTTTAAAAAATTCTTTGTCGTGCATCGTGGGAAAGGCTAACGACCATTTACCGCCAAGGTGGGGCAACAAAAAAATTCATTTGCCGTGCGCCGAGGAAGCACCGCAAAGATTCTTTGTCGTGCGCCAGAAAATAAGACACGCGGCAAAGAATCTTTGCCGTGCGTTTTGGCCGGCCCACGGCAAAGACCGGTCTTTGCAAAGACCGGTCTTTGCCGTGCGCCCGAGATAAAGCGCCCGGCAAAGAGCCGGTCGCACGGCAAAGACGGGTTTTCCCGTAGTGCACGGCGGTGGTAGGTTAGTTTGCTAAATTTTGAAACGATCCTACATTTTTCCAAAATGAAAAAAGTAAATTAGAAAAATAAAAAATCCTTTTAAGCCCCATGAAAGGCAAACACAGAGCTCAGGTCGACAACACGAGTTGTGACTCGCGAGGGGGAATCTCACCACCACCGCTGCCTGCCTAGCAAAACTATGTCATTTCGTCACCTGGTGCTCGTCTGGAGTCTGGTTGCGCCGGCTGGAAGGAGGCGGACTGCCATCTCTCTCCGCCGCCGGAGCTCCGCAGGTGTGCGACCACGGAATGTCGCACCGGCTACGCCGCAAGCACTGGCCGCGGGCAAGCTGGATCTCCACCGTGGAAGGTCCACCAGCGAGCTAGACCACAACAAGAGCTCTGTCGCAAACCTGCTAGCACCATAGTAATTAGGACCAGACGGGACCGCCGGTCCGACCGGAAAAACCGTGAACCGAAGCCTCTGCCGGTTCGGTCCACATAAAAGACCGCCTATATATGCAATTGAACTGGGGAAAACCGTTCAGACCGCCCGGTTTTGACTGAAAACCGGTATAAAACCTGGCTTCTGAGTCGCGGTTCGATCGACGCCGGGCTCCACGTGCTCCTGACAGGGAGAAAAATAGAAGCAGGGCGCGCGGAGTGGGAAAATATATGCTCAAAATGGCTTGCGGGCTCCGGGATAAAGAGACTTACCACTGCACCACGTTGTGACTTGTGGTGTTCGAATAGATTTTACTCTATTTGAACCGCTTCAAACCGGTGTGAACCATTGAACCGAGCACTCGACCGATTCGATGTCCGGTCCGGCCCTAATTTCTATGGCTAGCACTGGCCGCATATGAATTGCATATGAGTTGGATCTCCGTCGCGCCACCCCGACGGCGCAAGCTGGATCTCCCCCGCGGCCCAGGCTGCTGGTCGGGCCAGTCAGGCAACCTGCAGTCACAGCCACGATTTTGGCCCTAGTCGTTATCGAAAACGGGCTCTGCCACTGGTATTAATGTAAATATTCTGTATATAGCATGCATCACATACGACGTACTTAACACGATCATAAATGTATGAGGTTTCAGTGTTAGGCACAAAAATGTTGTTGCCTTTCACTTTTACATTGCAATGGGAAGAGATAGCGTTTCTTTTATGAAAAGATGCATGAGGCAAGAAGCTAGTTATAGGATGCCATGCATACATTTGCAGAAAGAAAAAAATATGTTTCCTGCAAGTTTAGTTCGATAGCAGACACACCGAATATGTAAACAGGTGCTCTCACCTTTACCCTCACTTAGGGTTTAATTAGGCACAATATATAAGCACCACCAATGTACTGTACTTCCAACCTAGAATTTAATCCAAGGGCAAAGGTGAGAGCACCTGTTTACATTGAGCTAGTTAAAGTTAGGGCCTTTTTACGGTGGACCATACCACTCTATACCACTGTTAGAAAAAGGACCAGTATGGAAGGATCCGACGGTTGAGATTAATTATATACCACCATAGCTTAACATGTGGTATAGGGTGGTATGCATAGGTGGTATAGAGGTATTATTGGTAGTTTTTTCTTGGTGGCATAAACGAAATACATGATTTCTTTATTTCAATTTTTTTTCATTTCCCTCTAGTTGTATAGCCAATTTTTTTTTTCAAATTTCAAAAAATGAAAAATTTCATTTCAAATTTAAAAAATGTTTTTTTTCAAAAAAAATTTTCATTTCAAAATTTTTTGATGGCACAAATGAAATATTTCATTTTTTTCAATTCTCTCTAGTGTTATGGCCGATTCTTTTCAAATTTCAAAATTAAAATTTTCATTTCAAATTTCAAGAATGAAAATTCAAATTTTTTTATTTCCCTGTGGTGGTATGGCCATTTTTTTCAAATTTCAAAAACAAACATTTTCATTTCAAATTTTTCATGACGGTATAAACGAAAATTTTTCTCGACCCGAGGTTGTCAAATTTACAAAAGTTACATATTTACCCTTGCCAAAAATAGTTATATGCTGCATACCACCACGTGGTGGTATCGTCTACCGTAAAATTGCCCTAAAGTTAAGGTTAATGAAAGGAGAAAGGTGAACACCTCTGTTGATTGAGTTAATTGGGACTAGAAATCGGTAGTTTGAGTTATTAAATGGATCAACATGGGTACTTGCATATTACGTAATTTATTCCAACAATTTACTACATTGTTCTTTGTTCTTTCAGTGGTCGTCATTGTGCTCGTCTACAGCAAGAGGCGACTATGACAACTTCGTAAATCTTAAAATCCGTCCGCTCAGTGTTTTGAAAACGCTCATAAAGATAGAGCTTGCGTGCATAGTTACCGTCGGTGTTTGTACATCTACATGGGCCCATGCGAATCAAAAACCTCAACTATATCCATTTATATATAGACAGTTGAAAATGGCATTTATACAGGAGTATAGTAAGAGTTGAAAAGGGCTGCGATTGGGCTTATAGTCCAATGGTAGGACGGTCCAGTGGGACGCTACCCACCAGGGTTCAAATCCTGATGCTCGCACCTTTTCCTGGATTTTCGTGATTTACGGCGTTATGCGTTAAGTGGTAAGCGACGTTCCCGTCGACGACGAGGCGCTAATGGCGACTTCGGGAATCTCCAGATCTGCCGGTGCTCAGTCCTTCGGAGGTGCTCATAGGGGTAGGGTTTGCGTACGTGTATAATCTCCAACCGGTGCTCCTCCTTCTGAGGTGCTCATAGGGTAGGGTTTGCGTCGTGTATTCATAGGGGTGAGTGTGCGTGCGTGTTGTGAGCGTCTGCGTTGTACTGTGTGATTAAAAAAAAAGACTAAAACTTTCGTACAAATATCACCCCCCGTGATCCCATTATATAAACTCCTCCCGGTCGGTCTTGGTATTCGGTTGCCACTGCTACCAGAGAGAGATGGGCTTCGGGAGGAAGGAGCAGGAGGCTGCGAGAAGCATTCAAAGTGGTCCATGAGCATTGTCCATCATATCCAGCTAAAATCATTTCCCTCTCTGTGAGCTCACCGAGCTAGATTTCCAAAGTGCGTGGTAGTTGGAAATGATACGTCCTCGATCTTATTCAAGCATGCAGGAATGTGTCCTTACAGGAGGGAGCACGTCGATCACGACTCAACATTAGCTGCAAGTAATTGAGCGAGCATGAATGGGCTTGCAGTTTCTCAGCGCGGCAGAGTCGCAGAGAATACGCGAGGCGCGCGTGGGACTTTGGATGTGCAAAACCCTAGGAGATGCATGCATGGGGCTTGCAGTTTTGGGACCAGTCATATGAGGCGTGTGCATAGGCCCTACGTGTGCATGCCAAGTAGTGGAGCACAATGCGCACAATGATCACATGGGACTGACGCGACTCTATATAGGAGCCCCCCAGCGCACACATGCATGCATGCATGCAGGCTGCAGCTACAGATGTAGCTACAAAAAAGCTGTTAGAGAAATATAATGGCATAAACCAGTTGTACCCACCCTGGCCTTGCGGCCATGCATGCGTTAACCTCCGCTCATGGCCCTCACATGTCTGGTACAATATGATTATTTGCTAAAATACGTCCGAAGAAATATTGGACTCTTCATTTATGGACAATTTCACCTCCAGCCCGCCTTTACCCAAGGCGCCTCTCTTCTCTTCTCTCCTCCGGCAAGAAAACATATTTACCCCGGCCTACACAGTTCCTGGCTCTCTCTCTCGAAGGTTGCCTAGAGTAATAAACTCCCACTCCATCTTTGACCGTGCCATATATAGTAATTAAAGAGGAGAAAGGTGGCTGGGGAGAGAGGTTGGAGTATTATGCACTTCAATTAACCCCCACCATTAGCACAAGTAATTAACATTTTGCAAAACCCTCTAGCCTCGCGCGTAGCTTCTTACCATCTCACCTACACAAAGACATCTAATCGAGTAGAGGATGCAATCCTCCATTAACCTGGACTAATTAAAGGCCCCCTTTAGTCTAGGTTCGTGAACCTGACTAAAGGGGCCTTAATTAGTCCTGCTGGTGTTACCAACGACCTTAAAGGGTGTGAGCACTCCTGACATTAGTGGTTATGTCGACGCAACCCCTTTAGTCACGGCTCCAAAATTGAACTAGGACTAAAGGGGAGTACCAAAGGCTCCTTCTCTACCAGTGATTGCCATGCAGTCCACCGCTGCCATGGAGTCTGCCCTCACCGTGGAGAACGGCACTGCCATAGAACCCATCTCCGACATAGAATCCATCCCCGCCACAGAGTCTGTCGTCGCCACCATGGAGTCCGCCGACAGCCATTATGTCGCGGAGGGGACTCTCCAGGAGGTGGCGGCCAGCAGCGGGTTGGATGGTGAGCCGGTACGCGCGCCGCCTATCGTTCCTGTGAGTGGTGTTGTGACCGTCATCATGTGTGTCGCGACTGACGGCGAATGTGAGCGAGCGCCAGCCGCGTGGATCGAGACTCGCGGGGAGTAGAGCAGCAGCGGCGGGCAGGTAGTCGAGGGGCGCGGCGATAGGGGAGTCTAGGGCGGCGGCGCATGATTGAAACAGGGGTGGGGAAGAAAGAAGCGAAACGTCGTGGGCGCTGGGGTTTAGGGTAGGGGAGATTTTGCAAAAATACAGGGATTAGAAGTGGCATGGCGGGCGGGTTTTTGTAAATTGTCCCCACCTCTCTCCCCAGCCATCGGATCGTATCGCCCGATCGGAGTTTGCATAGTTTGCACAGGTGGGTTGGTTTCCACCTGATACGCTTCCTATTAAATTTATTCATTTTGACATCTAGTATATTGTTGATTAGATTCTCCCTCTCAAAGTCTCATTTCTAAATTCAGCATAATGCTAACCTCTTTATGTAAATTGGTTGAACCCATCATATTCCTTCATACATGCATCATATGATGAATGCAACCAAACACACACTACTTGTAGTGTACCATGCCGTCCAAATCCATTATTGCGAAGTTGCAACTTGCAAATGCACCCACCTTGATCCTATCACTTCCAACAGCTCCGGAGCCTCTCCACCACACCCAGATCTGCCATTTTTAGAAAGTAGCCATAGCCCTAAGTGACATTGCGCTTTTTTTTAAGAAAAAGAAAAAGAAAAGGTGACCGTGCAACAGAAGAGTATGATGGATTAGTCCGTTCGAAATCATAATTCGTTTGTATACAAATTTGACCACTCATTTTATTCAAAAAATTGTACAAATATAGTTAAATTTAAGTTATTTTTGAAGAACTTTTATTAATAAAGCAAGTCAAAATTGATGTGTTGCATAGTTTTTTGAATAAGCCCAGCAGTCAAACGAAATATAATTCGGAACAGAGGAAATACTTAATACGCACACACATCAATATTTCGAAAACATAAAAGGAAGCAAACAAAAAGTAAAAATAAGGAATAATTGGATCCATATAATTAAAGATCTCGAAGTTAGACCCCACATGTCATTGACTCATGTGAACCACATATGTCATTGACTTAGCAATGATATATATCTAACTTTGGGTTCTTTTAATGATATAGATCCAAATTTCCCAAAGAATAATGGTATATAGCAATGTATGCAATGTACCTTCTTTTTACATGATGAGTTACTCCATAATAACGAAGAAAGGAAGAAGAAAAGAAGATACTGTTACAAACAAGATTACAAGAAGATAAAAGGAAGCAAAAAAAATGCTTCAAGCCACTAACTGTTCTCTTTTGATGGATAACAAGAGCAGCGAAATGAGCTTCTGAAAAATTCCGGGCCAAGAGGGGGCTTTGCACCCCAGCGGATCGGAACAATGCGGCCTAGCTAGAGACGCGCTGGGGGAGCTGCTGGAAACCCTTGCCCAAATGTCCTGCCCATCATCATCGACGACGGCGAGCAGCGGCTCGCCACTAGCTAGCTAGCCCATCGATCAGCTCATCACCGTCATTTTTATCGATATGTTCGTTTGGCTGGTGGCTGGTTGCCGTGCTGGTTTGTTTTGAGAGAAAAATATTACTAGTTGGTGACTGATTTGTTCTGAGAAAAAAATATTGTTGTATGTGTCTGATAAACTAGACGAACAGGACGAATATGGATCTCCTATCCATTCCACGGGAGGCTGTGACTTGGTGGTCATCAATAAATTAAATCGATTTCTCAAGAACGAGCGAGAATAACAGGTGGTTAATTATATTATCAATATAAAACGATACATATGAGGATGTGACTTGGGTGAGCAACTTTGTGTGGTTCAGAAAGGGTAGCGATCAAGTAGTCATGCATACAGAAAGAAGACTATTCCTTAATAGTCTTGCAACACATGACCACGCCACTCTTGCAAGACGCGCACTAGCTGTCGATGTAGACGCCATTTGTGTTGGTTCTATCCTATCCCGGACGTGCAGTGCAGCTACAGTGCAATAGGTAGTCGATCACCTGATGGGTGTGGATCGTCGAGTTCCTCTTCTGTAGCTCTCTTCTGTCTGAGCCAGCCGGGCGGCCATGGACAATGGTGCCGCGCAAGTGGCTCCGTCGTAGTGCGCAACGCAACCTGATGATGCGTGCAGAGACACACGGCAGCCTGCAGTGAACTCTGAACTCCGAGCCAGCTAGTCGATCGATGGATCTGAATCACGTACGATGATCTATATATATCTTCCATCTTCCACACTTCCTCTCGCGTTATCGTTTAGAATCTTTCCAAGGATGAACCACACTACGCACACAGGCGGGACATCATCGATCGAGACTGCTTCAGGGTCGTCGATGCTATACATAAATGGAACAGATAATTGTCAATTCTTCATGTATAGAGGGTTGCATTGGTGCAGTCAGTGTTATTAGAATAATAATGCAACAAGTGGATCGACAAATGGTCGCTGCAGCTGCTTGGCGATGCAGACGGACGGAGGCGCACGTACGGCCTCACATGCAAGCTGCAGAAGCAGCCTCTACTTCGAAGCAGAAACGAAGAAAAAAACAAGCTAATAAGGAGAGAATATATAGCCAGTACAAGGCTACAAGCAACAAGCATCTAGAGTTGCTTTCCGGCACTAGCGCACAACCGTACCGCAGAAAGAGAGATAGTACTCCCTCTGGTTCAGTAAATGAAGTCGTTTCGATATGATTTGAATCAAACATTTAGAAATATAATTCATAAATAACTTTCAAGTCGTTGAGTTTGGAAATGAGAAAACTACGTGAGTAGATTTGTCTTGCAAAATACTTTCATAAACGTATACATACTCCCTCCGATTTGGTAAAAGAAGTCGTTTTGGACAAGTTTTGAGTCAAACATTGGGACTATAAATCATGAATAATTTTTAAATCGTTGAGTTTGGAAATGTGAAAACTACATAAATAGATTTGTCTTGTAAAATACTTTCATAAAAGTATACATATGTTAGTTTTTAATAATTATTTTTAGAAAAATAGGAAGTCAAAGTTGTACTTTGGAGACCGTGTCGCTGTCCTAAACGACTTCCTTTACCAAACCGGAGGGAGTATGTAAGTTTTGAATAAATATTTTTATAAAAATAAGAAGTCAAAGTTATACTTTGGAGACCGTGTCGTTGTCTTAAATGACTTCATTTAACAAACCAGAGGGAGTATGTACTACAAGAGTGAAGCATATGCACATTCATCTTAATTTATAATAAATACCAGCATGCACTTAGAAGAGACTGAACCGGCTTGTGACGAGATCACAACACATGCCTTTGTAGATCGTTCTTGTTGCAAAATAAATAAAGTTTAGAACTTTTTATTTGTAAAAATCATGTCCAAACTAGATAAGATTGTATATGTGGGGGAACATTGTTTTAAGGAATTATTGAGTAATAATGTAATATCAATAAAAAGGGGTGTATACACTGGTAGAGAGGGGACCTTCAGTCCCGGTTGGTAAGGAGTGCAGGTCTCTCAAGTCCAACCGGGACTAATGATGAGAGACAAAAGGGGGTCCTTTAGTCCCGGGTGAACGAACCGGGACTAAAGGCCTTTAGTCCCGGTTAATAAAGGGCACAAGTCACGTGATTATTCACGCGAAATATACGCGTGCGCGGGTGCGGGGATTCGAACTCGTGACCTCCACCGCGCTGTAGCTTCCTCACCATCTCACCTACACAACACATCTCGATCGAGTAGAGGATGCTATCCTCTTATAGTAACTCGTGGAGATCCTTTAGTCCCGCTTGGTAACACCACCGTGACAAAGACCCCTTTAGTCCGGGTTGGTGTTACAACCGTGACAAAGGGTCACCCTTTAGTCTAGGTTCGTGTTACGAACCGTGACAAAAGGGAGAGCCTTTAGTCTCGTCAGAACATGAACCTAGACTAGGGTGACCTTTGTCACAGTCAGAATACCTAATCTAGACTAAAGGGGGGCCTTTGTCACGATTGGTGTTATCAACCCGACTAAAGGGGTGAGCACTCATGACATTAGTGACCATCGCCGATGAAACCCCTTTAGTCCCGGCCCAAAGTTGAACCGACTAAAGAGGTGTACCAAACCCTTCTACCTATGATATGATAATTTCTTGTGGATGGGCAACATGTCCGCGTTTGATTCTTTCACATGCTTATTATTACCTTCCTAGCTATATTATTGCATAATAAAGGTGGAACTTTCCTATGGTCTAGGAAGTTACTTATATGGAATAATATAGACTTCTTATATTGTCCTCCACCCCTTCCCATTGTCAGAAATACTACCTTTCAAGGCCCAAGTGCCATCCATAATTATAAGGCAACGTTTGGCCATTATGTGCTTGTTCCTGGTCGGTGGGCCACATTCCGTTCGGCTAGCTGGTTCCAAAGCTGAAGATGCAAAAAGACATTTTGTTTATAACATATATACTATGGGGTATTTGAATTCCATGATTATTTTTTAGCTTTCCTCTTTTTAGTCTAAATAGCTCAAAAAGAGCTAAACAGGTGGGCTATTTCGGAGCTAACTAAACACTCTAAAAAAAATATTCTCCCAAGAAGTGCTAATCGAAGCTATTTGGAGTGAAGCCCAAATAGCTTTTTGACCAGCCTCCAAACACCTCTGTATCACCTAGTCCTCACTTCACACGCTTGGATATTGACTGTTTCAGTTAGCTCTTCTCAATTCTGGTTCTTGTCCATTTTAATTTTCCCTTTTGGAATTTAGCTAGGCCGGATCCGATATCATCGTTGCAACCCACTCCCTGGTCTGTTCTAAAAAAAGTCCATATTTGAAATATTGTGTATATATATAATTTTAGCTTTCCTTAATTTTTATGTTGAGATCTCCCTGCCATTTACATAAAAAGAATCGTTTCATGTGTGTAATGTTTCAGTTTTACGCTGCATATATATATCAAACTAGTCTTATGTTTAGATCAGATCAAGCCCATGCATACATATGACGTCAATGTCATCGCCTCTGGAGCGAAATGGCCTAGCCCCCATCGATGGATATGCTTTTCACCATCGACGTGGCCGGAGCGCAGCAAATGCCGAATACATGAAAGCCTCTATCTCTCTCTAGATCTCTCTCTTGCCTTTAATTTGTGAGAGAGATGGACGCCGTGAGAGAGCTGCCAGAACTACTGTAATTATTAATTAACCGCTCCGAAATGAGATCAATAAGTGAGATTTCAGATTTTCAGGTGCAGGTGCGCATAAGTTAATTCTTTAACAAAATCCAGACGTTGCGCCAAGATATATAGAAAGCTTTATTTACTCTGATTAATTATTAGCCCCTACATCATATACTATCTCTTCCAAGTAATAAAGAGCATGTTCGGCTCATCTTATTTCGACTTATTTTCTCTCACACAACACTATTTAATCTATCATCCGAACATTATTCTCCGTAACAGCGCCGAACATACTCAAAGCTATGCCTGTCGCTGGGTATTCAAACCCACTCCCCAAACCCGTACCCGGGTGAAACGGGTAGGGTATGGGTAGAATTTTGTGTGTCCACTTTAAAAGGTAGGATATGGGTAATACCCGTTAACGAAGGGTATGGGGAGGGCAATCCCCGTTTGTCCATTTCTCAAACCTCCGTGCATCCAGTTATCAAAAAAAAAAAATCGTTCGTCCCGGCCTCCTGCGCGGCGGGCGGCGGTGCCGAGGCGGCGGCGCGGCGAGAGGGTGAGCAAGCGAGACGGCGAGCAAGAGATCAGATGACGAATAATCGCTACGCCATCCCCACCCTCGAAGCGACTCCTGATGGGTATGTATATTCCAATCCGATCCATACGATTCCTCTCTCTTTCTAACCCTAGAAATAATCAAGGCAAATTTCTTGAATCCAACTGATCCCTTCACGGATTCTAGTAGTGTACTACGATTTGTCGCACTTGAATTGGATTTTAAGGGGTGAGGGTTGAATTCTTGCGCCTTCTTTTTCTGAGAGATTTGATTGGGATCACGTGGACGCGCGCGGAGATCGTTGCGGCGGCGGCGGTCCTCGTCAAGCTCGTCTCGCAGTACCTTCAATTTCTCATCCCCCGCGCTCTGGTCCTGATCTCCTGCCCCTCATGGTTAATCTAGATGATAGATTTGCTTAATTGTGCTTTGGGAATAATTCTCCTGAATATGTAGTGCATGCTTATGGTTATCTAGCTAAACAGCTTGTAAGGTCAACATTTCAGTCACTGCATGAAGGATTGTGCTGTTGCTAACATGCATGTAGGCAGGCCACCGGCTCATGGGTCTGATCAAATCGAAATGCTACTAGTTGAATTTATGTGCCGTATGAGTCTGTTAGCTTGTTGCCTTTCTTTTCGATTCAGTTAAGTAGTGACTAGTGCCGCGCACATTCTTGGATAAAATGAACTGCTCTTGTTGGACTCCATACATGGCTGTAACCAAATGCTTTGATTGATGTTTTACCAATAATAATATTGTCATGGCTGTCTAATAGTAGTCCATGTTCTTCCCCTAGCAGAAGCAGTGCTAGTATGCATGATAGTCAAGGGAATCTCGGTACAAACAATGCTAGGAGCTCTAGCGGAACGCTTGGCATTAGTGAAAGCTCAGATAGGATTCACGATACTGAACAATGTGAGGAAAGCAATGCTATTAAGTAAGTTTTCTCTTTCATGTACTTGTTAATAGTTACTCATTTTGAAAGAAATTATAATGCATTGTTTTTTAGTGGCTTACTCATATTTTGTATTTGAAATAGTCAAGTCAAGGACAACTGATGATATTATTCCTGCTGAAACTTTGTCATCTATAAATCCACATCCAAGTTATTCTGGTGCAGAAAAGGTGATTTTCTTGGTTATCATCTATCAATATTTTGCGTTACAGTGTCCAAGTTATTCTGCTGAAACTTTGTCATCTATAAATCAACTTCTGTATATGCCCTTGTTCTAAAAAGGTTATCATTGGGTTACATTTGCATCACAGCTACCCTTTGCGGTACATACTAACAGCAAAACCAACTGGTAAAGACTGAGCTGCAAATTTAATTTGAATATATTCATACCAGCACCAATCCATACCCATCAGTGTGCCAGGTACAACACTGTGATGGTAGTAGTGTTCTTACAATGTAAGTTAGATGTTACAATGCTTGATACATACCCATCAAGTTAGATGTTACTGCAGATAGACTTCCAGCATCATGTTTCTTTAAACTGACATACATAGACTGTCAAACCTTTAAGCACTCTTCTCCAATTTACACTAAATAAAGAAGCAAGAAAATATGTGTAACTATTATCATCTATAAATCCACATCCAAGTTATTCTAGTGCAGAAAAGGTGATTTTCTTGGTTATCATCTATCAATATTTTGCCTTTTTCATGTGTCTGAAAATTTTAATCTGTATAGGACAATGGTCTTTCTCCAAGCTATGGGTGATTGAGGCAGTACGGAGTCAAGACCCCTCCATCAAATTGGAAAATGTTCAAGAAAAATGATGAAAATGTCTTGTCCCCCCTACGATAGTAGATCTGTCTTGATTTTAAATTATTTTAATAACTTAAGAAATGTCATTGTAATATACAAGTAGTTTTGCTTGTCATGGTGTAATTTTAATTTCTTGAGGAACGATTAAGAAATATCATTGTAATATATAGAGTACTTAGCTTGAGGACTGATTATAATGTATTCTGTACTAACTTCCTTTTACTCTCGGATAGATGAACAAAGCAAGTGGCAGCAATGTACCTAGGTCTGAACGTGGGTAATAATAAGGTAGCAACAGCCTGTTGCATTCCACTACATCATTACCCATTGGTTTATCCAATTGTCCACGGGTGTGGAGGAAATGAATTTGGATAAGTATGGGGAGGGTGAATGATGGGTAGAGAAAATCTGGGTATGAATGTGGACAAAAGCGGGTATATTCATACCCTCCCCAACGGCAGGTATACTCAAAGCAAATACTGTCTTTCCCCAACAGCCGTTCCTCTTTTTTTTTTCTCCAAGCACCACCGTATACCAGACGGCGCCAGCAGACCGGCCTCCTCCCTGGCTAGCTCCCGGCTCAGCCTGGTCCTGGAGCTAGATACTCCTACTCCCTCCGGTTTAACTCAAATCTTGTAAAAAATGACTTCGTTTACTAAATCGGTGGGAGTTTGTAGGCATGGCTTCGTATATTGCAGAGAGACGACGATACGAGGATGGATGGAAACGATGACGAGACGACGTCGTGCTGGTGCAGCGTGTTGGACCAGCCGGCCGGCCCATTATCCACTGACACGTACTTGACAGTGGCTCCGTTGCCCGCGCGCCCACGCACGAGCACGAGAGCCACGAGGCCGCTGTGGCCCCACGTACGCGAGGTGCGTACGAGAAAACCACGTGCGACCTGCTGCTGACATGTATACATACACTACTCTAATAGTAATAATAATAATAATAATATAACAATCCAGCCTTTCATTTTTAGCATATGCCGCACGATCGAATTGAACACGCTGGACTCAAAAAGCTACAATACGTAACAACGACGCGATCCCATCCGATTCTTTCACGGAGGGAGACTGCATGCATGGACTACATGGCAGCAGCTAATAGCTTGGCCGGCGTGAGTGCATGCAGTGTACTCGAGGCGCCGTATAGCTAGTATAGGGATGGATCTTGGAGCAGCTGTGTGGAGCTCGTCCACACGTTCCATCTCTAGCTTATTAGCGCAATTAACAGACATCTCCATCTATCCGAGGGCAGGACTTTTCAACGATCTTCAGGTTTTCTTTCTATCTTCAATTATCTAAACTTCATATTCCCTAGCACAACAGACATCTCCATATATATGTATCTATCCGTGTACTTACACATGCATATCTAAGAAGAAATTAATTAATATAGGGGAGTGCCGCTACACGGTCCTGTACTGTTACTTGTTGCTGGCTATCATATCTTCCATGGATGAGCATGCCCGCCCCACCTCCTCCTCCAGCAGCCCACCCTCCCCAGCCTCTTTCTTCTCCGCAACCGGCAACGGCAGCCTGGTGCTCGAGTTCCCCTACACCGAGGTGCCGGAGCAATGGCTGATGGACGACGACGACGATGACAACGCACAGGACCCGCCGCCCCTACCCTTAGAGCATGGGGCCGTGCCGGGCGACGGGGGTGGAAGCTCCGCTGACTTATCCAGCATGAATAATAACCCGCCGGAACCTGTGGCGGCGAAGCGGCGGGGCGAAAGCCTGGGCCTAGCGCCGGGGCAGGCGCTGCCGTCAGCCACGTGGAGGCCGAGCGCCACCGCCGGGACAAGCTCCACCGCCGGTTCTGCGACCTCCGCGCCGCTGTGCCCAACGTGACCCGGATGGACAAGGCGTCCCTCCTCGCCGACGCCACCGCCTACATCTCCGAGCTGCGCGCCCGCGTGGGGCAGCTCGAGGTCGAGGCCACGCGCGCCGCCGTGCGGAAGGCGAGCCCGCTCCTCCTGGCGGACGACGACGACGGCGCCGCGCCGGCGGCCGGCTCGTTCGGGCTCGACGAGGGGGAGAAGCTGGAGGTGCGGATGGTCGGCCAGGAGTCGGCGGCGCTGCGCCTGACGATCGGGTCACGCCGCCGCCACGCCACCGCGCGCCTCATGGACGCGCTCCGCTCGTTGGACCTGCCCGTCCAACACGCCTGCGTGTGCCGCGTCGGCGGGGTGACCGTGCAGGACGCCGTCGTCGACGTGCCCGCCGCGCTGCGGGACGAGGGTTGCCTCCGGGCGGCGCTGCTCCACAGGCTGCAGCACAGCGGCTAGCTGTAGCTGTCTTTGTCACCGGCAGCCTCATGCATTGCCGGCCGGCTTGTTGGAATCCCTGTCATCTGCCCCCCAACTGTAACGTGCATATTTCTTCTCACCAGTCACCATCACCATTGTTGAATGTTGATCGATGTGGTACACTTTGCACGCATTATTTTTCAGGTCGTGGTTCTGTGGGTGTTTTGAAATTTGAATAAAGGTGTGCGTTCCTGTGAAATTTTGAGATCAATTCACATTTGAACATGTCATACTCCACACCATACTACTAGCTAGCGGAGTACATTATTATTAATCGTCCGAATAACATGCCTTTAATTTAATCATTCTATTTATTTATTTGTTGGTGTTGAAATATGCTATCCGTGGCTCCGTGCTATTCGTTTGTTCCTATCTCATGTATTAACACTCTCACACACTACTATCTACGTTCCTCACGCTATTCCTTCTATTAAAACAAATCATCATATGCTAATATGTTGTATTTGATCATTCATTGCAGAAGCTTATGTTATCCCTCCTAGAATACAAATTGCGTGCTTCAGTTTTTTGTTCCTTGCAGCAAATTGATGAGGTTGGGATATGATTCTATTCCACGATTTGCTACCTTGATGTTATTTTGCATCTGCTGTGATACACTATTACCGATGTTTAATTTGATGCTACTCAGTACATTATTTTAGACCAAAGTTTCATTTGCTTAACAAATTATATATCTCTTTTGAGTCAAATTAACCTTGTCCTTGGAATAAAATTGAGATAAATATCAATATCTTTTTCGGAGGCATGGTATTGGTGTTGTTCGGATTTGCGCAATTAAACCATAACGTCCCCGATGTTTGTTTATGGATGATAGATGTACTTTATATCATATATTGTATCAAAGGAATCTAGTTAATTTATTTTTCACAGGATATTCATAAACTTTAGTACGTGCGAGACTACTATTACAACTTTTTTCGCAAGATGTTTTTTATTGAAAGGTCCGGGAAGAAAAAATGACCTTATTACAATACAGAAACTGCTATTATATTACAGCTCAAATATGATAGTTTAAACTAATGGCAGAGCACCAAAATTTGTAAGCAATTTTGATTAGCTCCGGCCTAGGTTTAGTTATCCTCAAACTGTTTACACTTTGTCCATCGTGGTGGGATGTGTAATGTACAGGTGGCTGTTAGGTTTCATTTCATGGTTGTGATGTGTGAATGTGGGGAGTGGAGTGAAAAGGATATATGTGAGAGGTGATGAGTGAAAATGAAAATATGTAGGGATCGATTATTGTTCATAGCATAAATGATAATACAATTAAGGGACATCACATTTTGTGTGGAAAAAGAGAGTGGCATGGAATCAGTAAGCCATCAAAATTAAACTTTTGTCACAATCCATGGGATAGAGACAAATATATCTTTTCTGAAAGAAGAGGGACTGCGCACATGCGTGATATCGACTTCTGATCGTATTTGCTCATGCGTGTTGAATTTTCAACTGCATATCCATTGGCTTCGTCCTAGCTATTTATGTGGTTCTTAGTATTACATTATTTGTTCCTGATTTTTTTTCTGGGAAGAATTTCTTCTTCATTTTCAGAAAGAAAAACAGTTTTCCATTCATACCCAGGGGGTGGGGGTTATAAAGTGTTAAGGCTCACTTGGGCTAGTTTATGTAGTGTCATGCAATATTTGAGATCTTGTTAACTCCTTGCATAACACATTATTGAGACAGATTGTGTTTAATACACACACCACCACCACCACCACTGTCAACGATACAACACAAAGTTAATATATATACTCCTTTCAGCCACAAAAATAAGTGTCATTTTGGGACATCAGTGGCATCCGAAACACAACTTTAATTTGACTAGCTAGTACCTTATTTTGTTGTAGTGCATCTATATATCATAGCAAAATTAAGTAGTAGCGGTGTTACTTCATGTGATTGTGTGGTTTGTGGTTGCCTAATAAGGAAATGGAGGGAATGGGGGTGCTAGCTAGGGTTCTTTAATTGGTAGAGTTATTATTAATTGGGTTACAAGCATACATAATTGCTTAGCAGCTAATATATACACTATCTAGCTTGGATGAGTTGGATTTTGGACCGTATAATATTATTTGGACCACAATCAGAATCAGTTAATTTTAGGTCCACATGGATCGCTGCGAGATGAATGCGATCCGCACAGCATTTGCCCCCACGGGACAAAATTGCCCCTTATCCTTGCCACTACCATATCTGGTCCCGCACCCATGCATGGATGCATGGCTAGTTTCATGGGTAGAAATGCCATCCCTTGATCGTGTAGTAGTGCATACAAATTACATGGTATTGATTGATACGACCTGGTGGTTTCTACGCATTCAACCATTCGGACGTAGAACTTTCCAGCCTCGATTGACGACGACGACACGTTTTATACACGCGCCCCGTGCGCAATCCCGCCATCCGGATGCTCCTGTTTAGTTGTGAAAATTTTTGGAGAAATTTTTACGGTCCTCTTTTAAGGCTTATTAGGAGTATTAAATGTAGACCAATTACAAAACTAATTACATGTATGGACGAGAAATCACGAGACAAATCCATTAAGACTAATTAATATGTCGTTAGAGATTGTTTACTGTAGCACAATGTTATGCAATCACGGCATAATTAGGCTCATTATTACATACGTCTCGAAAAATTAGAAGGCTTTTGAAATAGATTTTGTCACCAATCCACATTTAATACTCTTAATTAGTGTCAAAACAAATTGTAGTTGGAGAAATTTTGCGAACACACAAAAGGCATGCTGCAGACACAGATGGTGACCGGTGATAGGGGCTCCGCTTTGATGACATGCCTGCATGCATCCAGCAAGACTGGATCTGAGGGGTGCCCACAGCCCACTGCACTGCACTACGTACAGGGAGCTCGCGGGACAGCCCCTCCTCTCTCCCAAGAGACACCATGGACCACGGTGCACAGCACCACTGCACTAGTGTTCCAGTGAACAAGTGGCCAAGTGGACGCGCTGGAACTGCAGGGAGCAGGCTTGCTCGCTGGACGCAAGAGGAAAAAAAAGCAGGGGTAAAAATATAAAACAGCGGAGCGCAACCCGGCCTCCTAGCAGGCTGAAGTGCAGCGAACTGTTTTCCCGTGCCTGTGGACATTAAGCAGGGGTAAAAATATAAAACAGCGGAGCGCTACCCTGCTAGTTCAAAATATAAACAGCGTGTATCACCCACCGAAGATTTTCTCTCGTAACAAATCACCATCACCAACCACCAAGAAGAGTATTTTCTCTCGAAATAAATCAAGACCACCACCTGGACAAACGAACAGACTGTGGTCTCTCTTTATGGACACGTGTGTGCATATGGACATTAGACAGGCCGGACAGCTGGCGGCGCGTGAACCGAGGGCTGCTTCTCCCTTGGCTGCCGTTCTTCCTCACATCATGCCCAAGCCACCGAAAATGTTGTGCAGTACCTTGCAGTTATGGAGGGTTCAATCCGGATCGTAGATCTGGCCTCGTCTCCCGTGAAGGTTTGTCTCTTCCCACCCTATGCGCTGGTATTCAAATTAAAATAGCGGTGTATACGTCAGGTTTGCTACGGTAAAGGTGGTGGGGGAATGGGAAAAGCGGACGGCCGTCAGAACTTTTTGACCCACGCGCGGTTGCGGAGCCAATAAAACCTGGACGGGGCACGGTTTGATTCTGTTCACCATGGCCCACTGAACGAAGCTAGACCCTGTAGATCTTAGCCATCATCCAACATGTACATTTTTTAATGTTTTGACTAGACATTTTTCACGGTGGGTAATGTGTTCTCACCATCTATTTATGCAGCCCATGTACCTCTACATCTCACATCAGGTACCAACGTATGATCAAATATATTTTTCTCAACTATAATCCCCATTCACCAGCAACATAACTATAACAATCAAGTACTACTCAGGCCATGTACAAGCCTCACGCACCTGATGCACACTTGTCCTGAATTCAAAAAAAAATGCAAACTAAACCAAAAATTATTTACTATAAACAGAGAATAACTCTTCACTTTGAAAGCGCCCAGCTCGTGCAACACTGTGCACACACTCAGTACTATAATCATATATTCATTTTTTTAATATTTTCATAATATCAAATCGAACAAGTAATTAACAAATATAATTAAAAAAATCAAATTACATAACATCTCTACCTGTGCGCACCATGTACTAGAAAAAGGACACATAACCCGATCAAAAATCCCAAAAAAGGGAAAAATCGTGTAAGAAAATAAAACAAAAAAAGATCAGACGTACAAATGAATTTGGAGCAAAGCGAAAATAAAAAAAGTAGCAGGATAAAAATCAAGAAGTGTGAAAGGGATCCGGGAGCTAGGGGCTGACGGTGGCGCCTCTGCCGCCGTCGGTGTCGACTGTTGTGGAAACCGGGGCTGCTCGAAACCGGGGCCGCACCGGAGCTCCCCGTGGAACTCGCGCCGGCGGGGCAAGGCCACGGTAGTGCTGGAGGTGGTGCTGACGATGTGCTGCGCTGAGGACCAGGGTTTTTTATACCGACCGTTTTGGCAAAACTACCGGCCGGCGGTACCGGCTTACCGCAGCGGTATAAACGGTAACCGCTAAAAACCACTCAAATTCAAATTTCAAATCAAAATGGCCTATACAAACGGTTCGTGGTGGTTTACCGGGCGGTTTGAGCGGTTTACCGCAACGGTTTGGATTTATACCGCTCCGAATTTAAACCGGATCGAAAATTGAACAGTCGGGCGGTTTGACCGGTTTACCGCAACAGTTTGGATTTATACCGCTCGAACCTCGCGGCGAGCGGTTCGGCGGCGGCGGGGCGCGGTCGGCGGCGGACGGGAGCTGGGGTGGAGCGGACAGGGGAAAGGAGGAGTGAGGGAGGCGGATTGCGGCCGCAGGGAGCTCTCTGGGCAGATATTTTGACCCCCACATCGATTGGGCCGACGTGGGCCTTAATGGGCCTGCCGATTTTTTTCTTTTTCTTTTCTGATTTAACTTCTAATTATCGTAAAATATGCTAAACGAAAGAATTTTTGAAAAAATTTGACACCATTAGCATCATCGCAACTTGAAGGATTTATTAGGATTTTTTGGGAATTTTTTTAATTTGAAAATTTGAAAACCCTAGCGGTTCAAACCGCACGGAACCGCAACCGTTCCGCAGCGGTTTAAACGGTAACCGTGGTATAAATTGCGGTTTCGGTTGCATAAAAAAACCATGTGGAGGACACGGGCGCCGCTGCCCCTCCACGGTTTCATCGGCTCGGCACGCGCCATGGCCACGATGCGCGCGGGTCCACGTTGACCTCCGACGCGGTGCTCCCTGTCGTCGCGCCGCGTTGTCCACCACCTGGACCCCGCACCGTGCCGGAGCTCGCCATGGAACCAAGCTCATCCTCGTCCGGGCTCTTCTAGGACCCGCGCCCTCGCCAGATTTGTAGGAGCAGGCGGCGTCGGCCGAGGGGATGAGGCCATCGAGGCCATCCGACCTGGACGACGCCTCGGGAGAGGTTGATAGCGCTGGTGGCATGCCGCAGTCAGCGGGACCGGAGCCGCAGCGTGAACCTCTCGTGGTCGCCTTCCTCCGCGGCAGAGGCCGCCGCCGCGTAGAGCGAGTGGCCTGTCGAGTGCGACCGCGGCATCCTCGCCACGCAGCGCGCGCTGCGCAGAATCTCGAGCTCGATGGCCTCCTCCTTCTTGTCATCCTCATCGCCGTCCTCCTCCTCCTCGGAGCCCTCGTCCAACACGGGTATCGACACAGCCTTCGGCGTCGGGAGGGCTGGCGCATCTCCTGCGGCGAGGGGGCGCCACCGCCACAGGCGCCAGAGCCGGCTTCTCGAGGTTGGCGCGGTAGAGCGGGTAGGTGGCTCGCGACTGCAGCCAGGGGTCGATGCACTCCGGGTGGAAGGCGTGGGAACAGCGCGGCAGCAGGCGGAGGTCGTCGTCGTCCTCGAACGCCGTCAGGCACACGACACACTTGAGCGCGCCTTTTCCGATCTTGTGCGCCACCACCACCCTGTAGGAGACGATGGGGAACGTGGCCACACACCGTGGGGTCCAGCCCGCGCTTCCCCCTCCTGGACAGCCCCCAAGCCCCCGCGGCCGTCGCCGCAGCCGCAGCCGCGGCGGCCTCCCGCGCGCGCCGCTGTCGAGTATGTCTGGGACAACGATGCGTGCCTCGCTGACGCCGCCAGGTTTCGCGCCGCCGTTGCCTCCGCTTGCCACCGGAGGGCCGCGCCCACTCCTCGGACGCCGCGGCCAGGAGCGAGCGCCCTGAGGTGTCCCGGCTCCGCCGTTGCTACCACGGCTTGTCCCCACCACTCGCCGTCGGCCACCAGCACCTGGCCACCACCACAGGGACCGGACGGCGGCACACGCGCCTGCGTGGCTAGGGGAAGGAGCTCGGGGAGGGAGGCGGAGGGAGGCCGAATCTAGAGGAAGGAGCCCGGGCAGGGAGACCGGCGGAGGGAGGCCCTGCTTCGTTCCCCAGCACGGAGGTGGAGAGCTCGAGGGGCGGCGGAGCTCAGGATGGACGGAGGAGAGACAGCTCCAGGGGCGGCGGAGCTCGGGATGGGAGCAGCAGTCACGCCGCTGCCTAGCACATGGGCACCCATGCTTCCTCCGTCACACCCGCACAGATCCGCTGGTGGTCACCGCCGCCGGCGCCCTCGCCTCGCCGGATCTAGAGGACAAGGAGGCGGCGGCTAGGGGGTGGACGTGGGGAAAGGGTTGTCGTCGAGGTCGCCGTCGGTACCGCCTCGTGGCAGATCCGGCGGCCGCTGCTTCGGTGAGAGGAGAGGAGAGAGAGGGGGCAGACGGGGAGAGGATGCTCAAATAATTTTGAAATGAGACGGGATGGAGTTTTGTTTCTAGAGCCGGTCCAGATTCGCTCTTGTACATCTGCCTGAGCATCCGGTTCCTAGACCTGTACAACCCTCGATCGAACACGAGCGCACCATGTTCCAACCCGGTGCACACCGCATACGTATTTGCTTTTGGCCCCCGTATTGACGCTGACACGCTCTGCCGCATCCCTGACCAGGTCCAGATCTCGAAAGACCACCTGACCATCTGCCTATGGTCCGGATGGGATCCTCCACGACTGCACTCCACTATTAATCTTAGTCCCCAAGCCACACCTTCTTCCCTCGTCGCCTTGCCATCCACTTCCGTCGCTTCCACCACCACCCTTTTAATCTCACGGTCCTCCTCACCCTTCATCACCAGCCACGGCTCACCAGTTTTACGACCTTACCTGTCCCGCGATGCTCCCACACTACACCATCTTTCTTCCACCCGCTAACCCACCACCATCGCGCGTCCGCCCCAGGCCCCAACCTCCTCTAGGGATGGCAACGGGGACATCCCCGCCAGGGAGTGCCACCCCGTCCCCGACTCCCTTTATTTTTCCCGCTCCACGTCCCCGCTCCCCGTTTCGAGGGTGATTTTCTCCCGTCCCCGTCCCTGATTGAAGTAACGGGGACCTAACGGGTGAGATATCCCCGATTGCATAACTTCACATTGCAAAGCAAGTATCAATAAAAGCCAACAGAACTGAGATTAAATTGTAGAATCTCATGGTCACATAAAATATCACAAGATCCTTTAGAGGAAAAGAGAGCAAATGCTAGATTAATCGAGTCGAGGCACAAGAGCAAATGGCCAAATACAACATGCTAGCTGATTTTCGGATGAGAGCAATATAAAACTGGATTTGCACTCCCAATCTCCAATGCACAAGGCACATGCTCGCTCACCCACATGCTCGCTCACGCCAATGAAGTCCCTTGCGCAGCTGTAGCTGCTTGGCTTCATACCTGCTCGCCCAGAGCACCACCCACCGATGCAGAGAGAACGCCATGGCGCTTCGACGGTGCTACCTGGATCTGCAGCTCTAGCGCTCGTGCTCGTCAGCCCGCCAGCGTCCTCCTGTGGCACGAAAGACTAAACTAATTTTCTAATAATATGACTAAACTATGAAATACTATTTTTTCTCTTAATATACGAAAATATAATGAGAACTAATTTTGTATTAAGGAAACTAGTTTTCTATCGAAGATATCAATTTTCTAATGACCCGATACTAAATTTCTAATAAGGAAACTACTTTTTTAATAAACATATCAATTTTCTAATGATGAAAACTAATTTTCTAATAAAGAAACTAATTTTCTCATGATTAAATCAATTGAGTAAACTAATTTTCAATATAATTAAATAAATTGACAAAAAATCTATCATGACACACAACATCTCATACATCTATCATAACACTTTCTTTTCTATTAAAACATAGACCAATATGAATCTAAATAATAAAAACCACCATTCTTATCTCATTTGGGAATGTAATTAAATACTCTAAGTACAAAGAATATTACTTAAAATGGCAACCGTAAATGAAGGTAGGATGAAGTAACTAACCTCTACACTAATTCAATGAGTCAAATCGTGGAGAAATCGTCAAGAACGGGCAAAACTCCTAGGGCGCCATTGGGAGGGGAGCTCGAGTTGGAGAGAGGAAGAAGAAGAGGGGAGGGGTGGGGGGGAGGAGGGGAAATAGCTGCACACTGCTCCCATAATAAGACCCTAAGACAAATGTGCTCACATTTGTACCGGCTCATAAGCCCGACAAATGTGATGGCCTCACATTTGTCCGGTCGAGCTCAACCCAGACAAATGTGAAGCATTTGTACCGGGTGGGAGATAACGCCCATGAGACCCCGTGAGAGGGCATTTGTACTTGGTACCTCCAACCCAGACATTATAGTTATTTGTACCGGGGCATAAAATACCCGGTACAAATAAAAAAAACGGCCCTGGGATATATGTGCGATTCTCTAGTAGTGTAAAATGCCCATCAAAACATGAGATTCTCCGTATCCACCAATCGACCACCCATCATGATTATTAGGTTTAGGGCAAGTACATGTAGACCTCTATTTGGCAATACGCATGACTAAATAGACAACTTGTACAATGATTCGTCCATTTGACTGTCTGCAAGACATTTATTTCATCTATTGACACATAAATCATGTTGATCATGTGCATATTTGATCTTTGTAGTCATTTTGGTGCTCGGCTGAAATTGTAGTACCACTACAATATACACTAAACATCCTTCTCCTTTATACTATTGTTTATTTTAATGCATATATATCTATGATCAAGGATCTATACACGAAATATGCCTATCCAAAGAACCTATTTCATGCCAATTTGACTATCTAAAGGACCTATATGTGAAAATCATTTCTAGAAAGAGCTCAAATGTAAATTGCAAGGAGAAAATATATCTCCCGTGACAGTCCGTGACCGAGCCTTCTCTGAAAATATATCCCGCCATTACTACGGATCGACGAGGCGGCGACAACGTCTTTGGCGTCGTCGATTTCGCTTTGGAGCACATGCCCCCGTCGTCCTCTCGTGAAGGGACGGCACGGCCGTCTGTTCGGGCAAGCGGGGGGCTTTCTGCAAATAATCCAACACATGACGGCAAGAGACGACCGCTTTTACGTGCCCTTATGAGTTACTCCCTCCGGTTCCATATTAGAAGTCGTTTAGGACAGCAACACGGTCATCAAAGCACAACTTTGACTTCTCTTTTCTCTAAAAATCTTTATTGGAAAGTTATATATGTATATTCTTATGAAAGTAATTTTCAAGACAAATCTATTTATATGATTTTTACATTTTCAAACTCGACGACTTAAAAGTTACTCATGATTTATATTCCTAATGTTTGACTCAAACCTTGTCCAAAACGACTTCTAATAGGGAACTGGGGGAGTAATTTTTTGGACGTTTTATTGAACTTCTCCAACATCTGGCATTATTAGCTGTGTTTAATGCGTCTACCTAAAATACCAATCTCAATGGAGAGGGTCAGGCAGTCCCAATGTGATACTAATTGGAGTTTCTATCTCTTTTAATTACATTGACAACTCACCAATTTGCTGATGTGGTAGACAAATTAATGAAGAGAGAGGAGGAAAGGAAGAAATTGTTTCCTGAGGAGGAAACGGCGTCTACGCAAGAATCGAAGCATGAAGAAACAATAAAAATCGCATCGGGAAGAAACTGCCTCGTTTCCATGGACTTCCTCCCGATCCTGGCGACACCAAGATGGCTGACTCGGACAGGCCGGGCTGCTCCACGCCGCCACGACCCGGCCGGCGAGCTGCTCCACGCCGCAGTGACCTGGCCGGGCGCGCTCATGCCGGCAAGAAGCTCCAGGCCGCCGCGACGACCGGTGGGGCTCCACACCGCCGGACCATGAGCGAGCTCCAAGCCACGACCACGGGGCCGTGAGCTCCAGTGCAGCACTTTGCCACCGAGCAGATTGGAAGAGATGCGTGGCAGCCTGGGGGAAGGAGAAAGTGAAGGGAGAGCGGAAAGGTGAGCGAGGCATGTAAGATCCCGAGAGGAGAATTTATTGGAATAAGATAGATGATTGGTCGATTTTTGTCCAAGTTTTGTAGACATTTTGCATTGTGGAGAACTAGTTTCTTACTATGCTATAGAAATCGCAGTGGTTTCTTGCATTGGGACCGCCTCATAAACATTAAATATCATGTCATTAGCATAGTTCTCAAGTTTCTAGTCTCGATAATCGCATGGCGATGTCTCTCCCATTAAGACCGGACTAAGGGTAGTCTAAGGGTGCGTTTGGTAGGGCTCGACCGTGGTTGTGGCGCTGGTTGTGGTTGTGGTGGAGCGGATTATGTGGTGGAGCTGAAACCGTTTTTGAAGAAACGTTTGGCAAAACAAATTTTCTCTGGTGTGTGAAGAGTGAAATGTCCATAATACCCTTCCTTCTCTATTTCCTTCTTTTTCCCTCCTATTTTTCCTTTTCCTTTTATTTTTCCTTCTTATTTTTTCTCATTTTATTTCTCCTCCTTCCTTATCTCCATCACCCATGTGCCTTATCCACTGCGCTTATTGCACACGCACTGCGCCGCCGACTCTCCACCACAAGCCCCCCTGCAGCCCACCGCCGGGACCTCCCTCGCTGTCCTCCACCGGCCGCACAAGATGGGTCACCTCCCGCCTCCGCTGCGCCGCCGGCTGCTCCTCAAGCCACGGCCCGGCCCACTCCTCAAGACCACTGCGGTCTCTCCGCCGTGAAGCGTCGGAGGCGAGCGTGGCGCCGAGGTCCTGCACCTCGCCTCCCTCGTTCGCACGCTCTCATCTGTGGTGGCGGCCTCGCTTCGGCTCTGGTGGCTCGAGGTGAATGAAATCGGATCGAGCTCCTCCTCCCTTCCCTGCCTCCTGGCACCTCTCACTTCCTCGCCGGCCTCTCTCCGGCTGCCTCGCCTCAGGGCTCCATCTCCCACGCCCGCACTTTAACCGTGGGCCCCGAGGGCAAAGGATGGGGGTGGAGCCGGAGCAGGCGTGGGGAGCTGCGATTTTCAGCTCCCTCCCGGCCGAATCGCTCTAGTGAGAACATTTTGCGGTCGCTCCCATGGAGAAGCTGTTTTTCTTCCCCATCTGGTAGCACTTCGTCAAAAATAGCTCCGGAGCGGCAGGAGGAGCGCTACCAAACGCACCCTAAGGCCAATCTCAGTTGCAATGTCATGGGCACGCATTACCAAGTCTACTACATCGCTTTTCAAAGATGATGACCTGTCACTCTCAATACACAGGTTCATGGGCACAGTTTGAGAGATAGAATGCATCATTAAAATATTACATTTGTCATCACCATGACCCTGTAATCTTCTCTCAATGCAGGGTCATAAGTATTGGTAACTGTACCCACCTAAGGTCATCACCATGACCCTATCCCCCTTCATTAATTTGGTGTTATGTAATAAAAAAAAGTTTATGTGGGAGTCTATTGATTGTTGATGACCCTGCCACTGAGACTGGCCTAAGTGGAAGTGTCATAGCACAATTATCAAGATTGGGAACTTAAGAATTGTGCCGTGAGTGTTATGGTGATGACACTCCTCTCTCATCCCATTACATTACACTCTCCTTACTCTCTCTCTCTCTCTAAATTTGTTGAAGTGGCATGATATTTAATGCCGATGACCTTTGCTATGACACATTGAGACTGGAGGAGATGGTCTGCATAATTGGGATGCTAGGATACAGTTCAATACTAGAGCCACTTAACTTGCATTGTACATTTTTCAGGTAAAAGAGAGCTTTATTAATCAAATTGGAGAGTTACAATAATTGCCGATCAAGTTCGTAACGCACGCAGGCACGTCCCCCGACCCCATAGCCGTATGAGTATTTCGTCTAGCTAATCGCAAGCAATTAAATTGTCCTCTCTCTTCACCTGAGCTATTTTCCATTCTACCAGTACATGTGCCTGTTCCTTGGCTTCCTCTTACTTGCATTGTACCCTTCTCTCCTCTATTTCATCATTACTCCAGTTTGGTAAATGAAGTCGTTTTGAAAAAGATTTGAGTCAAACATTGGGAATATAAATCATGAATAACTTTTAAGTCGTTGAATTTGGAAATGTGAAAAGTACATGAATAATAGATATGTCTTGCAAAATACTTTCATAAAATTATACATATGTTAGTTGATAAATATTTTTATAAAAATAAGAAGTCAAAGTTGTACTTTGGTGACCATGTGGCTGTCATAAACGACTTCATTGACTACGTCTTGTATCCTTTAGTACCTTTCACTATATATTGTGTCCTGCTCCGCAAATTAATAGTTTAGTTGAAGTTAGGGTTTACCATTTTTACCATTTTCTCCTCTCTGGATCCTCTCTCCTTTGACTTTTCCCAATTATGCTTCAATTTCTTTAACGATGGAATGGGTGGGTAGAGAAGCAATAGGTACAATGAGTGTATTTTGGGCTAATTATTTGCATAATATATAGTAGCAACAGTGTGATTTACTGTAGCTATTATTACTTGAATAATAAGAATTTTTGCAATTTCTACTACTTCACACAGAAGTGTGGATGCATCTTCGGTTGACTCTGATTACTACAACCTCTGTCCTCGATTATTCGACGTTTCAAAAAAACTAAATACTTGCAGCTAGCTATGTTGAGCTGTCCGGAATGTAAAGTACTTCCTCTGTATTGAAATATTAGTCGTCACTGACCATTAATTTTTTAAAAGATTAATATAAATATGTAAAAGGATAAGTCAAGTTTAAAATATCTACAATAGTAAAATATATAGCAAACAAAATAGATGACACTAGCATAATTTTTTGAATAAGACAAATGGTTAAAGTTGTGAAAAAAGTCAATGATGACAAATATTTCGATACGGAGGGAGTAATCCTGAACGGAGGAAGTAAGATTCAGTTACTTAGGTGTTAACCAAGGGCGAGCTGCAACTAAAGCCGCCTAGGCCGTGGCCGAACAAGGTCCACTACTCCCCATAATTTGTTGGCCCATAAACAAACCTTTTAAGCCTCATGAAACTAGGGTAGCAACAGAGTAGAGGCACATAGAGCCCAGGTCGACAACACGAGTTGTGACTCGCGAGGGGGGATCTCACCACCGCCGCTGCCTGCCTAGCAAAACTACGTCATTTCGTCACCTGGTGCTCGTCTGGAGTCTGGTTGCGCCAGCTGGAAGGAAGCGGACTGCCATCTCTCTCCGCCGCCGGAGCTCCACAGTGCGCCCACGAACGCCGCACTGCCCGCCGCAGCACTGGCCGCGGACGAGCTGGAGCTCCACCGTGGAAGGTCCACCAGCGAGCTAGACCACAACAAGAGCTCCGTCGCAAACCTGCTAGCACTGGCCGCATATGAGTTGCATATGAGTTGGATCTTCGTCGTGGACCGCGCCACACCGACCGCGCGAGCTGGATCTCGCCCGCGGCCCAGGTCGCTGGTTGGGCCAGCGGAGCTCCGCGGCACCGGTCAGGCAAGCTGCGGTCATAGTCACGATTTTGGCCCTAGTCGTTATCAAAAGCTAGCTCCGCCACTGGTATTAACGTAAATATTCTGTAGTATATAGCATGCATCACATACTACGTACTTAACACGATCATAAATGTATGAGGTTTCAGTGTTAGGCACAAAAATGTTGTTGCCTTTCACTTTTACATTGCAATGGGAAGAGATAGCATTTCTTTTATGAAAATATGCATGAGGCAAGAAGCTAGTTATAGGATGCCATGCATACATTTGCAAAAGGACAAAAATATGTTTCCTGCAAGTTTAGTTCGATAGCATATATACACACCGAATATGTAAACAGGTGCTCTCACCTTTACCCTCACTTAGGGTTTAATTAGGCACAATATATGCACCACCAATGTACTGTACTTCCAACCTAGAATTTAATCCAAGGGCAAAGGTGAGAGCACCTGTTTACATTGAGCTAGTTAAAGTTAAGGTTTTTTTACGGTGGACCATACCACTCTATACCACTGTTAGAAAAGGACCAGTATGAAAGGATCCGGTTATTGAGATTAATTGTATACCACCACGCTTTAACATATGGTATAGGGTGGTATGCATAGGTGGTATAGAGGTATTATTAGTATATTTTCTTGGTGGCATAAACGAAATATAAGATTTCTTTATTTCAATTTTTTAATTTCCCTCTGGTGGTATAGCCATTTTTTTTCAAAATTCAAAAATGAAAAATTTGATTTCAAAAATGATTTTTCCAAATTTTTTTCATTTCAAATTTTCTTGATGGCACAAACGAAATATATCATTTTTTCATTTCTCTCTAGTGGTATGGCCGATTCTTTTCAAATTTCAAAATGAAAATTTCATTTCAAATTTCAAAAATGAAAATTCAATTTTTTTTATTTCCCTGTGGTGGTATGGCCAAATTTTTTCAAATTTCAAAAACAAAAATTTTCATTTCAAATTTTTCATGGTGGTATAAACGATTTTTTTTTCTCGACCCGAGGTTGCCAAATTTACAAAAGTTACCTAATTACCCTTACCAAAAATAGCCTTGCCGAGAGCGAGGTTCCTCCTTGTACTTCCTCCGGCGGGACCTCTCGGCGGATACACGCCGAGACTCGCTGGCTTTCTGCAAGAAGCGCCTCACGGTCACGCCACGAGTGGGGTCCACCTTGCCGAGAGCCGAGATCGACTCTGGAAGAAGCTCCCGAGAGCCGTGGACCGTGCTCGGCGAAGGAGCCTTCTTCGCCGAGAGCCATGGACTTAGCTCTCGGCGAAGAGGAGAACACGCCTGGGGATATTCGCCGAGAGCTGTGGACTTAGCTCTAGGCGAAGAGGTGTCTTTTTTCCTTTTTCCAAAGAGCCTCAAATATTTGCACAAATAACATAAATCATCGCAGGTATATATAATCATCACAGGCATATATAATCATCATCACAGACATATATAATCATCACAGGCAGCTAATATTCATCACAGGCAGTTCGTAATCATCACATAGTCCACCGATGATCACATAATCGACAAATTCGATAAGTGCAAAGTCACGAATCGCAAGTCACAATGGTCCAAAGCAAGTCACAAATGTCCAAATGCAAATAAAAGTAGCTAAGTCCAACGAACTCACTCTGCTCGTCACGATCATGCGCGATCGGGACCCCGAGATATCATGACCACTGCAAAATTCATGATTTTCAAACTTCATTTGAATTTTATACAATTTTTTTACCTTTATACCACACGATCTTCATCATGATCAGAGAACCAAATGCCAAAAATTTAGCTTCATTTCATGTACATAGTCTTAGAGATGTCTCATAAACATGAATATCATTTTTCGAACAAATTTACTCTATAATTTTATGCACTTGCAGTTCATATCGGACGTATAAGAAAAAAATACATAGAAAGAAGTAAAATTGTTAAATATAGCAAACAAAGACAAAATGGCGCCAATTTTGAACATGTACATTGAATGAGTATGTTGAGCAAGGAAAAAGTTTGAAGTAAAAAATGTGAAGTTTTTTTGAAAACTTTGCCGTGAGTAGGGAGCATACACTCACCAAAGAGGTGATGCTCTTGGCAAAGGTGCTCCCTGTGCCGTGGGTAAGCTCTTCGCCGAGAGCTGAGGAGGTCTGGCTCTCGGCGAATTTGACGCACGGATAATCTAGGATAACCGCGGCCAGCGCTGTCACCGGATTCTTCGCCGAGAGCTTGGGGTCTCTGGCTCTCGGCGAAGAACGTGCACTGTGGCCGGGCCCTTCACGAGAGCGGAGCCCCGCTCGGCCGAAGGAGCTGCGTCGTGGGCCCAAACATCGCTGAGAGTAGGACCCATGGCTCTCGGCGAAGAGCGCCTCTGCCGAGAGCCGGGTCTTTGGCTCTCGGCGAAGCTGCGGGCTCACGGTGAAAGCTTTGTTTCCGGTAGTGTATGCTGCATAGTGCATACCACCACGTATGATCCAACCGTAAAGAGCCCTAAAGTTTTAATAGAAGGAGAAAGGTGAACACCTCTGTTGATTGAGTTAATTGGGACTAGAAATCGGTAGTTTGAGTTATTAAATGGATCAGCATGACTCATGAGTACTTGCATATTACGTAATTTATTCCAACAATTTACTACATTGTTCTTTCAGTGGTCGTCATTGTGCTCAAGGCGACTATGACAACTTCGTAAATCTTAAAATCCGTCCGCTCAGTGTTTTGAAAACGCTCATAAAGATAGAGCTTGCGTGCATGTATTAGTTACCGTCAGTGTTTGTGTGCATCTACATGGGCCCATGCGAATCAAAAACCTCAACTATATCCATTTATATATAGACAGTTGAAAATGGCATTTATATAGTAAGTATAATAATTAGAGTTGAAAAAGGCTAAAACTTTCGTACAAATATCACCCCCGTGATCCCCCATTATATAAACTCCTCCCGGTCGGTCTTGGTATTCCGTTGCCACTGCTACCAGATCTGGCATTGGTAGCAGCAAGCGGAAGCGACACACAGCAGCACAGTGCAATGGACGAGCATGTCCGCCCTGCCACCTCCAGCAGCTCTCCCTCCTCGGCCTCCTTCTTCTCCACCGCCGGTCACCACCAGGAGTTCGAGTTCATGCCCTCCGATGTCCTGGAGGGATTGCTGGGCGACGAGGACTGGATGGATGAGGCCCCAGACCCAGATGGCGTCACGCTCGGCTACGAGGGCTCGAGCTCGCGCTCGCCGGGAAACGACCTGCCCGGCGAGCCGCCGGCACCTGAGCTAAGGAGGCGTGGCCGGAGACCAGGGCCCCGGTCCGACGCCCCCGTCCTTAGCCACGTGGAGGCGGAGCGGCAGCGGCGGGATAGGCTCAACCGCCGCTTCTGCGAGCTCCGGGCCGCCGTGCCCACCGTGTCCCGGTTGGACAAGGCCTCCCTCCTGTCCGACGCCGCCACCTACATCACCCAGCTGCGAGACCGTGTCAAGCAGCTGGAGGCTGAGACCAGGCGTGCTGCTGGTATGACCTCCGCCCCGGCGACGGAGGCCACCTCCTTGCTCGGCGTCCAGGCGGAGGAGCTGGAGCTGGAGGTGCGCATGGTCGGCGGGGAGGCGGCGGCGCTGCGCCTGACCACGGCTGCGGCGCGCCACCGCCACGCCCCCGCGCGCTTCATGCTCGCGCTCCGCTCGCTGGATCTGACGGTGCAGCACGCGTGCGTGTGCCTCGTGGGCGGCGCCACCGTGCAGGACGCCGTCGTCGACGTGCCCGCCGGGCTGCGCGACGAGCACGGCCTCCGCGCGGCGTTGCTACACATGCTGCAGCAGACCCGTTGGTAGCCTCGTGGGTCGTCGGCAGGTTTGCGCTGATCTGCTCCGAAGTCTCCGAATCTCCGATCTCTGCCGCCAAAATCAGGGCTCCTGCTAGCTAGTGTTTCATGGCCGGCTTGGCATACTCGATCTGTGCCAAATCAAGCTAGCTGCAAGTGTCATCGTGCTTCTTTCTTCTTTCTTGCAATGCCGCTCTGTCTTTGCACAAGCATATATTGCTTAGTGAGTTCATATTTTTGGTGGTGGTGCAGCCACTCAATGAAAGGAAAGGGATTTAGCTAGAATTTGTGCTATTGGATTGGTAGGGAAATTAGTTCATCGTTTGCCTGTCAACTCCAAAGGTCGTGCCGGATCTATCCGATGGCTACTCATACACTATCAAACGCATAAGTTTATTTAAATTACACGTATTTCTTGAAAAATTTGAGATTTATTAGTTCCATCCAAACTAAATCGAAGTACTTCCGGGTGAAATACAGTCAGTTGGAGCTTAATCAGTTTATTTAGATGCTGTCGTCAGCAGTTTTCTTCTTGTGTTCTCGTTCTGAATTTCATGTTCATTGCATGGTTTCGTTCACGGCCGGCACTCTCTTCATGTGTTCAAGGCACCACTATATATGTATATTTGTGATCCATATGCATTACACAATTAACATGTATATATATCGAGCTGTGTATTTTTGCTTGGCTATGAGTGAATAAGCAAAATCTTCGAAGCAACATTGTGTTTGACAAACAAAAAGTACATTTTTTTGTGCAGGCGTTATTCAAACTATGTACTTATTGGACAAGCTTCCTGGGATTGATGCAAAAACAGGCGGAGGATCAAGAATTTGTGTGCCGAACATGCCACGCACACGCTTAATTTTAAGACTACAACAATGGAGGTCTTTGCCAACCATGGATGGATTTTTAGCAAGATCATTCTAAAGGCTCTGATTATTCTCTTTTATTCAGCATTTTCTTCCCAAACTAAGGAACTATATGTTTGATCTTGTTGCAAGTGCAGCTATTGTAATAAAGCATCTAATGATGTGGAGGCTGGAGCTTTGTTTCCATTATCTAAAACTATATAGCTGTGCATTTGATTATTAACTTCTTGTTTGGTTTGACAAACTTCAGCTCTTCTTTTGAGGACATGTTAGTTGCTACTCCGACCCTCTATCCTGAAATACAAGGCATTCTGAGTTTGGTCAAAGCTAAACATTTTAAAGTTTGACTAAGTTTCTAGATGAAAATATTAACATATACCACATCAACTAAGTAAAGTATAAAATATAGCTCATAACGAAGCTAATGATGCTTATTGGGTATCGCAATTATTATTCCTATTTTCTATAGGCGGTCAAACTTCAGATGGTTTAACCTATATAAAAACTCAGGATGCCTCATATTTTTCCTCAACATCTCTTATGATGTAATAGAAAATATTTAAATTTCTCAGCATATATCTATCCCAGTAGAATGTTTAAGCTACTAAAGGAAAAATATTATTCATGAGAGAAAAATAGCGTCGATTTGTACGGCAGATTTGTGTGAGAGAAAAATAATGCAGAAAAACCCAAACAAGAGAAGCCGAACTGAGCCATGAGTTTTCACTGAGAAATATGTGGATATAAAGGCATGGTTTATTTCAAAAAAAAAGGCATGGTTCAATTAAGTTATGTTCACTGCAAAACATAAATTTTAAAATGATTGAAAGGAGTTCATACTGATACATCAGATTAACTCTATTACGATTCTTGAATTTTCCTTTTCTTTTCGAAAAGTGGATCAAATTATACATGTCAATTAATGCTTGCTTTTGTATTGCGTCAACTTTTATCCTTTTTAGCAAAGAGAAAGTATGTACAACTCTCATCCTCTACACCAAACAATACTCATTATTCCCTTCTGAAAGCGGGGAAAGAATCGGGCAGATTTATACCATGAATGAATATATTTGAGGGATATGAGTGCACACGGGTCCCCACCGAGACTAGGATACTAGCCGTCCTGACAAGCGGGTACCCACCTGACCATGGTGTGCGGGGCAAGGCATGAAAATGTGTGGAGTACAAGCTTGGAGGCCAGGCAAAACATATTTTTCACATGGATATTGTGAGATACATATTATTGTAAACCGACTCGTAGTGATCTCCTGGTAACAATCGACTGGGATTAGATCCTGTCTGATTGTAACCATATGTCGTCAGCCTATATAATAGGGCCAAGGGCACCCTCCAAGGCACATCAACTCTTCACCCCTGCAATCAACAATACAATCCACCAGAACATAGGACATAGGGTATTACTCTCTCAAGGCTTGAACCTCTCTAAACCTTGCGCCCATGTGTTACCATTCGAGTTTCTGGGCACCCCTAGGTGGACTGTTAAACACTAAATCTGATAATATTGTATTTGAAACTTTAATAAGTGTATAGCCACGAGAAGAAAATGAACCATTGAAGTATATATTTGGCCCCTCTTTACTGAATGAAAACAAATAACATGCTTATTATATATCTCTCTATATAATTAATAACCATATATTTTTTTTGAGAATTACATAGTACAACGCAGACGCCACAACACGCATACACTCACCCCTATGAATACACGTGACGCAAACCCTACCCCTATGAGCACCTCCGAAGGACTGAGCACCGGCAGATCTGGAGATTCCCGAAGTCACCAAAGGCGTCTCGTCGTCGACGGGAATGTCGCTTACCACTTAACGCATAACGCCGGTAAATCCTGGAAAATCTAGGAAAGGGTGCGAGCACCAGGATTTGAACCCTGGTGGGTAGCGTCCCACTGGACCGTCCTACCATTGGACTACAAGCCCAATCGCAATTAATAACCATATATACATAGTAAATTGTTACCACATGAAAAGGAGGATCAATTTATTACAAAATTTTCTTATTCCTGGATACCCAAATGCTAGTGCTGCTAATTATGTTTCGGTTATCTGAATTTTGCGTCAAGGAACAGAAGTATATCATCTCACATATTATGGTTGTGCATATGTTTTGAATAAAATGAAGACGGTCAGAAATTAAATATCAACATGATATTTAGCCATCGTCATTTGAGTAAAATGGAGGCGAATAAAGAAATTATTTGGTCCACATGCACCAAATATAGCGTGAGATGATAAATCGTAAATAGTGCTCCAAACCATATATACCATCATGCAAGCATGCTGATAAGATATCACATCAAGGTCGTCCTTATTGATTATTATTGCTACTATATATTTGGAGTATCTGCTGTATATATATCATTGATTTATTTATTCCTACACGTTCATCACTTGTTTTTCAAGTCACCCATCATTATGTTGGCAGCAGGTCGAGGTAGGGCTCACTACTCATGTCAATTTGTGCATGTTTGAGAAATAATAACACTAGCTAGCTAGGATACTGTTTGCTGTAGTGTATGGACCCCTTGACAGCGTTTGGGTACGGGGCAACGTTAAATTTGTGCAGAGAGAGAAGATGCCAAACCCAGCTGTACAGACGCAGGAACCGCTGGGGGGCAAAAGCAGGAAGGACGGCACGATAGCTGCAGAGAAGCCAGCTCAAGGCTTGAGGGCACCCCGGCCACCCATCGAGCAAACGATGGCTTCAGCTAGCTCACAGTCGTCACTACTCACTAGCTGCATATGCACCCGCCGGTCGCTGGGCCAGGCGCCCCCGTGCATTTGGCATGTGTTGTGGGGGCCCGGCCGGCCCGCAGCATGCTTGCACGGAAACAACGTGCGACACGACTCGTCTAGAACTGTGGTAGATATATATATTGGCATGGCTCACAGACACCAAGAGAAAAATTAGCTGTTTAATTCAATTCAATACATGTAGAGGATGTGTCGACGGGGTCTTAAGATGGAACTTAATTTGGCTAATAATGTATTTACACACATTATTAGCAATCTATGTAACTTGTTATACATTATTGATGGTTCAAGTAATTTAGAAAATTTTGTCAGGCAAAAATTCTGAAATGGGGTATGTTATTTGGAATCGGATCGGTTGGAAATAGACCAAGTGGTCCCTGGGCATTGTCCATCCATATCCAGCTCAAAAATCATTTCCCTCCTTTGTGAGCTCACCGAGCTAGATCGATTTCAAAAGTGCGTGGTGGTTGGAAATGATACGCCCTCGATCTTATTCAGGCATGCAGGAATGTTTCCTTGTAGGAGGGAGCATGTGGATCACGACTCAACATTAGCTGCAGATAATTGAGCGAGCATTGCATATTTGATAAATGTTCACGGACCAGGGGGGGGGGGTCATGGATGGGCTTGCAGTTTCTCAGCGCGGCAGATTCGCAGAGAATACGCGAGGCGCGCGTGGGACTTTGGGTGTGTGCAAAACCCTAGGAGATGCATGCATGGGCTTGCAGTTTTGGGACCAGTTATGTGGTGCAGCATGCCGACTTGCCAAGGGAGCACAATGCGCACAATGATCACATGTGACTGACGCGACTCTGTAGGAGCCCTGCGCACATCGGCATGCATGCAGGCTGCAGCTACCGATGTGGCAACAAAAAATCTGTTAGAGAAATATAATGGCGGACTTAAACCAGTTTTACCCACCCTGGCCATGCGGCCATGCCTTAACCTCCCTCCTCCCATGGCCCTGCCCCTCACAGGTCTGGTACAATATGATTATTTGCTAAAATACGTCCGAAGAAATATTGGACTCTTCATGTATGGGGAAATCTCTTTTTGTTTCTTTTTTTGAGAAAAACTAGAAGGATTCCCGTGTTGCTCTTGAAGTTGGAATTTATAGAGATTTGAATTTTAATCACAATTACATGTTGTGGTAGTTAGAACTTATTCAAACAATTTATTATAATACTATGTATCAACAACATAGTGTGTTGCCTTGAAATTTTAGAGATAAATTGAGACAATAGATAAAAAGTAACAACCATTTGAATGGGCCACTTCTTAAATGATCACGATTTAGGTCAAAAATAAAACATGAGAAAATGAAAATAAATATATGAAACTTTGTTATAGTATTTTTGTTTTATATAGCACAATATTTGCTTGAAATTGATGCCATGATGACTGCTCGTCGACCGAGAGGCAATCATCACAGGGTTGCTGCGGGAATAGAGAAGTTACATAAACAAATTTATATGAATCTGACAGAAATATAGCTAAGAACCCTTTGGACGAATCTAGGCATGTAAAACAACAGAACAGAAAATATATAGTAGAAATATAATAGGAACGTGTATAGAAAACAAAATATTAGAAAACATACAAATTTCATAGGAACCGGTTTTGTAACGATCATGAAAAAAATGAATTTGTATTATTTGGAGACCGGATGTGGGAGATATGACATCGGCAAGGAAGGGCTGTAACATGAAAATCAAGAGGCTGATTTTATGAAAACCAAGTTTGCTTAACTCCCAAGCAAGATCTCGTGCAAGGAAAGGTGGAGCACGCCCAAGGCTCCCTAAGGGTATATATAAATACAACTCCCAAGGCGCCCAAGGGGGTGACCATTCATATCCATTCATTAGAGAGCCGTCAAATTGAAGGACACATACCGGGTAGGCCGACGGCCGTGAGTCCTCGACGTTGCTTAGGAGATGGCTTAGGCTAGATCCTAGCTGCCATGGTGGAGTTCCGGAGCCATGCCTCGGATCCATCAAGGCATATGTACGTTTGACGGTGATATCAATCTAATCTTCTCTCTACTTTTGATCTACTTCGATGCATGCTTTATCATCCATATGTGTAGCTAGCATATGTTCTTAGTAGGAACAAATTTAATTGTGATGGTTAGTCTATGTCTTGCGGATACATCGTAGTAGTGCACAAGAAGTCGGTGATTGATTACCCTCGTGTGGTGACAGCATGCGGGAGGTAAAAGGTCAAACGAACATGTAATGTTGAGTTTGATCTACGGCGAGTATCGTGAGTGTCACTAGGTAAAGCTTTGGGAAACCTTCGGCGTGTCGTCGACGCGCACCTTGCAATGACATTCACGGGAAAGTACTAGGAATATCTTTTTATCATGGTATAGGTTAGATTAGTTTATCGCTTTGACCGGAGGTTCAACTAGAAGACGGTGGGTTTGTGCTACCTTTGGTCGTGTTATCTTATGGCTACCGAATGTGATCCCCACATTCATCCAACGTTTGTATGTTAACCTTTTTATGTAATATATGCTTCGTGTTAGGATAGGTTCGATAAATTAGATGGTAAACCTCAGTCAGTTCGCTTCCGATCCACGGATTGATAAACCTTAGAGTAAGACTCTAAGGGAAGAGCTACAATGATCCGTACGTTTACGATTCTACTTGACGCGCCTTTAATTTGAGCCGTCAACATAGGGGAGCCGGCTGCCAAGACATGGGGCAGGAGCCCCCACGGACTGACGAGACCGCCATCAACCACGTCGAGGCCGAGAGCGGCAGCGGCGGGACAAGCTCCACCGCCTGTTCTGCGAGCTCCAGGCTTGTCGTGCCCACCATGTCCCTGATGGACAAGGCGTCCATTCTTGCCGACGCCATCGGCTACATCGCCGAGCTGCTCGGCGCAGCTCGAGGCCAAGGTCAGGGACGCCGCGGCGCGCCATGGCACGCTGCCCACCCCCGTCGCTACTATGACAACCGCCGCCCACTCCTTCAGCATCAGCAGGCTTGAGCTGGAGAACCTCGAGGTTTGGACTTGTGTGGCATGTCTGATTGCATGCGGTGCATTTGCTACCATTATATGTTTATGCTGTCATTGATGTACGTGCGTATTAAGCACGTTTTTTTAGATTGTATGTAAATAATCTACTATGTACGCCTATTATTCGTCTTGGTTAATATAACATCTCATATACTTAGAAACACAGATATGAAAAGCTGATGAGCAGATTATGGAGTCCTTTCGAAATCATAATTCGTTTGTATACAAATTTGACCACTCATTTTATTCAAAAACGTACAAATGTAGTTAAATTTGAGTTATTTTTGAAGAAATTCAATTAATAAAGCAAGTCAAAATTGATGTGATATTTTGCATAGTTTTTTGAATAAGCCCAGCAGTCAAATGAAATATAATTTGGAACGGAGGAAGTACTTAATACGCACCCACATCAATATTTCCAAAAGATAAAAGGAAGCAAAAAAAAGTAAAAATAAGGAATAATTGGATCCATACCATTAAAAGATCTCAAAGTTAGACTCCACATGTCATTGACTCATGTGAACCCCACATATCATTGACTTAGCAATGGTATATATATAACTTTTGGTTCTTTTAATGGTATGATCTAACTTTCCCAAAGAATAATGGTATATAGCAATGTATGCAATGTACCTCTTTTTTACATGATGAGTTACTCCATAATAACGAGGAAAGGAAGAAGGAAAAGAAGATGATGTTGCAAACAAGATTACAAGAAGATAAAATGCTTCAAGCCACTAACTGTTGTCTTTTGATGGATAACAAGAGCAGCGAAAGGAGCTTCTGAAAAATTCTGGGCCAAGAGGGGCTTTGCACCCCCAGCGAAAGGAGCTTCAAGCCACTAACTGTTGTCTTTTGATATATTTATTTATTCATTTTGGAAAAATATTCAACCGTTTCAAAATTTAGCAAATTTGACCTTCAACGCGTGCGCAGCCGCGATTAGCGGCATTGCGACCAACCCGCGCGCTACGGCGGTTGGGCCAACCGCCACGGGGGCTAAGGGCGGGAAGGCCAGCCGCCGTGGGTCACGGCGGTTGACCGCCTAATCACCGTGGGCAATGGCGGCAAGCCCGGGCCACCGGCGCGAAGATCTGCAGCCGTGGCCAGTAGTGCGGCTGCGGCCCACGGCAGTCGTCGACCCTCTATAAGAGCCGAAAATTAGCCCGAAATTATCACAATAATTCAAAAAGAAAGAGAGGGAAGGAGAAGAGAGAGGCGGAGGCGGAGCAAATAAGCTCACGGTTCTTCGCTTCATTGTAGGTATTTCGTTGATATCAACCCTTTTAGTACTGCATTTAGATGTAATAAAAGCATATTTAGTATTGATTCACTAGATTTCTTTAGATCCTGAGGGATGAAATAGATCCTGCTTGTAGGGTTTAGGGTTGAGAAGGAGAAGAGAGGGAGGTGGAGGGCGAGCAAGCTCTCGCTTCTTCTTCGCTTCATTGCGTGTATTTGATTTCAACTCTTTTAGTAATTTTACTTAGATATAATGAAAATGTAATTACTATTAATTCACTAGATTTCTGGAGTATAGATCTGTGGTTGTAGTTTAGATTTTAGTTTATATGTTTGACACTCATTAGATTATTTTAGGTAACATATTTACTGTTGATTGTGTAGATTTCGGCGGATTAGTTTGCAATTTTAGTTTAGATTTTAGTCTATTTGTTTGTTAGTTCCTGGATGTAGTATTTGATAGCTGTTATTGCTTTTTATTATGAATCGACATGTTGGAGACAACACCTAATTGTATTATGGATCTGGAGAAATTATATATGGTCCACAAGGAGTTGACTTGTCAAATTTTAGTTCAGTTGAGAAAAATGTTAAAAGAGCAGTAGAAAGAACTTAGGAGGGTATAACCAACTGGCTGGTCAAGTCATTTGCAGTAGATTTAGAGCACCAATGCCTGTTGGTGATGGCACTAATCAATAGAAGTGAACATGTGTATTGGGAGCTCGTACACTTGAAGGGACTCCACAATGGAGGAGTTTTATCAAATGCATGCCAAGTTGGTTTGCCCGTGATTTTGTTTGTCCAAGTTTTCCGGGTGGGTCTAGCGAAATCAAGTGCATGAGGAAGCTGAGGATGTGGACGAGAGGGAAGGTGATGAAGAAGGGGAACAACAAGAGGAGGAAGAAGGGGATTCTGAAGGTGATGAGACATCTAGAAGTTATGTTGTCACCGGGTTTTGTTGATGAGGAGAAGGAAACCCAGGTGATGAGACATTACCAGAGAGTTAGAATCGATGAACGTGCATTGGAAGAGAACTCCTCGGATGATGATTATGATGATGATTATGATCAGTCTGAGGATCATGTGCCCTGAGATTGGCAGAACTACGATTTCTCACAGTATCCTGTTAATCGTGGTGAGAATGTGCCACCGAGTACACCGAGAATGAGGTTACAGAGGCGCCATGTACCCCAAGATCGCACATGTGAAGGATGCGATCAAGCGTTGGTCCACCTTGACTCGCACAGGGAGTTCGTGGTAGTGTAGAGTCGTCCGAGGATATATGATGTGCATTGCAAGAAGTAGGATTGTGCTTTTTGTTGACGGCTGTTAAGTGCTTACTTTAGCCGTCAATTTACTCATGAATAAAGGAGCAAAGGACATTTCTTACACGCATTTAGTTAAGAATAATGTAGTTCCACTTGTCCTTGGAGATTATTTGATTGCGGAAAATAAGTAGGAAAAGAGTGAAAAACTCACCTTCTATGATCCATGCCACATCACCTCAGCCTAGGAGGGGCTGCCAACATGGATGCCATGCATGCAAGCCATGTCAGCAATCCAAGGGAGGCACACCTCCTAATCGAGGATGACACGTGGACGCCACATGGATTCAAGGGCCCACAAAGCACCCAAACCGCGTCAAAATCAAGTGGATACCAGGAACCGATGTAAGGGCCCACGGTGATGCCACACCGAGGAAGTGTAACGACCGGGTTTCGGTGAGGAAACCCGACTGCACTTGTGATAGTCCCCGGATCAAGAGCTATCACGCAGAACTCATTACTGTAATAATATCATTTCCATACAACGAAATCATAGTACAACATTGAATATTTACACCCAAAACAACTGATACGAATATAGTACAAGCCCCATGGGCTAAGCGACAAGTAGAAATCCTAGCGGTAGCTAGGGCTTCGAGTCTTCATCTTCAATCTTCACCACAGGCATCCTTGAGCGAAGCAACGCAACCCTTCCTTCATGGATTCCTCGAACTCGAACTCTCAAGCCAAGTCCAATCCTGCACACTCACCAAACTATCCCCAAGGAATGGGATAGGTTCACGTCACCGATCGTATGCGCTTTAAGTGGCCTAACTCTAAAGGGTAAGAAAAGTGGCAAGGTAAAGCTCGAGTTTCCTATGCGTGACAAAGCATAAACGGAAAACATCTCCATATAAGTCCCATTCCATACTCTCATCACAACTCGGGAACACCTGGTACCCCAGGGACCCGTCTCCACAACCTATCTCCATCTAGGGTCGATGCGAGAACTTCCTCTCCTCGCACCTCAATGATTGCAATCGGATCGGCGAGGTAGAGGAGCAACTCTCCTCTCCCGATCGCAACCACGGCTCACCACACTCTCAAACTACGGAGGTAGAAATCCCAAAATATGAGAACCAACAATCCATCGGGCTCGCCCATGACCGAGGACGCGCTATACGTGTATAGATCTAAACTCTGCAGTGTGTACACTGCACTCCAACTCGGGATGGAGCCCGCCAGAGCGAACCGACCAAACCCACCCTACCGGCGAACTCTCGGTAGTTACTGGCCCCATCCTCGCATCCGGCTCAAAACGATCCCCCAAGGAATCGAACCGGAATCAGGAAATGCTCCCCGTGGCCACACGGGAGTCGCCAGAGGGTGGTCTCACTCCCACCTCTCCCCACCGATACCCTCTATCCCGCCGGTGTATGGTTCCGCACTTGCCGAGCTCAACCTGCCCCAACCCCACTCTCTCGAGGTGGTGTGTACGAAAAGTCCCGAAGTGCGGTTGGCCCACCTTTGCTCGCGCGAGCTCATGTCCTCCAAACGCCAAGAAACCCCAACACCGTGCTCCAAAACCGTACAAGCGGGGAATGCACCGAGGAGTGCACCTCATCCCCGATCCCGGATCGGTTGTTTCGAGCTCACCCCGCCAAAGTACCCAAACGCCTTCTCCCGCCGGTTTACCCACTCACGCCAAGAATAACTATCCCCATCCCAACACATGCATCGCGAAGCTCAGCGTATATACACGCTTATATATATAACATAGTAGTAGTAGGGCAATCAAGGACAGGGTAATTAAAGAAGGCAGTGCAAGGTTCATCATCATGCATTTAAAGTAAAGCGCTAGCATACTACATAGCAATGCCTAATAGGTATTCAGAGTCAGTCGGGCGTGAACACCGTAGTGTAGTCGTAGTAGTTTCCGTAGTTGTTCTTGATCTTCTGGCTTGACTCCTCGGCTTCGGGAATTCCTAGATTCGCAAAGATAAATAAACACGATGTCTAGATGCAAATAACTCCAAAGAGAGGCAATAAAGAACCAAATAACTCCAAAAGCTAGCCTAACGGGTGCTTCATGATTTTAGAAGAATAAAGAAATTGATTTCATATTTTTCTAAGGTAGGATCAATTTATTATGGATTTTCAAATAAAGAAAATAGTTTACTTAATTTAATTAATTGCGATAAAGCACGAAAACATAAGTCGCAGTTAGAGGACCGCAAGTCGGGTTTTGGGTTGGTTTGCATGGTAAGTTGACTAGTCAACGATCTTTGTTGACCAAGTCGAAAAGGGAGGTCGAGAGTCAACCGGCCCCACAAGTCATCCCTGGGCCCCGTATGCCGATGGGACTAGATTGGACGCTTAGCGGCTTCACATGTTAGCAGTCCCAAACCAGAAGTCCGTAGGCCCTTTGGTCGATTGAGAGTGTATGATTGATCGGCTAGAAGAGAAGCGGTGTGGTTGAGAAACCCCTACTGTCGGAACATGACAAAGATATGGCGAGGATGGGTTTATCCAGGATATGGCTGATGGGTTTAGATAGCGCACGCGCAGCAACGAAGGCGTGTCACGCACGCGAAAGGTATGGTCGGGACTTGAAAGATTGGGGAACGAGCACTTGGAACTAAGATTAAGGCTCGGAAAAGGCAAGTGTTGTCGCTATCAACGCAAACGAGGATGATAGATAAAGAGCTAAGGTTAGATTAGCACTTACACGGCGTATAGATTTACAAGCAGCAGCGACTACTTGTATGGGTTGTGGTCGAGAACCAGCACTTCAGGTTTGTAGCACCAGCGTGCCCTTGTGATGGAACTGAACTTCCAGGAAGATAGCTAGAGCTATACATCTATGGCTCGTAACCAACCACGAGTGGTCTCAGCTTTGCTAGCATCTTGCATTGGCACCACTTCACTGTTTGGGACAGAAAGATCACAAGCTAAGCATGGTTGGAAGCGACGTCGCTGGCGTGGAGAGGCAACAGGCGGCGGCCCGCGGCATACTCTGATCGGGAGGAACTGGATGAGTTCAGCTGCTGCTCGTTGCTTCTGCTTGGGTGGACAACACAACAGGTATAGAAGAGCTCAACCGCGCTGGTTGTCCAGATTGGTGGAGAGGGAGGAACATGGGAGGATGGCGTGTAAGAGGATCCCAATCTGCTGGCGCCAGGAAGTGATGGAGCAAGTGTCCCGTGCTTCCTTGGACCTGATGCTTGGATCGGAGCAGAGGGGGATTGGTGCTCTGGTTGTTTCGTGCAGAACAGAAGGAAAAAGGAAGCTGAAGGGCTTTCTCGAATGGAGAAGGAAAAGATCTGGATCGTTGCTGTTTCTTCGGTGGAGAAAAAGAAAGAACAGAGCAGAGGTAGAGAGAGGCTGGCGGCAGCTGGGAAGAAAGGGAGAGGAGTGAAGAGAATCGAGGATATTTAAGGAAATTGGAACAAAAGAATTAGACTATTTTTCCGGAAACGAATCAATTAGCAAAGTACTAAATCGAGAAGCCGGAAAACATCGTCATAATTCAAATGAGCTCGTGGGAGATTTAATCGTCTATTCCCCGAAATCGAACCAATTGCAAAGGATCAATTCGAAGAGTCGGAAAAATAATTCCATAATCCATTTAAGGACTTCCAGAGCACTTTTGAAGAGATTGGGCTGGAAAAGATTAGAGGGCCGACTGAGAGGTTAAAAACCTTCCAGGTGGCCTACGGATGCACCTAGGTTTTCGAATTTGGCACAGAAGGGATCGGTCTTTGGCGGAGTCCCGGCCAACGCGACAGCGTTTGCCATACAAAGCAAGACTGTCACCGGCGCCGGCGATACTTGCTCGCGTTCGTGCGTGTGGACAGACATGAGCACAAGTTCAAAATGGCACTCCCATGTGCAAGCCGAAGAAAATCCTACGGAAGCGTGAACGGCGAACACCGGTGTGCTTCGAACTTAGGGGTGCCGCGCGGTGGTTTTGTTCGTGCATACGCGGGCAAGATGCGTTTCGAGCCAAAACGGCACCTTGACATGCGCATGAGACGGCGAGACATACAGGGCAAGCGCGTGGCGCCCGGGCGTGGCTAAGGCAAGACGGGATGGTTTCAGGGCGGCTAATGGTGGATCCTTGGCCGGCTTCTGGGCAAGGAAAGGGGAAAGCTTTGGTTCGGGTCTCCGGCCCAGCGGCGACGAGGTTCGGTCACAATGAGCCGAGCTTCACCACGCGATCTTGGGGTGTCCGCGCCGGTGAGATGGTTCGCCGAGAGGCGTGTGTGCGCGTTGCGTCACCGGATTGGTCAGAGGAAAGCGTGGTCACGACCCTGCGCGCGTGCGCGCAGCCGGGCAGCGAGATGTGGCGGCGGCCGAAACTCGGTGAGCACACGGCACTGGAACGATGATAGGGCCACAAGCGAAGGAGCGCGCGCGTTGAGGTAGGCAGCGGCACCTACAAGACGACCGGCATGGCTCGAAGGCCAGCTCACAAACGACGGCGGTCGCGCGCGGGCAGCGGCAACCAAGCGAGTTCACAAGGCTCGTCCAGTCACGGCTCGAAGGCCGACCCACAACACCAAGGCTAGCACGGGCACGACGAGGTTTGGCAGAGCGGCGGCGCGACGCGGCGCGGTTCGGCATGGCGGCACACGACGCAGCACGCGGCGCGGTTGGCCAAAGGCCGCACCTTGACCTTGCGCTGGGGTGCGCGGGGTCGCGGTCGTGGTCTGCGCGTGCACGAGCACAGGGCGAGCCCGAGTTGTGGCACGGCCAGCGCGTGTGCGTGGCATCCGGTGTCCCGGAGCACGGCACGGTGAACAGCCAGCAGCGTCGGCCACCAAGGATGGGTCGTGCAAAAGTGTACACCCTCTTACACATATCGTCGAGCAGGTGATAGACGTGCAAGGGCGTAGCTTCAACACAGGCAGCCATGGTCGCCGGCGTTCCAGAGAAATCAGGAGCTGCTCGGCTCGACGGCCGGCCAACACAGGCAGGATTACAAGGCCAAGCAAGGCAAAAAGGAGTGGCCTGGGTACGTGCTGCTCACCAAGGGGCTCGTCGGAGGTCTCGGCGTGGCAGGATGAGTTGTGGCTGTGGCGGTTTGGTGCAGAGCAGGCTGGCTTGGTGTCATGGTACTCGACGTCCTCCTGGTACCGCGCGGTGCTCCTGGACGGCGGCGTGATCGTCGATGCAGCAGTGGTCCAGCTCCTCTCTGCGGCGGCGTCAGGGCGTCGGGGTACACGACGATGAGGATGCAGCACTCCCTGTCCTCGGCGTCGGCTCGGTCTCCTCAGGTACGGCAGCGGCACGTCGTGGTGGCGAAGACGCTGCGATGGTGTGGAGCTCCTGGGCGGCGTCGTCTTCTTAGCGCTTGAGCCCGGCTCGCTCCCACAGTGACGGCGTCGACAGTGGCGTCGGGCGCGGCTTGAGGTGGACGGCGGCGTGTTCAGCTCGGCGTTCGAAGACATGGGGCTCCTGGACTGCGTCGATGCGGCGTGGCCCACCCAGATGACGACGACGACGCGGCGCAGCCCATCCGGACAGCGACGACGCGGTCGCGGTGGCCTCGGTCCTCTTCCCCACACACTCCGACGCAGCGGTCCTCTTCCCCTTCTTCTCTTCTTCCCCTCTTTCTTCTTTCTCTTGCTCTGCTTCTTTTCTTCACCAATGGCGATGGGGTTTTCCCTGGAGGGCTGGTGGCGGCGCGGAGAGGGAGTTGGTGGAGAGCTGGGAAGGGATCGGCTTAAAAAGGAGGCGGTGGGCACGGTGCAAGTGCGAATTTGCCCCACGGCCATCCATGGCGTCTGAGCCATGGCAGCGACGTGGCTGCAATCCCGCCGCCCACCCCTAGGGTTCGAGGGCGCGGAGAGGGGCAAAGGGGTCAAATCCCCTGGCGGAGCGCACGAGGTCGACTCAGGGGTGCGCGCCGGTGCGGTCAAGGCCGGGGAGCCCGTCCCATCGGGCGCGCGCGTGCGTCGCCCGCGCCCCTGTACGGACGAAGGTAGAAGAAAGGGGAACAGGGCGTGTGGCTGACTGGCGGGCCCCAGGTGTCGGTGAGAGAAAAAGGAGGAGGATGGCTAGTAGGTTTAGCTGGGCCGCAGGTTGGGCAGGCTGGCTGTTTAGGGGTGTCCAACGGACTTTAGCAGCCGCGGTTAAGGCCCAGCAGGGTAGAGGTTCTTCCTATTTTCTATTTTCCTTTTACCTTATACACACAATTCAAATTTGAATTTAGGATTCAAATTTGAATCACACTAAAGTAAAATCCAAATAAATTCCAATAAACTCCGGAGTTCTCACACTAGCATTTTATAACTCCTAAACTTTATTATTTTGCTCAAAATAAATCTAGGAATTTTAGGGAAGGATCAAAGAAGACATCCTTATAAATTAAATGAGCACTTAAATTCAAACAAAAATTTTGAAATTCACATTTTCGCAAACATTAACATTCCGGGAAATCCGGGATGTTACAGGAAGCACACCCTGAGTGGGGCCCACAAGGGGTTGGGACCATGTGCCTACCGAACCGACCTTGAGGCCGCCACTCAGGGGCTTCCACGTGGTGATCCCTGATTGGTCCTGAAGTCCATTCCGGGGTGTTGGCGCTGGTTCCACAAGTTGCTCAAGGCCTATAAATAGAAGGGAGGGGGGCTCATTTCTCACCAACTCACTTTCCAACTCCTCTCTCACTTTTGGTTTCCAAGGCTGAGGTAGGCTAGAGTAGTTCTACTTGTGTTCCAAGTCTACTTTGGGATCTAGGTATGAGTTCTCTTGTATCTTTATTTTATTGTATGACTTTGATCTACTTCAGTTATTCAGCTATTTCATATAAAGTCGTGTTGGCATGCATGAGTGATTTGTTCATGTGTTCTTCATTCGTTCATCATTTAGAGGCTCCTATTCTTGATGAACAAGGCCTTTCGATCCATTTGACGGATGATTTACTCATGTTCTTGTTGTTTGTTCATAAGTTAGAGGCTCGTGTTCTTCATGAACACGACCCTTTGATCTTGTTGAATAGACATAGTAGAACACGAATCCGTTTGTATGACTAGCCTAGTTTGATCCAGTTAGATCATGTGTTTGTGTTGTATGAAGTTCGAGTTCAAGCTACGGTGACTGGTGTAAGTGGCCGTTATCCGGTGGTATTGACTGGTCACAATAGTCGGTGGGTGTCTAGTTAACAACGCAAGCATGGTGCTTGGGTTGAGTAGCTGCATTGCATATGAGCGTGCCCCACGGATTGTTTGAGGTAAGCCGCGGTAGTGACAGCCGTTGGACCCTTTGTAATCCTCCACGTTCGGGTACGCCGTAGGAGTCTAAAGTCTAACAACCGACGTCCGTGAAGTGACGCAGGTTAGCTCCCGTGCTTGGGTGCCGAGCTAATATTCATACAAAGGTTTATGTGGATCGATCGGTATCTACTAACTTCGTATGTATAGTACCTTAGAACCTAGAACTAACTCGTATGTTGCGTCCTAAGTCGTAGTGTACCAAAGAGAGAATGAGTTCGAGTGTGTTCACACTACCCTATCATTATCATCTTACCCCTGTGTTTAGAACCTGACTTGCTCTTGTCTGTGATCTATACTCATTGCAATAGTGTTGAACTTGTTAATCCGACCATGCCTTCCTTGGATTCGATACCCTCTGGAATACTCCTTTGGGGAAATGCTACAATGGTATATCCGTGCGCTTGCGGATTCTTTGTGAACGTTAGGATTACCATTGGACATTTCTGGCATCGTTGCTAGGAACTCACGAACTTAGCAATGATGTTAAGAAATGCCAACAAGCATTTCTGGAGCCGTTGTCAGGGATACAAACCTGGTGACGACGTTAGTAAATGTCAACACTTTTCGAGTGTATGCATATAAGGGGAAGTGGGATCATTACTTAGAGGTCAAAGAAGTGGTGCCTCACAGTTGTACCCTTGATCGGATTGATGCAAGGCACCAAAACATTTCAGCCGATTTTGTTGCAAGCCACATGTACCCTACCATTGTGAAATGTACTACTTATGAGCCGAAGGCCATTATCGGTGCAATTGAGGAAAAATTCGGCACACCATCGCTACAAGGCATACCAAGCAAAGAAGAAGGTATTGGAGCATAGGTGGAGTACTTATGAAGCATCCTACCACAATTTGTCTAACTTGTTGCACACAATAGTTCCGATGAATCCTGGCAGCTACTATGATATCAAGGACTATCCTTGTGAGGAGAAACCAGGCAAGCTTGTGCTTCAGCGGTCATTCTTGGCATTGGGTGCCTGCATTGAGGCTTTCAAACTGTGTCGATCGGTCATTTGCATAGATGGCACTTTTGTCATACGGAAATACAAAGCAACAATCCTCGATAGTCTGTGGCTGATGAATAATCGATTGCTTCCTTTGACCATTGCATTTATGAGGGGAGAACGGTGACTTGGTTGGTTCCTTGAGAGGTTGAAGAACATGGTGGTGCAGGATGTGCAGAATGTGTGTGTCATACACGATAGGCACAGGTATTTTGCAAGCAATGAGTGACATGAAAGATGGCAGCCAAGAGCGATACAGAGTTCCATTGTGGCCAGATGTTAAGAGCAGGTGGTGCACTAGGCACATGAAAGCAAACTTCCACAAATGTTCAAGAACATGGCCTCGCTAAATTGTTTGAGCGGTTGTGAGCGAGACTCACGAAGAAGTTCGATGCCATCTGGAAGAAATTAGATGACCTGACAAAGAAAGTATCAGAGGAGATAGCAAAGAGGCTAGTGAATCCTGAACCTAGCGAGGAGCCAATTTCTCTCGAGGATGTAGGATTAGATGGCCTGATGTTTGACGAGCCAATTTCTCTCGAGCCAATTTCAGAATGAGCCTAAGGAAAAGTGGTGTCTCATGTTTGACGAGGGCGGAGCTAGACATGGGATAAGGACCACTAATTTTGCTGAGGTCTATAACCTGCAGTGCTTCATGTTCAAGACCTCTTCCTCTAGTTGGCATCATTGAGTTCTTTATGTATCGTACAATGCAATATTTTTACGAAAGGAGCAAGGCAGCGGATGAGGTTCTGAGGAACACTCAAATGGTGTATTGCACCAGAATGACTGAGTATTTGGAGAAGGCTCAGGGAAAAGCACTTCTTCACAAGGTCGGGCACCTTTGTACCATCCGAGAATGAAGTTATGTGGAGATATGAGGTTGAGTGCAAGGGGAAAACGCGTCTAGGCCCATCGCGTGAAAAGACGCAACAAGTGTGTGAACTTGGCAACCAAATCTGCAGATGCTCATGCCGGAAGCCGCAGCTACTACACACCCCCTGCTCACATGTGATCGCCGTATGTTATGAACTTCAAATTTTCAGCCACCGTAGGTACATGCCTTGGTACTACGTCAAGGAAACTGATCGGAACACTTGGAACCGAACAATTCAGGGCTACCTCATGCAGGGTACTTTTACTGAGAACCCCAAAGAAAATGCTATGCACATACCAAATCCAGATCCTGAGATGTGCCAAGGTGTTGGAAGACGGAAGAAGAAGAGGATTAAGAACAACATGGACGGCGGTCGGACCTGCAGTAGTGATGTGCTACAAGTGCCACAACACGGGCCACACGTACAAGAGGTGCACAGCTCCAAATATGCTTGCAACGCACCAAGTACGGCCAATGTGGGCTCATCAGCACCTTCAGGACTCTCCCAACCCCCATCCGGACGTGGACACGGACGTGGACGTGGGCGTAACAACAATGCAGGATTCATATGATCATAGTTGCTTGTAACGTTAGGACATTTAATTTCGGAATTTGTAATATTTGAACTAATATTTCCTGTACGAACTTATGCATAGTATTGTATTGTAATAATTGAACTGCTATTTCGTGTTGTCTCAATTATGTTATTTCATTTGTATTATTTTGCCTATGATTGTTCTCATCTTGTTTTGCAGGTTTGCAATGGCCTCCTCAGGTCCTGAGTTGGACTTGGAGTTCCTCACGAAGAGGAAGGACAATGTCGAGGTGCCAAAGGATCGACACTCCTATGTGCTCGCGGTGACAAGTGCAAGCTTGTCGTGCAGTTCTGAGTTCCTGCACGCCTACGGGATGAGGTTCTTCATGTGCGCTAACTATGCGCACGACCTGATCCAGCCATTCGACCGCAATCTTAGAGCCAAAGTAAGGACTTACTACATTTCTCGATTATTCATTTGTCATTTACTTTTATTATTTGCGACATGTCTTTGAAAAAGACTCCACCTCCTCTTTGTGATTTCATGCGGTGGCTAGATACACAAGCGGTCGACTTTGACAAGAGGTACGTCCGAGGAGCGGGGCGTGATGCAAGGGAGAGGTGGTTCCACATGGTTGAGTGGGAAAAGAGAGAGGAAAAAGGAAGGAGGAGGAAGGAAATGCGCAATCGTCGGAGATGAGAGAACGGAAGGCGGCGGGCCCGTGAAACCGATGGAGAGAGGAAGAGGAGAGGCTCGCGCCAAGGAAGGGGCGGATGCCATCGAGAAGGGAAATACCCCGTTGTACTCGATGAGACCTAGAGTATTAGTGACCGTATCAAATAATTTGGATTTCATGACATCGTCAACTAGGGTCCCTCGGTTTGTATCCTTAAGAACTTTAATCGAATCGCATTTGAGTGTGTTTTCTACGTTACGTGTGTTTTGTTAGAGTATTTGTCATATGCGTAGTCGATGTGTTTCCTCCGAGTCATCGACGTTCCCCTCCCACGGATCGACCGCCCTGGCGACAAAGGTGCTAGTACTAGGGTGTGTTTTCTCCGAGTCACCGCTTCTTTCCTTCCCACGGATCAAGGGCCCACCACCCACCAACCTTCTCCTTCGCCTATATGTAGGCCCATTCACTCCATTGCCTTCTTCTCACAGCATTCAACAATGACTTCCTGGAGTGGGGATGAACACGATTTCGATCCTCAGTTGTGGCATCAGCAATCTCCAGATTTCGAAGCCAATTTCCCACTGAAAGGCAAGAGTGACTTCAGTTCTATGCGTGAAGTTAGATGCTACGCACCCAAGCAAACGGTGTTGTGGCCTAGGTGTTCACACGGTGAGTTTTGCGTGATGCAAGCACGAGGATGGAACAACTCGGTCGTCACTGCACGCCCATATGCATGGGTAAGCAATGTCCATGAAATTGGTTCATCATCTTTTTTTGGTTTGCTAACGTTCTCTTGCCTTTTGTAGTACTCCACCCAAACAGAGAATTGCGGTTTCTCGCAATGGGTGGATCCACCAGCTATTCACCCCTATCAGGAGTACATCGACTACCTCGAGGATGTCGTCATCTACAACCTCAAGCGGGAGCTGTCGGAGGCACTAGCTTCCCCAGATCCATCGTCTGCGCGAGAGTCGATCATCGCAAATGTTCACAGACTTGTGAATGCCACAAGAAGATTAGCTCCCCCCGAAAGATTGGTCTCCTCCACCTTCACCACCTCCACCCCCGCCCCACCTGGGTACTACTACATGCCGTCGCAACACTCCGGCGGCTCTATGCTTTCCGAGGCGTTCTCGCAACCAGATTAAGTAGGCATGTTGTAATCCAATTTCTAAATTCCCTAAGTCATATTATCAGTACGTAAGGCGCTTTGTTAGGGTAGTAGAAGCGTCGTACATGCCATTGCAAAGGTGTGTGTTTTGTCTTCTAAATATTAAAAAAAACCTACCGTCGTGACCCACGGCGGTTGGGCGGTCAACCGCCGTGGGCCACGGCGTTTGCATGCTGCTGCCGCCACCGCGCTGCAAATCGTCGTCCCCAACCGCCGTTGCCCACGGCGGTTAGCTAATCAGTGGGCTACGGTTGGTTCAACGGTATGCAACCGTAGTAGCCTGCGGTTGGTCAACCGCTGCCGTGGCGTCCAGACACGCACATACGGGCGGTTGAATGTCAAATTTGCTAAATTTTGAAACGGAAGTATATTTTTCCAAAATGAATTAAAAAAATATTAAAAAATTCCCCAGCGGATCGGAATAATGCTGCCTAGCTAGAGACGCGCTGGAGAGCTGCTGGAAGCCCTTTGCCCAAATGCCCTGCCCATCATCACTACTAGCTAGCTAGCCCATCTATCAGCTCATCGCGGCAATTTTTATTTTCTTTTTTTTAGAAATGGAATTTTTATTTTCTGTCCAAGCAATAATATGCGATGCAGCGCCCAAATCGATCTCCTACTCCTGTATCCATTCCATGGGAGGCTGTGACTCGGTGGTCATCAATAAATTAAAACGATTTCTCAAGAACGAGCGAGAATAACAGGCGCTTAATTATATTATCAATATAAAACGATACTCGAGGATGTGACTTGGGTGAGCAACTTTGTGTGGTTCAGAAAGGGTATAGCGATCAGTAGTCATGCTCATGCATACAGAAAGAAGACTATTCCATAATACTCTTGCAACACACAGGACCATACCCTCTTGCAAGACGCGCGCACTAGCTGTCGATGTAGACACCACTTGTGTTCGTTCTATCCTATCGTCCCGGACGTGCAGTGCAGCTACAGCGTAATAGGTAGTCGATCACTTGATGGGTGTGGACCGTCGAGTTCCTCGTTTGTAGCTCTCTTCTGTCTGTGCCAGCCGGGCGGCCATGGACAATGGTGCTGCGCAACGGCGCAAGTGGCTCCGTCGTAGTGCGCAACCTGATGATGCGTGCAGGGACACACGGCAGCCTGCAGTGAACTCTGAACTCTGAGCCATCTAGTCGATCGATGATCTGAATCACTTACGATCTATATATCGTGGCTCCGATATATGATCCATCTTCCACACTTCCTCTAGCGTTATCGTTTAGAATCTTTTCAAGAATGAACCACACTACGCACACAGGGCGGGAGATCGATCGAGACTGTTTCAGGGTCGCAATGCTATGCATAAATGGAATAGATAATCGTCAATTCTTCACAGTGTTACTAGTAGAATAATGCAACAAGTGGATCGACAAATGGTCCCTGCAGCTGCTTGGCGATGCAGACGGACGGATCAGGCGCACGTACGGCCTCACATGCAAGCTGCAGAAGCGGTCTCTCCTTCGAAGCAGAAAGAAAAAAACAAGCTAGTACAATACAATACAAGCAACAAGCATCTAGTGATCTAGAGTTGCTTTCCGGCAGTAGCGCACAACCGTACCGCAGAAAGAGAGATAGTATGTACAAGAGTCAAGCATGCACATTCATCTTCATTTATAAATACCAGCATGCTAAATATATATATATCCGTATGACAAGCACCTACAGGAGACTGAACCGGCTTGTCTCGAGATCGACCAGATCACCACGTCTTTGTGGAGTAGATCGTTCTTGTTGCAAAATAAATAAATTTTAGAACTATTTATTCGTAAAAATCATGTCCAAACTAGATAAGATTGTATATGTGGGGAACATTGTTTTAAGGAATGACTAACAATACACCTGTGCGTTGTAACGGGAGAAAAACATTCCTCCAACTAACAAATATGGTCAAAAACTTGATTTATGACCCATGCAATTATTTTCTAAAATAGATTTCAAATTGTGCAAACCGTGCTAATATATTGACTTTAGCCAGATATATAATAGAAAAGGCAACAGAAGTCAAGATGCTTAGGTTCTGTATCCTAAGATCTTAAAATTGGCTAAAATGATCAATATACAATCTGCTAAAATGATATCTACTACATCATTGCTTGTGCAGAAAAATATTGATGTGCTCGTAAGTTCATCTAAGTTCTTTTTTATGCACGTTGTGACGAGGGGATAAACCAGGGGTATTCAACTTAGCCCCTAATCCCCCCATATACAAGACCAAGATGGCCCACGGCCGCAACAGGCCTAGCATCAGCTCCAGCAAAGCCGGCCCATCGTCATCGCCCAGGGAAGGTCCCGTACCTCCCCGAAGTCCCGGCTCCGACTTAAGCGTTCGCCCCGCGCGACTTAAGAAGGTGCCCGGCCTAACGGGTGCCTCAGGAGAGAACTCCGCCTCGCACGACCTAAGGCTCCGCCCCCAAGGCCAAGCGCCAGGGCCCCCTCTGATGGGAACCGCGACGTGGCGGGAACGGCTCCGCGCTGCCCGGGGACGTGCCAGGGTCACAGGGCGGGAGGATCTCCGCTGTCAGGCCATGATGAGATTTCCCTGGCGTGGGAGGGCCGTTGCGAGGACGTCCCGTCACCTAAATGCGCAAACAGTGACCAAGGACAGGTGAATTCTTCGCAGATAAGTCATCGAACGGCGCGTTCCGACCAAGCGGCTATCAGAAGCAAGGTCGAGGCTTTGAACGAGAAGCCTCGACCTACCGAGTACTTGGGATGATAAGTCGAAGAGCAGCCGCCTCGGGGCAGGGGCCGCCACCTATGTCGTCCTACGAGGACTACCCCGTCTAGCTAGGCGAAGATGACTCGACAACTGCTCCAAAGACTGTAGCACTGTAGCAGGACGCGATTTTACCTCTCTACCCCTTGTACACCTGAGCCCCTTGAACTATAAAGGGGAAGTGTCATCAGATTAACCTGGGCGACCATGACGTAACGGAACACAACACACCCAAAAACAAAGACCACACACCACGCAACCACTTACTCAGGAGCACTACACGCTCAACACTCCCCCCAGAGACTTGGGACCGGCTCCCTCTCTCGACCTAAGCTTGTATCCCCTACTACACGCCCCTGGGCATATTGATGAGGACATCCCAGCCATACATAACTAAGATGCCTTGGTTACACCAGATGCATTGCCGGTTACGCCAAGTCCACCTCTAGTTACACATCAAGAATCAAGTGCACAACTGATTACGCAAGATCAAGCATTGGAAACGCAAGTACAAGTGAACAAAGGGAAGGCTACACGCAGCCGTGCAAAGAAACTCCAACAAGAGGTGCATGCTTTCCTCTCTGAGTTATGTTATAATATTGATGAGAGTAATATACTACCTAAGTCTTGTACTTTACTCCTACTCAGGGTTACACAGGAGGCTTCTCTGCTGGGTTACATGAAGGACACAGAAGGTTACGTAGAAGACACAAAGGCTGATGTCCAAGCTGAGCAGGGTTACGCAGACAAGACTGCGGGTTACGTAAAAGAAGCATCAACTTCTTGTCCAAGTCTGTACCATCTCGGGAAGAGACGAGGGTCAAATGATACATCACTAGAAGCTCCTTGAAGTCAAGATTCCAACCCAACAAACGGTGCATCAGTTCGACTTCCGAGCTAGGAGTAATGACCATTTTACTGAAGGCTGCGCAGAATCTGAGAAGACGCGCGTGAACCGAAGAGGACTGCATGAATGCTTCCACCTCCCAACGTGGCCTCTTCAGTTCATACTCATCCCACACTCGTCTAGGAGAGTTGTTACTAGTATAAATAACCCATATGTACCATTGAGAACTCAGTTTTTGATAATCATGAATTGGTAGTCTCATATGGTTTGTCGCAGCCGATGCTGCTAAGTGCCTTGCACACCCCTTGTTCTTCCTTGTTCTTCTTGGACTTGTGAAGAGATCCCTCTGGGTTTCGCTACTTTGTGCTATACGGTTTTCGTTCGGCTGCTCCATATTGTGTGGATTAGTTCCGGCTTGTGGTTCTGCGGTCGTTTGGAGATCGAGTCGAAGTCTTTGTGGTTTCGGTGCCTCTCTCCCCGTCGCTTGGTCGCAACCAACCTTTGTTAGGTATAAAGCATTTACCCGCTGCTTGCAGCAATTTATCTTGTTACGAAACCTACTGCTGTGAAGATCGGGCCATCCCCAGGACCTTTCTTGCAACGGTTCGTATCACATATAGAACACATTCCCCCGACTGGACGGAGGGCCCCCCGGTGGCACCTGAACCAGTATAATACTTGTGTCTCTCTAGTCCCAACTGTCCGGATCTAACGCACGAACATACCAAAATTTACTTGCCAGCGGTATCAAACCCCGACACGTTGTACTGCATCATGGGAGTTGTGATCACATCCCTATTCGCTTGTGTTATCAGCCACCACCCAACACTACTTTTCTCTCAGAATAAACCAGCGACCAACAACCAGCCAGTAGTACTTTTCTCTCAAAATAAATCAGCACCAGCCAGGCAGCCACCAGCCAAACGAACAGGCTGCACAAACTGAAGAAATAAAATACTCCCTCCATTTCAAATTATAATTGATTTGACTTTTTTGTCTCCAAATTTGACCAGTCATCTTATTCAAAAAAAAATATGTAAAATATAATTTTTTTTTTGTTGTGGCTTGCTTTATCAATTGAAGTTCTTCAAGAATGACTTAAATTTGACTACGTTTGCATAAATGTTTCGAATAAGATGAGTAGTCAAATTTGAGATTAAAAAATCAAATGACCTATAATTTGGAACGGAGTGAGTACATATAAATGTATCTCTTTCTCAGGAAAATGCACCAAAAATTGATGTACTTCCTCCGTACCCATAAAGTAAGTCATTTTGGACAAGATTTCAGTCAAACATTGAAAATATAAATCATGAATAATTTTTAGGTTGTTGAGTTTGAAAATGTGAAAACTAAATGAATAGATTTATCTTGCAAAATACTTTCCTAAAAGTATACATATGTTAGTTTTTAATAAATATTTCTGTAACAATAAGAAGTCAAAGTTGTGTTTTGGAGACCGTGTCGCTATCCTAAATGACTTGTTTTGTGAGTATGGAGGGAGTAGTTGTAGAAAGTCAACTGATAAATTGTTTGTGCATGGTCTTGAGTTATGTTCAGGTCTTTTTAGTTTCTATTTTAATATATTTGAGAGAAAATGACTTTTTTTTATTGACGCTTGCATCGATGCACGAATCATGTGTGGCCCTGAACCGTTTCGAGCATACCTCTCCCTCTAACTAACCAAGGCTGGGCATAATTAACCAAGAACCGAACCGATTAGCCGAAATCAAAAGTTCGGTTCCCAGTTGAGTTCTAGGTTCCTACTAACCGAAATAATCTCGTTTTATTCGGTAACCGAACTAAAAGATGTAACTGTATATAAATCGAGGCCCAATAGCTAACGCCTCTAACCCTACGTATATAAACGCGGAGCTGCTGTTCTCTCACTGTTCTCTCACCCCCTCCTTAATATCAATAAAAAGGGGTTCTATAATTTCTTGTGGATGGGCAACATGTCCACGTTTGATTCTTTCACATGCTTATTATTACGTGCCCAGCTATATATATTATTGCATAATAAAGGTGGAACTTTCCTATGCTCTAGGAAGTTACTTATATGGAATAATATATACTTATATGGAATAATATATACTTCTTATATTGTCCTTCCCATTGTCAAATAGTATCTTTCAAGGCCCAAGTGCCATCCATAAGGATAAGGCAACGGTTGGCCATTATGTGCTTGTTCCTGGTCGGTGGGCCACATTCCATTCGGCGCTGATTCCAAAGCTGAAGATGCAAAAAGACATTTTGTTTATAACATATATACTATGGGGGTATTTCACTACTAGAGAATCAGGCATTTGTCTCTGGGCTGATTTTTCATTTGTACCGGGTATTTTTTGTCACGTACAAATGAGGGCATTTGTACCGGGTGGGGAGGAGGAGGCCCAGACGCGCCCTCGTGAGGGGACATTTGTACCGGGCGGTGGCTCTAACCGGTACAAATGCCTCACATTTGTAGGGTGGTGGCTCGCGTAAATGTCTTCGCCTCACATTTATACCGGGCGGAGCCACCACCCGGTATAAATGTGGTCACATTTGTACTGGTCCGTGTCTTGGCTGCAAGGGCTATAATTCCTTCTTCTTCCCCCTGCCCTAGCCCCCCCTCCCCGCTCTTTTTATTCCTCTCTCCAACTCGAGCTCCCCCCCACCCATGGCGCCCTAGGGAGTTTTTGCCCGATTTGCGGTGATTTCTCCACGATTTAACTCATTGATGAAGTGGTGTAGAGGTTAGTTACTTCATCCTCCCTTGATATATGGTTGCCGTTTTAAGTTTTATGCTTTGCACTTAGAGTATTTCATGAAATTTCGAATGAGGTAAGAATGATGACTTTTTTATTTAGATGCATATTTGTCTATGTTCTAATAGAAAGAAAGTGTCATGATAGATGTATGAGATGTTGTCTATGATGATAGATTTTTTTTCGATTTATTTATTTATATTTATATTTTTGTCATTAGAAAATTAGTTTACTCAACAGAAAATTGATTTCCTCGTTAGAAAATTAGTTTCCTTATTAGAAAGTTAGTTTTCATCATTAGAAAATTGATATCCTCAGTAGAAAAATTAGTTTCCTTATTAGGAAATTAGTTTACTCATTATATTTTTGTATTATATATTTATTCATATGAAAAAAATAATATTCATAGTTTATTCTTTCACTAGTATTTAATAAGTAGGTATAATTGATATTAAATTTTAAATTTCATAGTTTAGTTCTTCACAAAATTTGTATAGTTTTTAATTATGTGTACAAATAAGTAGAGATGTCTGTCATTGCTGGTGGGAGTGGGGATGGTGGTCAGAGTGATTGTTGTTCCTCACACGGCAAGGGTAAAATCACAAGTGCACCTCCTGATAAACTGAAGAAAATGAGCACGTGGGAGAGAGCGATGCTTCGTTTTTTGCAAGGAAAACACATAGATGCTATTGCTAGGGGGGAGGAACCTCCTTATGGTGGTGAATATGCTCCACCAGCAGACCCGAGTGTTGCAAATCCACCGATGACTACTACAAGATTACTAATCCATGTATGCCCAAGAAAGCTAAACCTTTGTCGTCACATCACAAGGATGGCTAAAGTTTGTGGTGTTGTATCATGTTGTAGTGTTTCATATGTGGCAATTTAAATTTGTGTTTGTATGAACTTCATGTAATATAAGTTTGCCGAATTGTATCATGTGGATTGTACGTGAGCACTTTATATTTGTGTAAAGTGATCTTTTGCCTTAATTTGGACTTGCTGCATGATAATGATATATTTTGTCTAGTGATCCTTTCTAGATGGATCGACAATGGATGTACTCGGAAAAGAGGATCTCGTCAGATTATATTAATGGAGTGAGTGGATTTCTACAAGTGGCTGAATCCAACAGGCCTTCGTCCCGTTTCATTATCTGTCCATGCAAAAAATGCAAAAATCAAAAGGATTACTCATCGTTAAGGAGTCTTCACGATCACCTATTCAAATGGGGATTCATGCCAAACTATTTTGTATGGACAAAGCATGGGGAAAGGGGGGTTCTAATGGAAGTTAACGAAGAAGAAGATGACACTATTCCTGACTGGACTCAAGGTGGTGCCTTTGCAAATGAACCAATGGAAGAGGATTATGATGAAATGGGAGAGAATCAAGGAGTAGATGATGCTCTCAGTGAGGTGTTGCGAGAGGCAAAGGAAGATTGCGGCGAAAAGGTGAAGGAGTCAAAGAAATTTGAACATATGTTATCTAGAAGATCACAAGAAACCGTTGTACCCATATTGCAAAGGGGGGCACAAGAAGTTGGGTAGCACATTGGAAATGCTGCAAAAAAAGCTAGAAATAGAATTTCTGACATGGCCTTTGATTAGTTATTATTGATTGTGAAGGGCATGCTTCCCGAGGGGAACGAGTTACCGGCGTCAACATACGAAGCTAAAAGGGTTGTTTGTCCTCTAGGCTTGGAGGTACAAAAGATACATGCATGCCCTAATGACTGTATCCTGTACCGAGGTCCGAGGTAAAGAATATGAGAAATTAGAGGCTTGTCCCGTGTGTGAAGCGCAACATTATAAGATCCCACAAGATGATCCTTGTGATGTTGAGGGGGAGAAGAAGAAGAAGATTCTTGCGAAGGTGGTGTGGTATTTTCCAGTGATACCACGGCTGAAGCGTTTATTCAGGTGCAAGGCCAATGCAAAGTTGATGTGTTGGCACAAATAAGAACGTAAACAAGATGAAAAGATCAGGCACCCTGCTGATGGGTCGCAGTGGAGATTAATTGATAGAGAATTTCCCGAGTTCGAAAAGGACATGAGGAACATTCGGTTTGGTTTAAGTACGGATGGATTCAATCCATTCGGTGAGTTTAATAGTGGTCATAGCACTTGGCCTGTGACCTTATGTATGTTGAACTTTCCACCCTGGATGTGCATGAAGCGGAAGTTCATCATGATGCCAATTATCATCCAAGGCCCAAAGCAGCCAGGCAATGACAACGATGTGTACCTAAGACCGTTGATTGATGAGCTTAAAATGTTATGGGCGGAAGAAGGTGTACTTGTGTGGGATGAGGACAAGAAGGAAACCTTTGATCTACGAGAATTGGTGTTCGTAACCATCAACAATTGGCCAACACTTGGTAACCTATCAGGACAAATAACCAAGGGATTTCGATTATGCACGCACTATTTAGATGATACTTGCAACATGTATCTAAAACACAGTAAAAAGGTTATGTATTTGGGTCATCGTCGATTTCTTCCTCCTAAGCACCCGTTAAGAGAAGAAGGAATAAAGCATTTTGAAGGTGTTGGAGAAAAACGTAAGAAGCCCTTGCACCGTGATGGTAAACTTGTATTTTCTATGGTCAAAGATTTGAAGGTAGTGTTTGGGAAGGGTTCTGGTAGCCAATCCGTTCCAAACAACAAGGATGGACATGCAGTGATGTGGAAGAAGAAGTCGATATTTTGGGAACTACCTTATTGGGAAGTCCTTGAGGTTCACAATGCAATTGATGTGATGCATGTGATGAAGAATTTTTGCGTGAACTTTCTTGGCCACCTAGGTGTATACGAAAAGTCAAAAGATACAATTGAAGCACGTCGGGATTTGAAATTGATGAAACATCGAGATGGTCTGCATCCCGAAAAGAGAGATAATGGAAATTACTTGGCCCCTGCTAGTTACACCCTAAGCAAGGAAAAGAAGAAGATGATGTTTGATTGCTTGAATAGTATCAAGGTCCCGACGGGCTACTCCTCAAATATACAGCGGATAATAAATTACAAAGAGAAAAAATTCACAAATATGAAGGCTCATGACTGCCACGTGTTGATGACACAATTGATACCTGTTGCACTAAGGGGTATTCTACTAGAGAATGTGAGATTGGCAATCGTCAAGGTATGTGCATTCCTCAACTAGATCTCTCAGAAGGCAATCCATCCGCATAAGCTAGTGCGGTATGCGTAAAGATGTCATACAATGCCTCGTCAGCTTTGAGATGATCTTTCCACCCTCTTTCTTTACTATCATGACCCACCTTCTAGTCCATCTTGTTGAAGAGATTGTAATTCTCAGCCCTGTCTATTTACACAACATGTTCCCTTTTGAGCGGTTGATGTCTGGTTTTAAGAAGTATGTCCGTAATCGTGCCCGTCCTGAAGGAAGCGTCGCAAAGGGATATGCTACAGAGGAGGTCATTGAGTTTTGTGTCGACTTTATTGATGAGCTTACTCCGATTGGACTCCCCATATCACGCCATGAGGGGAGACTCAGGGGAAAGGGCACACTAGGGAAGAAATTTTGGATGGATATGGATGAAATGTTATATCGTAAAGCACATGCCACTGTCCTGCAACAATAATCCCTAGTGGCTCCATACAGGGAGGAGCACAAGTCCATTGTACGGGCCTCAAACAAAGGGAAGACTGATGCCTGGATTACACGTCATCGCGTTGATACTTTTGGAACTTGGTTGCGGAAAAAGCTGATTAGTGATAAAACTATTGTAGATCAACTCAATGGTTGGCTAGAGGTCCATCTATCACAGTGCTTACATTCCAAGGCTACGAGATAAATGGGTACACATTCTACACGAAAGCCCAAGACCAAAAGAGCACAAACCAAAACAGCGGTGTCTGTATAGATGCAATAATAGACAACAATGGAGAACTAGAAACATACTATGGTGTCATTGAAGAGATATGGAACTGGACTATGGACCTCTAAAAATCCCCCTTTTAAAGTGTCAGTGGGTAAAAAAATACTGCAAGAGGTGTAATGACAGACAACTATGGGATGACAATAGTGGATCTCAACAAGATTGGATACAAAGACGAACCATTCGTGCTAGCCAATGATGTGACTCAAGTTTTCTACGTGAAAGACATGTCAAGCATACCACAAATAAAGGAGGCTGCTGATAAGGGTGCTGATAAGAAGGATGCTGATAAGAAAATTGATAATGAGCCAAAGCGTCACATAGTTCTACCGGGAAAAAGAAAAATAGTTGGAGTTGATGACAAGACTGACATTTCAGGAGATTATGATCCGTTCGATGATCTTCCTCCATTTTCAGTCAATGTTGACCCAAGCATCCTGTTAGCCCAAGAGGACACTCCATACATACGTCACGATCACAACCAAGGCACATTTGTGAACAGGAAGATTGTTAACGTTCCATTAGATGCAGATGTATAATAAGTTTGTGCTCATGTAACAAAGTATTGTAATATTTCTCTATGATTGGGAATATGAACTATTTTAAGTAGTCAATCATTTTTATGGCCCTGATCCTCTCATTAAATAGTTTTATCTTAATAAAAATAGAAATTATTCCATTTCTGTAGCTTCATTAAGTATAAAATAAAAATTTTACGTAGAAATATACACGAGCAAGACCAAATCATGATTACCATATTAATAACACTAGATGTTCTAGTTAAGGAGGATTTTACATGAAAAAAATAAATTTATTTTTAGTTATTACAGTGAAGGAAAAAATAATGCCCATTAGAAGATATTACTCGTTAATGATAATAAAATTCTCATTTTGATTGTTAAGGTATGATTCCATAGTATATATGTAAAGTAAGTATATGAAATTTGTTATGCCATTTTATGTGTTGTATTTGATTTATAATAAATAAAATACCAATATAGGATATTTAAAGAAAATTAAAAGGGAAAGGGAGGGAAACAAAATGAAAATTACATTTGTATCGGGCCAGGTCTGGCCCTGATTCAAATGTGTTTTTCGTTATGGCGCGAAACGAAAAACACATTTGTATCGGGGCCACACCTGGCCCGGCACAGATGTGCACATTTCTACCGGGTGGTATTGAGCCCTGGTACAAATCAGCATATCTGTACCGAGGCCAATTAAGCCTCGGTACAAATGTGAGGGGCTATATAGACCCGCCCCCTTCTCCTCACCTGCGATGTAGGGTAGTTAGCCTCGATCCGCCGCCACCGCCTCGTACGTCGTCGTCTCCACCTCCCATTCGCCTGCGGCGCCTCCCGCCCTCCCTCGCCAGCGCCGCCGGGGCCTTCCACGCCGCGACGCCTCCCGTTAACTCCACCCCGCTGCAGACAACCCTCTCGTCGACGACTCCGCCCCACCGCCTCGTACGTCGTCATCTCCGCCTCCCCATCCGTCGCACCGGCCGCCTCCCGCGCTCCCTCCCGGTCGCGCCTCCCCACCGCGAATGCTCCTCCTGTCGACTCCGCCCTGCCGCCGGACGCCTCGATGCCGCGTGCCTCCGCCTCCCTGCCGCGCCTCGCCGGCTTGATCATCGCAGAGCTATCGCTACCGTCGGACGCCTCCCTCGATGTCGCGCCGCCTTCCCCGACGAGCTCCCTACCCCGACGACGAGCCTCCACCCGCCGTGGCCGTCCTCGACGTCGTCCGGCCACCACCCCTCCGCGGCCTCCTCTCGCCGCCGCCGCCGACACTAGTGCCGATCCTCCGCGGATTACCGACATCACCCCACCACTGACGCCAACATTTTTGTTTTAATTTTGTTATTAATGTAAATGTAGATTAGAATTCAAATTTAGATTAGAATTTTTATTTAGTTTCAAATTTAGATTAGAATTTAGATTTAGATTAAATTTTAGATTATAATTTAGCCGACTACCAACTCGCTCGATTCGCTAGACTCGCTCGCACCCGACTCACTCGACACCTGACTCGCTAGACTCGATCGACTCGCTACACTCGCTAGTCTCACTAGACTCGCTCGACTCCTGACTCGCTAGACTCCCGACTTGCTAGTCTCGCTCAACAACTGAATCGCTAGACTCCCGCCCGACTAGTTTCTTCACTAGAAAATTAGTTTCTTCATACGAAAATTAGTATATTCATTAGAATATTAGTTTCTTCATCAGAATATTAGTTTCTTCATCAGAAAATTAGTTTCTTCATACAAAAATTAATTTCTTCATTACAAAATAATTATTATTTATTCCTGACATATTGTTTTAGTGACAATAGATCCAACAGCAGAGGAGCAACACGCAGAGGAATTGTCAATGGATATAATTGCTAACAACAATGGTTCGAATAATCCAACAAATGAACAAGATAAGCGGGAGGCTGACAGCTACCTCAACATGTCTGGTGATGGCATCGATGGGGAAGAGCAACCAATTGCCAAGATAAGTAACGATGGGCAACAATTAGAGGTATAATTAGTGAAAACTAGTACCACGTCACGCTTTAAGTTTAATTACTAATTAATAGGAGTAATCGGTTGATAGTTCTTAAATTTTCAGGAACCGTCATCGAGCAACAAAAAGCCTCGTGGGAAACACGGTCCAAAGGCGAAGCTAGAGGGCCATTTCATCATCATAGAAGTATCTGACGAAGGCATGCCATTAGTTCCACATGAAAATGTTGTCAAGTTGACAAACCACATTGGGGATCTTGTTAGGGATAACATCCCAATAAGCTTTCGGTATTGGAAAGGAGTTGAAGCTGCAACTGAACTTCAAAATGAAGATGAAGATGAACATGGGAATGCACAGCAATATGTAGTCTCAGACACAAAGAAGAACATGATTTGGATCGAGGTGGAATCACACTTCTCATTTCCAGAAGGTACAGATCTGGTAAATGTGCGGACTTGGGTCATGCAGAAGGGTCCAATAGCCTTTCAGTCATACAAGAAGCGACTGAACAAAGACTACATCAAGAAGGGACTTACACCCGATTTCACAAAGAAGGGAAATGCAAAGTTACGAGATCACTAGGATTCATTTGTGCAGTACAAGCAAATGCAAGAAGCTGCCAAGATGATTGCAACCAACACAGTCAATGCATCTAAAAAGAAATAATTTCATAAGCTTGGGTCTGGAGGTTACAAGGTGGCATTGCCCAAATGGGACAAGATGGAACAAGATGTAATTGCACGTGGACTCGTACCGGCAACTCTAGATTGGGCCGAGCGAGCGAGGAGTTATTATTATGCACATGGTGGCACGCTCAATCCTAAAGATGGAACATTAGTATCGGGCGACCAAATAAGAGAGATAGCGGCAAGGCTTGTTGAGTTGATCTGCATGGCTGCTAAAGGAACATTTGTGCCTGATCGAGAGAAAGACAAGCTTAGTGCTGCAATAGGCACTCGAGAATACGGTGGACGTTGCCGAGGCAAAGGTGTTGTTCCATGGAAAGTCGCATGGCGTGAGAACATTGACTCCTATAGAAGTCGCAAAAGGGCTAAGGACCAACAAGATAGACAACTAAGAGAGTTGCAAGAGCGCGTATTCAATATTGAGGCAAGAATGGAGCAAATCATTGACGAGCGTGTGACTCTTGCTCTTAGCAAACAATCATCTCATCAGTAAGGTCCTACTGATGAAATGAGCCCATCTGCTAACTTGCTTCAATGTAATATGCAAGAGACATGTATAAAGAGAGAAGACCAAGAGCTGAAGCAGCCACCCCAGCCTCACCTCAAAACCGGCCACACTGGCTTGTGGATGACATCACCGTGAGGTCAATGTGTGAGCGTCTCGGTCAATGTAGAAACAAGAGGATTGTGGTGGCTTAAGGCGTGGCTGAGAAAACGGTACCAGGGGATAGCATCATGGGCCACCATCTTTCAATTGATTATTACGCCAAAGTTTCTATGGACCGAGTAGTCGATGGTTGGGCTGACCTAGAACTGGAGATACCGGGACCTGATGGGGGAAGAGACTCTTCAAGATGTTGGCATGTTGTGCATAGTTGGATTTTTTGGCCCAAGGCTCACATAAGGATTACCGAACCGACACTGGCCTTCTCCTCATGCTGAGTCACCTAAATCACCAGCTGCCATGCCTGAAGGCCAAGATGAACTACCGCCTTCACTAGCTGCAAGGGCAGAGTGCAGCGTGAGTCCTGTAGTTGACAGGGACCCAAGCAAGAGTCCACCTACTTCTCCACCTCCTTCTCCACCTGTTAAGGGCAAAGGTACCAAGTGACAAGCTCCTGCTCCTCCTCCTCCAAAGAAGCAGAACAAACCAAAGCAAAAAAGCCTCCACCGAAACTAGCTTACGAGAAGACAGAGGAGGAACTTGACGAGTTAGTGAGGCAAGAATTGGATAGACAAATATTCAAAGTAAAGAATCCTCCAGTTGAGAAACCAATTGACCGGGTCAAATTTCATCATTTCATGAAGGAAATGGAGGAGGAAAGAAGAAAAAACTAGACCAGCCATTGACTGACTACGACCGACAAGTACTCAAGACTAAACACACGAAGAAGAAAACTGCATCTAGTGTTCCACAACTAGGGACTCAGTCAAAACAATCTATCCCCGCCCTCAAGGTGCTTTCAACGTATGAGCAGCAATTCGTTCAATTTAATAAAGAAATAGGTCTGGCTGTATCTCAACTTCGAGGGGAGGATGCAATCCCAGCTCATGAAGTGCCAAATAGACCACTTACAAAATATGAGCAACAATTGCTTGATTTTGCTAAATAAGCGGGTCTGACTGCAGCTCAACTTCAAGGGGATGAAGAAATCGCACCGCATAAAGGGGTAAATAGACCGAAGTATGTGCCTAGGTATAAGCTTGTGTGGCCGCGATTGTTCCAGTATCTTCCAACAAGGATGTATGAATTGCACAAGTGGCACATGTCACAAGCTGCCTCCGGGATGAATATGTTCTATGTTCGCATTGAGGACCATCATTATTTCCGTGATCGAGAGGTCTTCACTATTCCCATGGAGGAATTCTGGTTCCTATTCAATATGGATGCAGTTGACGTCTCATTCGTCTTGTCGGACTCGTAAGTGTTTATTCTACTATAAGTTGAAAATCAATGCTCTAGCCACTGTATCGCATATCTAAACTTCTATATTTTTGTGTCATACAGTTTCGAGATGCAACAGTGCAGGAGGAAAGGAATCATGGATGTCGGCTACATGGATCCTTTGATGATAACTGAGAACACTCACTAACTTAATGAGAAGGAAACACTTGATAACCTCATCATGTTTCTAGACAAACACCATGACAAGCATGCCATACTTCTGTCATACAACTTCAGGTGAGCAATGTGTATCTCATCTCTTTATTTTTCAAATTACATTGCATATTTTAATAAACTAATACTTCTGCATCCATGGACAGTTTCCACTAGATTCTCTTTAGTTTTTGTATGCCTTTAAGCAAGGTCTTCGTCTTCGACTCTTTGAGAAAGACTACAGATAAAAGTAGATACCAAGATGTCGTAAATTTGATAAAACTTGCATGGACTTGTCTCTGTGATAAGTACCCCAGAAAGTTCAAAGAGAATCATTATATCCACTATGATTGGTCAGTATGTGTATTAGCTTATTCACTTCTTACAATACAATAAAAAAATATTTCATGACTTTGTTTTCCCATATGTGCAGTGCATGACACAGCCTTTCGGCACCAATCTATGCGGATACTATATATGCGAGTTCATGCGCCATTTTTCATCCCTCGCTCAAGGTAGCAAATTCGAAGATAAGGTGCGTGCACACACAACTGCAACTACATGTAGTTCTTATTGTTCATATTATTCAGTTCTTATTCTTTTGTTCGTATTCTTTGGTAGATTGACGGCATCAAGGAAGGATTCCTCGAGACAGAAAAAATCTGATTGATTCAAGAACAATAATGAAAATTTCTTCTAGACGAGGTTATTACTCCAGGGGTAGAGTTTTATGCAGGCTTATCATATATTATTGTAACGGTAGAGACCGAGGAAGGGACAAGTCATGCTAACAAAGAAGCATCTGGAAGCAAAAAATTAAACTCTGCTAACATTTCATCCACGACATATTATTAATCTAAATTTTAGTATGCACAATATGCTAATGTGTAATATTATTTCCAAAAGTTCTTCAATTTCAGGATTTTAGATGATATTCTACAAGCATACGTGTATATATGTATAATATTAGAGATAATATTATACAAATAAATATATACAAATGCATGTAGAATATTATCCCAAATATAATATTTTATATGCCACATGACTTTATATTATAGCGTATTAGGATTAGTATTAGTACATTAAGCAAATATGTCAGAATAAACAAACATAAAAGAAAACAAAAAACAAAGAAAAAAGAATATTTGTACCGGGTGGTGCCTACACCCGATACAAATGCCCCCTGCCACGTCGGAGGGGGGAGGCACATTTGTACCGAGGCGGGACTCCACCCGGTACAAATGTTCACAGTTCACATTTGTACCGGGTATCTCGGCCGGTACAAATGCGCCTCCTCATTTGTACCAGAGAACCTGTACCGGTTCAATAACTAGTATAAATGAGGGTTATGCACCGGTACAAATGAGCGTTTTTCCAGTAGTGTTTGAATCCCATGGTTATTTTTTAGCTCCTCATTTTAG